>VZQC01007844.1:193110-291498 GCA_009823505.1 Rhizomys pruinosus
CCTTCTCAAAGCATTCTCATTAATTAAATACATGAATGAAGGGAAAGCCTACCCATGGATCCTGCTGTACCCAAGGAGTACACTGCCACTAACATGTGCCTCCAAAAAGAAGTATACCTAGGACTGTACAACTTATGTTTCTACAGTGATAACTTCCCAAATGATTTAGCATATTCTTCAAGAAAATGGATAGTAAAATAGAGAAGAGGAAATAAATAATAACATATCTTTAAGAACAAAATACAAAGCTTAAATCCAAAGGCTAGACAATTGAGAAAATGGTATGAAATATGCAAAACCTGACATATGTTAAGGGGAGTAAACAGGACTAGACGCGAACACACATAGTAAGAACTTGTTAGGAGAGATATGACTACAGAAATAGTTAATTTCGGAAAATACATGGCTACTTTGCTCAACTATGGCCAAATAAATTCCGAAAACAGAAACTGAACAAACAATGCCACAAGAAAATACTTTGCTAAAATTGACTTCTGAAAGAAAAGAGAACACTAAAGAGACTAATATTTAGGACTAATAATTCAGATAATTTTAGCAAGAGGTTCAACCCATCAGAACTGAATTTTTTAGGTATACTCATTATGACTAGATATGAGTCTTCTAAAATCAACATAAAGCAAAAAAAAATTTGAAAAATAAATAACCTTGAAGAGGAAAAAGTTACCTACATTTTAGATAGATAATCTTACCATAATTTGAAAGTAAATATCATTAACATCATAGAAATTATTTTAGAACAAGAAAGTTTAGCAAAATGTGGTGGCATGTGCCTTCAATTCCAGCATTCAGTAGACACAGGAGGTTCTCTGTGAGATCCAGGCCAAGCTGGTCTATATAGAGCACTCCAGGCTATCTGGGGCTATAGGGAGGCTGTCTTAAAACAAAACAAAAGTAAAAATAGAAAATTAAAGTTTGAAAGAATAACATTATCAAAACTTGACCAATATTAATAAAACTCTATTGTTTTATTAATCATTTTTTTCATTGCTGTGACAAAATACTTGACAACTTAAGGAAATAAAGATCATTTTAGCTCACAATTCAAATGCACAGTCTATCATGACATAGTAATCACAGTGATAGGAGTGTGAGGTGTCTGGTCACATTGCATCCATAGTCAGGACTCAGAGAGAGATGAATGCTGGTATTGATCCTCTTAATTCAGTTTTAATACCCTAGTTCAAGGAACAGGGCGATCCATGTTCAGATTTTGTCTCGTCTTCAGTTAAACCATTCTGGAAACTTTCTCATAGACACATCAAAAGATGTGTTTCCAGGGTGATCTAAGTCCCCCAGATTAACAACCAAGATTAACCATTGCAATTATATACCAAAGCTTCAAGATTCTGAATGTGAAGTATCCATACTAATACTTAGCAAAATTATCCAGCAGGTAATTGTATAATGACAAAGAAGAGTTTTGTTTTAATCTGGCACTGCTGTTTAGAGAACCATTTCAAAATGTCATCATTTAAAATAAGCACCCACCGTTCAACTTTAATAGCCCAGGAACTTTGGCAGGGCTCACCCTAATGACTGGCTCTGCTCATTCACCCAGCTACATTCAGGAGCTGAGCTTGACTGAATGGCCCAAGATGGCTGTGCTGCTGGACACTAGCTGAATTGGAGACACTTGTTCTGTTCCTGTGACCTTTTTCCACACATAGATTTTATTTCCCAAAGATGTTCTCTCCTATGTATTACCCTAATGCCTAGTAAAACTGAAAATGGTATCACCATACTCTGTTTAGAAAAATTTCTATTACAAATTTTGGGCTATTTAAAGAAGGGTTATTATGCTTTGTTCTTACTTTTCTTTGTTAACTGAGTTGTTGAAGCTACTCACATACTTTGGAGAGAAAGTCTGTGTTACATACAGGGTCTGCAATTATGATCTAACTGTCTATTTATTAAGGAGACTGATCTTCCCCTGCTATGTACTTTTGACACTCTTGTTGAAAACTCCTTCACCATATGTGCACACATTTAGTTTTGGACTCTACTATGTTCCATTAGTCTTTTTCTGTCTCCATGCCAATACTATACTTTTTCAGTTACTATAGAATTGTCATATATTCTAAAAGATGTATAACAGGTACAGCTTTGTTGTCTTTCCTTCCTTCCTCCTCCTATTCCTCCTCCTCTTCCTCCTTTCTCTTCTTCTTCCTCCTCTTCTTCTTCTTCTTTCTTTCTCTTCCTTCTTTCTTTCTTCCTCCTCCTCCCCATGTGTGCGTTGTTTTTGTTGTTATTGTTGTTGTTGTTATGTTAGGCACTGAGTCTAAGACCTCATACATGGCATCAAGTATTTTACCACTGAGCAATAACCCCAACTGAACTTTGTTCTTCTTAAGAATGATTTGTTGGGCCGGGCGTGGTGGCGCACACCTTTAATCCTAGCACTTGGGAGGCAGAGGCAGGCAGATCTTTGTGAGTTCAAGGCCAGCCTTGTCTACAGAGTGAATTCCAGGACAGCTGGGGCTACAGGGAGACCCTGTCTCAAAAATACCAAAAAAAAAAAAAGAATAATTTGTCTATTCATAACCTTTTGTGTACCATCTAAAGACAGAAATATTCTTTATATTTCCTGTAAAATGCCATTGGGGGGTTTTAACAGAATTTCACTGAATCTGTATTTTTGTCATGGTAGGTTATTATATTAAAACAATATTAACTCTTCTAAGGCTTGAGAACAGAGATAGCTTTCATCTCTATATCGTCTTTCTCCATTTCTTTCATTAAATGTGTGTAGTTTTTAGGACATGTTTTTTACAATCTTTAACTTTATTCCTATTTAAGTCCTTCTATGACAATTGTCAATTTTCTGGTTTTCCTAATTTCTCTTTCAGATGGTTTGTTGTTAGTATACATGACTACAACCATTTTCTCTAGGTTGCTAAGTATTCTGAAATTTTACTGAATTGTCTTTTGAGGTGGAATCCCTAGAATTGTATTTATACATAATATGTACAGAGGAGAATGATTCCACCTCTCACTTTCTGCTATTGGCACCTTTTGTTTGCTTTTCTTATCTGGTAACTTATCAGGGTTTCTACCTTTACTAGAAAGAGCAATAACAAGACTGAGGTCTTACCCCTGACCATGATAGAAAGTTAGCACTGTTTCCCTACTGAATGTGTCATTGAATATAGATTTTTCATATATAATCTTTATCATGTTGAAGAATATTCCTTTCATTTGTAGATTTCTTAACAGTTGTTTTCATGAATTAATACTGAATTTTTAGTGTGTAGCAAGGAGAACATTAGGTTTTCAGCTTTCATTCTGTTTAGGTAGTATTTCGGTATGTCACAGTAATTAATTTTTTGTGTATTCACCCATACTTGCATCCAAATAATGCAAACCCACTTGGTGAGAATGCATTACTTTCAGTGTGTTGCTGCATTCTCTTTCTTTTTTAATTTATTTTATTTTTTTATTTTTATTTATTTATTTATCAGCATTTCTAAATTGATTTGAAAACACAAAATACAACACCTAATCAACAATAAAATTCAATACATAAGTTATTACACTTTTTTTATTGGTGTAGTCTCATGATTCACCCCTATCTCTCCGCAGCCCTTACATTCTACCACGCCTCCTCTTCCGCAATTTATTCCCTGGGCTTTGGGGAAGGGGCACAAGTGGGTGAGAAGAAAACAGTCTACTTTCTTTGGAGTTGTCATTTTGGACTCTAGTCTGTACAAGTCGTTTCCCTTCATGGGTTGACAGCTTTTCCAGTGATACTTTTTTAGTCATACTAACAAAGCACAAGCAATTAGATGTACAGGCACTTAAGCAGTACTAATTATTATGTCAAGCTAAGCTGTGAGCATAGACACAGATGCTTGGATGGTATGCTAATCTGCAAACTGTGGTTTCTCTATAAAGGGTGACAAGTTCTTATTGTGGCTTATAACATCTCCTAACCACTAGAGGACATAAGCTTGTGGCATCTACTGTGAATTATTCCTCCAAGGAGAGAGCTAATAGCCAATTAGATTTGGGATATATATAGACACTTGGCTGCCACTGTTGCACAGTATCTCCAGGCTGTTGAAGTGTAGCTGATATTGACGGAGGAGACTTGCTTGTCTCAGGGAGACCAATATTTTGCTGTATTGCTTTAGTGGCCTTTGGTAACACTCTCTGGCATTTCAGAGGCCAGTTGTATGCTAGCAAGTGACGTCTCATAACATTTTTTCATGCTCACACCAGGTCTTTGACAACAGGGACTTACTGCCTTTCTCCTTGCATATATCCCACTTATAGGCAAAAGGCCTTTGTAATGGGGGGGGGTGAATCACCTAGCCAACATCTCCTAGGTAGAATAATTCATTGCTGATATCAGAGCTTTCCTGTACTAATATATTTTGCTTAATTACACAGCTTATAAACACTTTACTATTGAATTTGGCTCTAGATAGAGAATTATCCTTTCACAGTTCCTATGCCTATCAGTCAATTAAAAAAAGGTAGTTATACCTGTTTTATAAGAAATTACCACTATAACAATTGGCTCTAATTTACAGTTAGGGAATGATTTCATTACCATCATGTTTTTCTTTTTCCTATAAAGGGGAGAGGTAGGAAGGTTTCTCGTATCTGAAAGGTAAACTTCGTTAGGGCCCATTATAAACAGTTAACCCCAATAGTATTCAGAGAGATGCTCAGTGTCTGTGACTCAGCAGTCTGAGGTTCCTCTTTCTTAATGTTCAGATGGGTCAGACTCTCTGCTGGCATTTCCCAGTCCACCCTGCACAGCCATGAGTTGTACGTTTTCAGGCATTTAGATTAGTGATTTTTACCTGTGGGAACATAAAATCTCCTCCCATTGATAGTTTCAAGATCTCAAAAATTGAAAATTTATCCATTGGATTGGAATACAGAGTTTTCCATTTGTATCCCAGAAAGGATACTACCCCACCTCCCACCTCCCTCTTTTTGCTGTTGGGTTTTTTTTGTTTGTTTGTTTTTATGTTTTGACCTATAGATGCCTAAGTTGTATTACACATACCCAAAAACAGGAGCCAAGGCATAAGCTTTCATTAAATTTACACAAACTGTTTCTCTTTGACTGCATGCTACTTATTTGGGAAGGAAATTTAAGCTTAGTTCCTTTAAATTGTCCTACGAGTAAAAGAAAGTGTTATAATGTGATGTTGTATAACTCTTTCTTAAAATTTGGCTAGATGTTTTTCTAACTTTATTTATCATGGTTGTTGGCCTACTTTTTTATTAACTGATCAGCATAGTACTAGTATATAAAGATAAGTTTGGCAATATTAATGCTTCCTCAGTTTTTTTTGAGGACTTTGGGAAAGTTTGGCATTAAATCTTCATATATTTAGTAGAATTCCTCATGAAGACATTAAATCCATAACTTATTTGAGGAGATGGCCTTTTATTGCTGAGTAGTAAATCTCCATAATATTCACAGATCTCTTCAGACTTTTACATTCTTTTATTAAGCTTTTGTAGTTTCATAGCATAGCTCTCAATCGAGTATTGACCCTTCCCCCATTCATGCCCCTCCAACCCCCCACCAGACCTCATGTATCCCACCATATTTCATATCATATTTCACTAGTGTTTGTATCAAAGTGATTTTATTTAATTTTTTAACAATGGCACAGAAGAGTGTTAATACCAAAATATTTAGGAAATTTCCAGTATTTGTACATTTGACTTTCAGTTCCATTATACTGGGCAGGAAAAACTTGTTGTAGTTTCAGTCTTCTTCTGGGTTTTAGTGTTTTCTGTGAGCTAACACATTTAACTCAGAAAAAGTTCTATGTAACTGACTATATAAATAAATTCAAGGACAAAAGCCATCTGATCATCTCATTAGATGCCAAAAAGACATCTGACAAAAATCTAATATCCCTTCATGATAAAATCATGGAGAATCTAGAGATACAGGGGGCATATATCAACATATTAAATGCAATCTACAACAAGCCTTAGTCAACATCGTGCTAAACAGAGGAAAGCTCAAAGTGTTTCCAATAATATCAGGAAGGAGACAAAGACATCCAATCTCTCCATTCCTGTTCAATATAATGCAGGAAGTTTTAACTAGAAGAGGAATACAAGTAATACAAGTAAAGTAAACACAGGGGATACAAATAGGAAAGGACAAAATCAAAGTATCCTTGCTTGCAGATGATATAACTGCATACATAAGAGACTAAAGATTCCACCAGAAACCATCTAGAGCCAATAAACACATAGGATACAAAATTAACAAACAAAAATCAGTAGCCTTCCTAGCATCACCAGCAAACATGCTGAGAAAGAAATCAACAAAATAATCCCAATTATTATAATAGTGGCAAAATCACATGGAGAGAGAAGAGAGATAAATAATGCCTAGATAGTGTAAAAAAATGAGAAGGAATCATACCGAAGGCCTTCTGGCAAATTACACATATAATATCTCTACATGAGTCTATGTGTATAGCTGAAGAAGCAGGGCCAGACAGGAGAAACCTTCCTTTGAGTTGTTCGACATGGTAAGAAACATTCCTAATTACACAGACTGTTGTCAGAGCCCATGATTACCTCTGAGAACTTGAAGGTAAGACACTATTCCTGAAGAAAGGACATACTTTGGACACATGATTTGGAGCAACAGAGCTGGAACTGACTTGTAAACCACCTCCCATGAAGGCTAGTTCTCATATCTTTGGATTTGGAGAACACTATATATGCTGTTAAAGGAGAATATTTATTGACGGTCTAACCCCAGATTTAAGGCCTAATAACCACACCAATGACCACCACAACAAACTACATTGGCACAGTAGTGCCACTTTTATCTTGGGGGTAATCAACAGCTACCCACTTGGACTTAAAACCCACTCAGTTGGAGGAAACTCATGAGTGGTACTGTAAACACAGCCAAATCCACATGGATCTCAGAGAAAACCCCAAGGCTGTCACGTCCTTGGAAAATGTGATTTTATGTGCAAAATGTGGGTCCTGATACTCATAGTCAACTATCCCAGTCACCACTCATCAAAGAAGATTCATTTTCAACAGATGGGGATTATTACAGAGTTCCATGATTGGTCATACACAGAGATTGTCTGTGAATTGCCCTAACCTAAGTGGCACATCTATGATGCAACCTCTACACCTAAGGATCACAGAATGTGGAACAAGGGGTAAAGATAGCACTAATGCATCTCTCAATTGTCATCAGTGAAGCTTCCTCACAGAGAGCCAAGAACATAAAAGGTCACAAATGATCAAAATATAGGGAATAAGAACCTGCAGAGGATGTGTCCTTGGACAGGACTCCTAGATTAAACTTCCCCCACCCAGGGCACAGGAACCATTTCAGAAGAGGAGGTGGAAAAATTGTAAGACCTAGGGAGGAGGTGTATGACCATATAGAAATAGAGTCCTACAGGTTCCTGGGACCTTACTCATATGAACCTACAGTTATGATGTCAGCATGTACAATACCCATGCAAACTCAAGCAGACAAAAACCCATCACAGAACTGTGGAAATGGGTAGCAGGCCCCAATCTTAGTCAAAGAATTATTGGCAGCTTATTGTTTCTGGGTGAGGAAGAGCTAATCATAAGAGGAGGTATTATTTTGGGGCTGACTTGACCCCAGTGGATGAACTTGCACTGCGGGACGTCCAGGGATACCAGTTTGACATGATGGTCCCTGACACATATGACAGAATGTATGAATTCCAGTGGGTAGGCACTGTGGAAGGTGCCAGTAGGGGAAGGGGCATAGAAATGATTACGATGTTCTGTGTGAAAGTTACAAAAATTCAATAAAAAATGGGTAAAAGTCTTGAAATAAATCTAACCAAGGAAGTGAAAGACATATAATAAAAACTTTGCGACGTTGAAGGACCAAATTGAAGAATACACCAGAAGATGGAAAGGTTTCTCATGTTCACGGATCACTAGGATTAAGATTGTGAAAATGGCCATCCCACCAAATATATCTACAAGTTCAATGCAAGCCCCTTTAAAATTCAAACACAATTATAGATAGTAATTGAAAAATATCAAATCACCCATGGAAACACAGAAAACAAGGATGCCAAAACAATTCTGAGCAATAACGAAGAAGAGGCATCGCCACCCCTGATTTCAAGTTATACTACTGAGATATTAGTGATAAAAATGATCTTGGCATAAAAACAGAGCTACTGATCAATGTAAGAGAAATGAAGACCCAGATATAAATCTACATCAGACTTTTGACAAAAATAAAAAATACACAAGTTTTTCTTTAAAGGTCAAACTGGATTCCTACATGTAGAAAAATGAAATGATGGGGCTGGAGAGATAGCCTAGCGGTTAAGAGCAGTGACCACTCTTACAGAGGACCCGGGTTCGATCCCCAGCACCCACATGGCGGCTGAGAACCGTCTGTAACTCCAATTCCAGGAGAACTCCAGTTCCAGGGGAATCCGAGACCCTCTTCTGACCTCCTCTGCATTGCACGACACGGGTGCACAGACCTACATGCAGACAGTACATTCATACACATAAATAAATAAAAACTAAAAAAAAAAGGAAAATGAAACGATGGCTTATCTCTCACATATCACAAACTCAATTCCAAGTGGATCAAGGACCTCCACATAGAACCTGATGCAGGAGAAAATATAGAATATACTGGACCTTATGGGAACAAGGAATGAGTTTCTCCAAGAACCCTAGTAGCACAGGCATTAAGACCAACAACTGACAAAAGGGACCTCGTGAAACTCAAAACCAAAATGTGCCTACACCATCATCCAAGTGAAGAAGCAGCCAACAGAATGGAGAAAGCCTCTAGGAGCTACACATCTGACAGAGTGTTAGTGTCTAAAATATAAAATAAACTATGAAAACTAGACATCAAGAAAACAACCCAAATAAAAATTGGGGGCATGGAACTAAACAGAGACTTCTTAGAAAAGGAAATACAAATGGCTGAGAAATATTTTTCAGTATTTAAAAACCTTAGTCATTAGGGAAATGCAAACTAAAACTATTCTGAGATTTCATCCACCCAATCAGAATGACTAAAATACAAAATACAAAATAAATGCTGGTGTGAATGTGGGGGATGGGGAACACTTAATCGTTGATGGTGTGATTGCCAACTGGTGCAGCCACTATGGAAATCAGAATTAGGTCTACCATATGATCCAGCTACACCACTGCTGGGCATATGCCCAAAGGTTTCTGTACCTTTTATAGAGATAAGACCTTATCCATGTTCATTTTTGCTCTATTCAGAATAGCCAGGAAATGAAAACACCCTAGATCTCCATCAACTAATGAAGAGACAATGAAAATGTGGTATATTTACACAATAAAATATTATTCAACTGTTAAAGAAAAATGAACTTCTGAAATTCATAGGTAAATGGTATAGAAAATAACTATTATAATTTAGATAACTCTGACCAAGAAGATAAATGTCACATGTTCTCTCTTATACGTGGATGTTAGCTTTTACACTTTGCATATGTGCATTAAAACTAGAGTATCCATGGAGGTGGGGAAATAGGCCAGACAAAATCTCATGATGGAGAGGGAGGGTAGACAGGAACTGCCATCCCCAGCTGGAGGCTATTGGTATTTTATGGCTGCTTCAGGCAGGGGAGTCAGCCATATACATGCTGGCAGCACTGAGTGGACTCAGTAAGAGAAAAAGAAAAGAACATATGAAGTTGGGAGGGAATAGCTAGGGGGATTGGAATAGAGAGAATGTGGATTTGATCAAAGCAAATTGTATTCATGTACAAAATTCTCAACCAATAAAACAATGTGCTATATCACTTGAAAATAAAGTAAATTCTACTGTTGTTAGTCCAATGTTATTCATATGTCTGTTGGGTTTACTTGATCTGCAGTGTTTTTCAGCCCAGTAGAGTTGCTGAACTCATCCATCAGGTGTGCCTGCACACCTCTCCTAAGGTAGCCCTAGGAGAGTGGGATGGAATACAAAGAATGCTGGTGTTGGGGTACTCACAGGTCTGGGAGATATATAGGGATTCATAACCCAAGCTCTGCCTCTATGTGCGGGATGGTCAACAGGGAATGCTGAGATTGGGGTACTCACAGGTCTGAGGCTGTACCAGGATGACCTGAGTGATACCTGGTACCACAGGTGCAGGGTCTAGTCCTTTTACTACTTTGCATTTTGCTTTCTGTAATGGTTTGTTACTCAGTGGCTATTGTTTAACATAAGCACAGCTACCTTTGCTTGCTTTTGGTTACTGTTGGTATGCCTATCCCTTCCTAGTTCAACTTATTCTAAATGTATTTAGACTTATGTCTAAAATAGTGTTTTATAAATTTCCCAAATATATTTTTATAAAAACAATCAATAAATATGAGTAAAATACAGACTTACATCTGGGTGTGGTGGCACACGCCTTTATTCCCAGCACTTGGAAGGCAGAGGAATGTGGATCTCTGTGAATTCAAGGCCAGCCTGGTCTACATAGTGAGTTCCAGGACAGCTGGAGTTACAGGGAGACCTTGTCTCAAAAAGACCAGAAAAAAGAAAGTCTTACAGATAGTTTCATAATTAACTGGAAAACAGGACAGTTTTGCACAAAATTAGGGACAGAAGAATGTCCACATCCGCATTACTCATCAATATTTTAGTAAAGACACTGAGACAGTAAACTAATAAGAGAAAGAAGATAAAAAACATAACAATCAAGGAATAAATTAGTTGTATCTGATGAAACTGTGAATCAAGGAAACAAACCCAGTAAGTGAATTCACTTAGCTAGTATGGCACAAAAGTCATCTATAGACTGCTACATCTGGAGCACGCAGAAGAAACAACTGTGAAAGGCTGCATTTGGAAAAAAAGATCTTGATAACAGCAACACAGATGAAATACTTATCAATAAACTTATTAAGAGATACATATAAGTTCCAATACTGAAGAAAATAGAAGAAAGTAATTTTCAATCCAGAATTTTAGACACATTCAGATTAATTCTCATTTGTGAAGACAAATACAATTTTAAATAACTAGTAGACATTTAAAAAATCAACAATACTTCAGACAAGTAACAAATAAAAATAAACACTTAAGATAATTCATCTACAGTAATGGGAATAAAATACATAGTTGAATTTAAATTTATAGCTGTTTTATTAGCAGCAATTTAGACCAAAAGAATTTATTCACTGAGTTGAAATCTTCTAGGCTAGGAACAAAAGACTCAGATGGTAAAGAGACACCATGCCAAGCCAATCATGTATAATTTCTAAAATATGGAAGAGAACTTGCAGATATAATAAAAGTCTGTTATGTCAAAATGAAAGTTCAGTCTAACAATGAGAAAACACAATCTTCCACAAGTACCCTGCTCAACTGAGAATCAAAACATTAACAAGTAGTAGTTAAAAGTATGTACATAGTTGATGTGTCTGTGATGTCAAAATTAGTACCAAGAATACATAATGTAATATAGTCTTTAAATGAGTTGGATTAAAGTATGAATAAAACTTTCCTGTTTCATATAAAGCTTTACAGAAATATCTAACAATGTACAGCATAGCAAGTGCCATATAATGTCAATGGCAGCATTCCTCATGTTTTATAATATATGAGGAGAGCGAAGATCAGGAAAATATCTAAGTGGATCAAGGAAATAAGTATCCTAAGACTGTGAAAGAGATGTATAGTTGATGACTGGATTCATTACTTTTCTGTGAGAAAACAGAAAGTCAATTTTGGCTTACAGTTCCAGAGGGAGAGTCCATCCTAGGGGGTGCAGGGGTGAAAGGCATGGCAGGAAGCAGCCGGAGCACAAAGCTGAGAGCTCACACCTTCAGCACAGCCATGCAGAAGAGAGAATAACTGGCATGCTGGCAAGGCTATGAACTCTCAAAGGCTGTCCCCGTGACCTAGTGCCTCCAGCAAGGCTCCACCTCTCAGATACTCCATCACTACCCAGTGGGAACCACATGTCAAGTGTTCAAATACTCAAGCTTATGAAGAGCAATTCTTATTCAAACCAACACAAAGATATAGCAAATAAATGTGATTTTTTTTACCTAAATAAATCTCTCTCAAGACCAAGGCTTCCTAAAGTCTTTAGAAGTAATTCTTAAAATATTCACAAGGGTTTGAAGCAAGAAATGCAGTAATTATCCCTATACCCACTACATATCAAATTACTACTCTTTAAGACTAATGTACTTCATATTAAACATGTGCATACATATGTATATGTACAAATAGACATAAAATGAATAGCTTTTAAATTTTTGAATATGGAATGCATTTTTTGTTTTCACTTGGTATACTTCCCACACAAGAACTACATTAACATTGATTTGCATTATATCATATTAGATATATAAACATGAAGAAATATTTTCTGAGAAGGCAGTATCTTTTTGAAGAGGAGTTTGTTCAGGATAGAATATTTCAGAGGTCTTTGTACCAAGAATTGAAAAAGAGAAAATGAGTTATGTAATATGATGCTTGATTGAAATTTCTGCAATGAATTAGGATAGAGATAATGCTGTTGCACTTACTTTACAATAATATGTAGGACTCTCTTCTTCATTAACTCCTGCTTTTCACTTGTGTATTTCTTTCGAAGACGTATATCTGCTGGTTTCTTCAATGGAATGATACAGGTATCAAGAGAAGGAAAGAAAAGTTTGGACAGTACGGTAGCAGTTCTCCATCCAATATATTTAAAGAAAGCTTCTTCCCCAGAATTTGGTACACCTTTTGTACTATATCTAGTGAAAGGATTATTTGGGCCATTTAATTCAGCCTGTTAAAAGAAAAAAAAAGAAGTAACTCAAATATGATTAAATTAAAAGGAAAATGTGAGTTATTAAGAAAAGCTCAAAGGGATGTTCAATTTTCTTTGACCAGTACTGCATTCTTTCTATTAAATAAAGCTGTGGACCCAGTGAGATGGCTCAGTGAGCAAGGGACCTTGCCACAAACCCTGACAATGTGACCCCCATTCCAAGGACTCACGTGATGACAGACAAGAACTGGTACCCTCAAGTCATCCTCTGACCTCCACACACAACATGCAACACACACAAAAGATAAATAAATGCCATTTAAATTTTTTTAAATAATATTGCAAGGAAAGCTTCCCCCAAATTAAAAATATCATAAAAGAAAAACAAAGTAAATAATTATGTGTTAGAGAAAAGTTATGGAAAATTTTAATGTAATGACAAAATTTACATTTTCGGGGGATAGGGTGGGGGACACAGGTCTAGATTTGATAATCTTGTACAAAGTATATAAAAATATATATTAAATAAATTTACATTTTCAGTTTCATATACTTGGTATAGAATAATTTTAGAAGAATTTACAAAATGTATCTAAGAAGATATACAAGCAACTAAAGGAATGTACATTTTATGTCTCTCTCTCTTTGCTCTGCTTATAACCTGAACTTCAAATAAAGCTAAGAGGACATTTCTTTAAAATGGATTAAAAAAAAATACATAAACAAGTGCTTTGCATTTAGCTACGCTTGGGAATTTTTAGTATTTTGATGTTGAATTCATTGTTTTTAAATTTATTTTTACTGATTCCTAAAACCATGAAAACTGTGCATATTCATTGGGCACCATGTAATATTTTGAAGCACATGGATTCTAATTAAAATGATACAGCTTAAAGGCACAGAGAATTCCAGAATAATTCAGAAAACTTTATTCAAAACAAGATACTTTTTTGAAATTTCTTATTTATGTTAGATAATATCAAAGGCTGGCTTTCAATTACTTTGAAATAGAGTCTTGTTTTCGTTGGCTTGACTTGGTAATAGCAAACAAAGATGATTTAAGTAAAATCTCATGTGTTCTATTTTTTAATTGCTCAAGGTATGCTCATATTGTTGTTATAAGTTGCATGCTGTGTATTTTCATTCCCATTTTTAAATTTGTATTGAATATTATAGGTCTTCATGTAGATGCTTGCAATATCTGTTATAAAAAATAAAGAAATGGAGCTGGATGTGGTTGCCCATGCCTTTAATCCCAGCAGTCTGGAGGCAGAGGCAGGTGGATCTCTGTGAGTTCAAGGCCAGCCTGGTCTACAAAGCGAGTTCCAGACCAGCTGGGACTACAGGGAGAATCTGTCTCAAAAATGCATACATATATGTGTTTATTTATTTATTTATTTATTTATTTATTTATTTATATTGCCGCAACTTGGCAGATGACTCAATCAGTAAAGTGCCTGTCGGGCAAGCATAAGTACCTGAGTTTTGACCTCCAGGACCTACACAAAAAAAGAAATTTCCCTTTAAAATGAACTGCAGTAAATGCAAAGACTCATTGCTATTCAATGTTATGATAATAAGTGACAGCTGAGTGCTCAGTCCTAAACAGAACATTTGTATTATCTGCGTGAAGGCTTAGGAGTATTGTGGAAGAAGAGGTAGAATGAATTCAAGAGCAGCGAGACGGGGAGAAGGGCTACAAAATGCTGTTCTGCTCATGACACATCCATCTCAACTGTGACCTCACTGAAGTTACAGTTGCCTGCACTGGGCCGGTCACAACTGGGCCTGTCACAACTGGGCCTGTCAACAGTCAAAGATGGATGCAGGAGGGACTCCTAAGACTGTACCTCACCCTGCTGGACTATTGGCTACTGACGGAGTCTGGAGGACTGGCAGTCAATCTCCTCACTGTGTACCCACAGAGGAACCCAGCAGGCTCTGGTGGATAGTTTAAAATCCATGTTTACAAAGATAGCCCTGGTTAAAAGCAGTGATCACAAGACAAAACACATGAATGTGAGAAAGGGAGTGAGGGCTCACAGGCATGAGAGGGAGAAAGGTGAGGATGAGAAGAATAATAAGAATGCACTATGTATGTATATCAAATTTTCAAAGAAAAAATTAATAAAAGTCAAATTTTAAAAGCTGAATTTTTAAAGAGTCCCACAATTCAAGCCATTCAATCAACTATCTTGAATATGTTGAATTGCTCTTTGTCCTGAGATTTTATTTCATATATGTGAACATAAATATATATATTTTACAAGATTAAAAAAAGAACATAAAATATCAGTTAAATAGGAGAAATAAGCTCAAAAGATCTATTTACAGTGATAGCTATACTTGATAATTATGTAATATATTTCTAAAAATTCTGAGAGTAGATTTTCAGCTCTTCAATAAAAATATTAGCTAAGTGAGGTGATGCTTCATTGGTTTAGTTATTCCACAATTACAAGTATATATTCCAAGGTAAAATATTGTATTTGAAAATATTTACAATTTTATCAATTAAAACAAAATTGACCATGTAAGAAGTAACATCGTCAAAATAGGGAATGCTTTTCATTGTATTTCAGAAAAATAAGCACTTTTTAACAGTTTTCATTGAAATATTTCCATTTTAAAATATATAATTTCAATTATCACTGATACTGAAATAAGGATATAAGTATACAGTTATGCTCCTACTATTTATAGCTGATATAAGTATGCTGCCTACTAAACAGACATCTTGGACAGAGTATTCAACTTGAAACAAGAAGTCAAACTGTCTCTGGTACTTGGTAGCAGTTGTGAATTTCAGGACATTATTTGACATCTCTGAGTCTAAGCCTTCCTCTGTAAAATGCTAATCACAATTCCTGTACAGTGTCTTCAACGGACCACCTCTGTCTTAACTTCTCAATAGAAAAGGCACTTTCAAGTATATAGTAACATATAATATAAATAAATTTTAAGACTTTCTTGTGAACATGTCAACTGCTAAGGCAGTGCTGATGAAAAAAGATCAGTGAGTAAGCAAGTAAACATACCAATACAAATAATGGCAGCTCATAACAGAGTTCTTGACAAACCCAGTTACCAAGGCTACATTGCTCTGCACCTTAGACTTTGATGACACTTTCATCCCATGTCTCTTGACTACCCTACTTTCTTCTGATCAAGGAATGTCTGGCTCTAGGTTCAGATTTGAGCTTGATCAGCAAGATAAAGGCATTCCTTCATCTTTCTCCTCATCCTTTATAGGGAGCCCAGCAAAATTCCCATTCTTCATTGATTTCTAAGCCTTCAACTTGACTGGATAAGACTTAACATGTATGTCAGATGAGGGGTGGGGGGAATCTGGGGGGGCATGGACTGGGGAAGGAGTCTAAATTTGACTAAAACCTGTTGCATGAAATGTACAAAATCTCAGTATTACTTTTTAAATCTCAAATCTCCAGTCTCAGGACTGGAGAGATGGCTCAACCGTTAAGAGCTCTGGCTGCTCTTGGTTGATGGTGTAGGGGGCTGGCATTGGCTACAGGAGGTGACGTTATGCAAAATGGGAGTTGTCAGTCCCAAGCCCATGTAGCTGGTTGCCCTGCAATAATAAAGAGTATTTTCCTACAAGCTTTGCTACCCAACAGGGATCTCTGGGTT
The DNA here is from genome assembly GCA_009823505.1 of Rhizomys pruinosus. Classification (NCBI taxonomy): domain Eukaryota; kingdom Metazoa; phylum Chordata; class Mammalia; order Rodentia; family Spalacidae; genus Rhizomys; species Rhizomys pruinosus. The sequence goes on from VZQC01007844.1 coordinate 209,550, forward strand.
ATTATTGCACAATTCATCATGGAACTATTAATCGTTCAGCTAACTTTTTGTCTTGTGCAGTCATGGGGCTGGGTCCTATGACTATTTGGGTGGTCTCAAAGGCCAACAGACTAACCACGAATTTGTCCATGCATGGAGGCCATGAAAGCCAACAGCCCTCTGGCCAGATGTGGCTACAGAGTTACCAACTCCCTAGCTTTGGGTTTTCCCCTGAGGCCATCAGCTTCGTGGGTGTGGGTTGTGCAGCCACCGGCCCAGATGCAGGTTCAGCTATGAGGTCATCAATCTCACACTGCTGCCAGGAGGTGAGCAGCTTTCTAGACATCTAGCATTTACAACAGCAGGAACTTATGACTTTGACTACAGCAAGAAAGGAATATGGGCTCCCAGTTGAAATAACTGAAATCACTTTTAGCTTTCAACTTACTACTTGGAAGCAGGAAATTTAAAATCTCAAGGCCTATTTGTATTTGGTTTGTTTTGTCCTACTCTGTTTTTTGGAGTTTTGTAATGGTTAAAGAGAGCACGTGGTGCCGAGCATGGTGGCGCACGCCTTTAATCCTAGCACTTGGGAGGCAGAGGCAGGCAGATCTTCGTGAGTTCAAGGCCAGCCTGGTCTACAGAGTGAGTTCCAGGACAGCTGGGGCTACAGGGAGACACTGTCTCAAAAAGACCAAAAAAAAAAAAAATAGATCATGTGGATAACTTTCTGGTGGACAGTAAGAAGCTGAACAGACCTCAGTTTCTTTCCAGGGTTTCCTAGCCTCTGATCCTATACCAATACACAAAGACTTGTCACAGCCTTTGGCTTATGAAAGTCAGTTGGTTTCAAAGTTACTTTTGCTTTAGCAAATTTACCAAGATCATGCTTATACCTCTATAGTTGTCTTCTATCTTCAACTTCCTCCCAGTAAAGTGATCATTCTAATATGTTACAGTTGAGAAGCTTAAATACCACTTATTCAAAATCTTAAACTTTTGGTTTCTGTCCATAGAGGTAGCAAAGTATTACTAACCATCTTAGCAAAGTATTACTAACCATCTTTTGCAATAGTTTCCAAATTCATACAATTCCTATTTATTAGCCTTCTAGTAAGGTATTATCTCAACCCCCAACATTAAACATTATTTACTTTTTCCATGTGTTCATGTTTTACAATGATGTAGGCGTTAACCAGTCAGGATTTTATTATTGGATTATTAGTGTTTGACGTTTAGTTTTGGTTCAAAAACAAATAGCAATTTTTGAATGTCTATACTTTGAATTAAGTTTTGAAAACTGTTCTTCCAAGAATGACTTCTCCAGCAAACATATTCTAACCACAAGCCAAAACTCATGCTCAAAGCCTTGACCTTGGTGAGAATAGAGATGTTAAAATTAGCATTGATACAGGTAGCAGGAAGATGCTATATCAGCACAAGGGCTATTCCCTAGGAAATGAGGATACAATAGCAATTCAAGAGCAGAAAGATCTGTCCAGATTTCCAAATTCTCCATCTGCCATCAATAGTTAGAGAAAATGGAGAAAAAACAAAATTTGAGCTACTTCACATTTACCAGTAAAATAAGAGAAAAAAGAAATAAATGGCTTGATGGAGCTTTCCAGGGATATTTTCTCTCTCTTTCTCTCTCTCTCTCTTCTCTCTCTCTCTCTCTCTCTCTCTCTCTCTCTCTCTCTCTCTCTCTCTCTCTCTCTCTCTCTTCCTTGAGACAGTGTCTCCCCTGTAGCCCTAGCTGGCCTGGAACTCACTATGTTTACTAGGCTGTCCTGAATCTCAGAGATCTGCCCACCTAGTGCTGGGATTAAAGGTGTGCACCACTTCACCTGGCTCTCTCCCTTTTCTTAAATGATATTAGAACTGAGGGTATTTTACTTGCTTTGGAAAAGATTTTTTTCCAAGTCTAAGTGACTCCTTGTTATAGTTACACTCGAAATATCATTTACAGTAGGAATTATACTCACAGAAAGGAGGCCAGTATATTCAATTTTTTGCTGTTAAAATTTTATTCACGAGGGCATCATCTTTGTTACATCAGAGAATATTATAAATTCAGAATCTCAGGCCATACCCTTGTAGGTATATTAAAGTTTAAAACAAATCGATGTACTAGATTAAATAAAGGATTAAGTGTAACTATCCATTTCCTATTAGTTATGTAGTTTTGTATAAGTTAATCTCTGTCCATTTTTTTTCTTATTGTTAAGTGAAGATATAATATTCCTCCCAAGGGATTTTTAGAAAGGTTAAACACAAGCCGGGCATGGTGGTGCACGCCTGTAATCCTAGCACTTGGGAGGCAGAGGTAGGCGGATCTCTGTGAGTTCAAGGCCAGCCTGGTCTACAGAGTGAGTTCCAGGACAGCCAGAGCTAAAGGGAGACCCTGTCTTAAAAAGACCAAAAAAAGGGCTGGAGAGATGGCCTAGTGGTTAAGAGCACTGACTGCTCTTGCAGAAGACCCGGGTTCGATCCCCAGCACCCACATGGCGGCCAAGAACAGTCTGAAACTCCAATTCCAGAAGAACTCCAGTTCCAGGGGAATCCGACTCCCTCTTCTGACCTCCGCGGCATTGCACAACACGGGTGCACAAACTTGCATGCAGACAGTACATTCATACACATACAGAAATAAATAAAATTAATAAAAAAATTTTTAAAAGACCAAAAAAAAAAAAGAAAGGTTAAACTCAAAATCTGGCCATGTTTTCTAGCTAAGTTTCTGGCACACAGATGTTCCTCAATGTCAGTTCCTTCTTTACTTTCACTATTAGAAAGAGCATAACATGGTGCACGTGGCAGAGCCTTTGGATAAATCTCATTGGGTAGCTTGGGTCACTATCACTTACTTCACACTGAATTTCATGGGCAGTGATGGCAGAAGAACTGAGAACCGCATAGGCTGTATCGTGGCATTGCTGTCAGTCTTTGGCAATGTGTCTATAGCTGTGGCATCTTATTGCTAAGTGTTTAACGAGGCAGGCTTTTTCAAGTACACATCTACTCTGATACACCCAGAGTTTCCATTGATGTCAGAAGAAAAGCCATATGTGAAGGAGGAGAGAGGCATGTACTGAGAGACTAGAGGGTAATCTTGTTTTTCCCCTACCTTGCTGCTCTACTAAGTACATTAAGAATAGGGAAATATAATTAAGAATAAAAACAATTTTTAACAATCTCCCCATGACATTTTAACCACAAAGGGCTTTACTTCATGAGTCAAAGATTTTTCTGGATAAAGTTACATTTTCATTTTAGCTATGAATACTTCTTTTTGATATTTTAGGTCATAAACCAGATGGCAGAAAACCTTTAGACATGATAACTTCTACTGAATGTGCCAACATATGCTGATGAATCTCAAATACAGAGAAGCCTTGCTCCTTGCAAGTCTTCCTGGAAGCATTTCAAGCAAAGCACATTAATTAATGTTTGTTTATTATGCTGCTCTGAGTATATGACAGGAATTTTTTTTTATATTTTCCTAGTCAGGCAACAGTTGGGTTTGTATTCAATTTGCTGCACAAAGGGCTCATGTTTAGGGATCTATTCAAAATTGATTTTCATTTCAAATATTCTTTTTAAATACTTCATCTCTCCTCCAACCTCCTGAAGAGTCAAATTTTATGAACAAATAGAACAACAGTTATAGATGATAGAATGTTATTTTGGGTTAAAATGTATACAATGTATGGGAGTACATAATGTAGTTTAGTAATGGATCTACCAGTGTTGAAGCTGAACTCAAGTTTAAAGATAGAACTCCATCCACTAAATTTATGTCTAACATACAAAATGCAAATTTAATTTTAATACATGAAGAGAAATTTTCTATTAACTAAACATTCAAGTATTCCTTCACCTTATGATGCACAGTAGTTTATAATGAAAGGTGCATTTCACTCTCTGTATAAAATATATCAACAGAATTACATGACATGAATGTTTTAGAGAACAGGGAATGAGGACAGTAAAGATCAAAGGTTGTGTTAAAAACATTGGCATGGGCAGTAACAGAAATGAGTGCAATACTTTTCTGGCTCACAAGCCTGCACCATACAAGTGTTTCTTAATGATCTCTACTTGCATGGAGTAGTAAAGGAACAACTAAAAGTGGAGAGTATTTAACCAGTTGTAAAATACATCTTCCACTCAGTTTCTACCATAGGACTTGTCCAAAGAGGCATCACAGGATGACACTTTGTAGAACTTAAAAATAAGCAAGACCTTAAGGAAACACAAAGATGCATAAAAGTAAATGAGTAAACTTTGGAACTTTATTATTACAAATGAGTGCTATGAATACAGTGCTAAGTAGAAGGAAAGAAACTTTCAGTTTCTCATGGTCATGTTCTACTGTAATTAAGCTATACTAAAAGTGTCTTCACTTTCTGATTTGAAAATGTGATTTTTAATAGACACCACATATTTTTATCCTGCGCAGTATGCATATGCATCAAATATGCTTATTTCTTTAAAAAAATGAGTTTATTTGCCCATTGCCCTTGTTCTATGCTGAGTTTTTGTCTGATTGAGTTGGCATGGATCTTGCACACACTGTCACCAATGTTATATAAGTTCATAAGAGCAAGATCCCAGTGGCTGAGAGCTTCTGTTTCCTTATGCTCAGGTACCAACTCTGGATCTTACAATCTTCCTGACCCCTCTTCCAAAATGTTCCCTGAGCCATGGGTGCGTGAAGTTTAATATAGGAGTGCTATCGAGGGACACACACTCTGCTGTCTTATTCCCTAAAATTTAGTCAATTGTGAGCTTGTGAAACCATAGCTGAGGAACTACTGACAACTGATTACTGCGGGATGAAGGACAGTTGGTAAGAAACCCCAGCCCAACCTGAGGAAATTTGACAACTGATCACTGCTTGGAGGGAGAGAGACAGTCTCTTTTAAGTTCAGAACTCTTGGCAGGTTAACCAGGCTCCAGTGGATGGACCCACATTTGGAGACACAAACTAGAATTTATATATATNCAGTTATAGATGATAGAATGTTATTTTGGGTTAAAATGTATACAATGTATCGGAGTACATAATGTAGTTTAGTAATGGATCTACCAGTGTTGAAGCTGAACTCAAGTTTAAAGATAGAACTCCATCCACTAAATTTATGTCTAACATACAAAATGCAAATTTAATTTTAATACATGAAGAGAAATTTTCTATTAACTAAACATTCAAGTATTCCTTCACCTTATGATGCACAGTAGTTTATAATGAAAGGTGCATTTCACTCTCTGTATAAAATATATCAACAGAATTACATGACATGAATGTTTTAGAGAACAGGGAATGAGGACAGTAAAGATCAAAGGTTGTGTTAAAAACATTGGCATGGGCAGTAACAGAAATGAGTGCAATACTTTTCTGGCTCACAAGCCTGCACCATACAAGTGTTTCTTAATGATCTCTACTTGCATGGAGTAGTAAAGGAACAACTAAAAGTGGAGAGTATTTAACCAGTTGTAAAATACATCTTCCACTATTTATTCCTATATATATAGGAATATATATATTCCTATATATATAGGAATATATATATTCCTATATATATAGGCTATATATATATAGCCTATAAATTCTAATTTATATCTCCAAATGTCCTTCAGTGTGGGTCCACCCACTGGAGCCTGGTTAACCTGCCAAGAGTTCTGAACTTAAAAGAGACTGTCTTTCTCCCTCCAAGCAGTGATCAGTTGTCAAATTTCCTCAGGTTGGGCTGGGGTTTCTTATCAACTGCCCCACGTCTAAGCAAGGGTTTTGTCTGGTTTGAGCTTCCATGCGACTTGTCCATGCTGTCACCATTGCTGTGAGTTCATATGAATAACTAACTAGCTGTCGGGAAAGCTCTCCTTCCTGCCACAAGGTCTTGATGAACTACTTTGGTCAGTTGAATAAGAAAGTATGGAGAATTTTGAAAGAGTTACTTAGGTAGTATTACTCCTAAAACCTGTCTCATACATGTTGATATGTCACTGGAAATTAGAAATAGGCCATCTAATAATAATAAACCTCTTAGAAGGCATAAAAAATGATGCACAGAAAAATATGGGAAAAACAAATAGAAATTAATTTTGTCTTATCTATGTCATCATAAAAGTCTTAGCCAGTAAACTGATGTGTGATGAATTGTTTGGTCAACTTGACACAATCCAGAATTGTGTGCTGGGGCTTGTTCATAATTAACATCTACTGACGTGAGAAGATACATTCTAAAGTGTACAGGACCATTGCTTAGGGTGGAGTCCTCAACTGTATAGAGAAGGAGAATGTGAGTACACTCTTGGCATCCATGCATCAATTTGCTCCTCTCTGCCTTTTGGCTGTGGATGTGATAGGATCAGGTAGTTTTTGGAGCTCTGCTGCTGTGACTTCCCTGCCAAGATGGATTTGTAAGCCAAAATAAACTCTTTCTAAGGTGCTTTGTCAGGGTGTTTTATCACAACAATTGGAAAGGAAGTTAAACACAAAATTAAATAAATGAAAACTGCCAAAATTCACTACCTGCAGAATCACACAACTGCATCCAGATGTGTATCTCCCAAAATCGACACAAGCAATTCAAATATTAACCCATAACAAAGGTAAAGCACTTAATTACCAAGAGTGAGTGTGCACCTTTTTTATCACCTACTCAATCCATTCTTCAATTCTCACTTATCTAATCGATTCATGCAAAATTTCAATTTCACTATGACAAAATATTAAATATCAGCTTTTTCTCTAAAGATAAATTATGAAATTTACAAGGAAATGAGTGGGCCTAGAAAGTATGATTATAAGTATAGTGCCCCAAACTCACAAAGAGAAAAAAAGGTTCTCTCTCCTACACAGATCCTAGCTAGCAATGTATATATGCATGTATATACATAGGCATATACATTTTAGACTGTACATATATTTATGCCTATGTATATACATTCATATGTACATGTGTATATATATAAGCATAAATATATGTACAGTCTAAAAAACTAGAAAGAAGAGCAAAAAGGTAAAAAGACGTGCTGAGGAAAGTGGAGGGAGAATACATGTGTCGTGGAAGGGAAACAAAGACTTGGGGAGATGACAAGCAAAGGACAGATAGGAAGAGGGTGGGGGGAATGAGAGATAGATGAATCTACTCAGACTCCATTCAAAAAATGCCACTAGGATAATGATATGTTATATGCTAATTTAAAAAATTAAAATTAAATAAATATTAGCTATTTCATGCAGAACAATTTTCCTGATGAGGCAGGTCAGCCCCTGGCTTCCTCATGATAGAACATCAGCTAAGGATGGACTCTTTCATCCCACCACCTTGCATCATTGACTATAACTCATAATTCAAGTTTCTAGCTCAACTTCTACTTCAAGATGAAGATGACAATATTTTGTCACTAACAAAAAATAATGTCTAACCGGGCTTCTATTGTGTACAATGTGCTTTGATTGATTTTCAATATATATATATATATTGAATATATATATATTCAATATATATATATTGAATTCAATATATATATATATATATATATATATATGATAACTCTTTCCACTCAAATTTGCTCTTATGTTGGAGAGACTGTTCTAACTGGATGATGTTGAAATTTGTTTCCGTCTCTCTCTTCTCACTTCAGACACTCTCTTTGTCTTATATCACATCCTAAGCGAGTATAACACCACTCAACACAGAGCTCAAGTAAGAGACTATCACTATTCTTTGTCGTCTTTGAAAAATTCATTTAACCTGTATTAACATGTAACTCTTACTTTGATTCTACTATCTTAATACGTAAGGAATGTGTGTCATATGGCATCATTACTCTTTCATCTTAGTAATCTCCACATTGTCTCTACTAACAATCTCTATGGTTAAACTCTCATACAAAGCAACCCCTCTGCCCTCTCAAGCACAAAAGCCCAGGCATAAGCTGTGGAAAATTGCAAAGTAGACCCAGATCTTACGCTGAAGAACTAATTTAGGGCAATTTATTACTCTAGATGAGAAAGAGCTTGAATCTTTTTAAGGGCAGGACCTACGATGGGCTGAATAGATCTCAGTGGATGAACGTGCAGTGAGGAACATGTGGGGACACAAATGTAACTCAAATGAGCCTTAACCTAGAATGACAGAATGCATAAAATCCAGTAGGGGGACATGGGAGGGTACCAATGGGGAGGGGGGATTAAAAGATGATTATATTAATTTGTATAAAATACACAAAAATCCATTTAAAATATATTTTTTAGAAAAACAAAGAAACCCTAGAGTGAATTGTCTTTTGACCTTCCTAATATAAATTATAATAATAATTTCTTCACATTAAAAACATATTAGATTTTCTCTGAAGAAATCCTGCCTCCCCAATAACTTCCTATTCAAAATAAATGAAAATACTGTAGAATACTAGGCACTGAAGCTAATCAGAGCATGCAGGGTTCTGCTTTGTTTATTCCTTATTGTCTGCACTGATGCTTGAGTAATGAGGTCTATGCTGCCATTATTTAATTATTCTAACATATTTTTCCAAGTCTGATGACTTATGAATTTCAAATGTAATTATCCATAGATATTTTCTAAAACCTTGGAGAAAAAAGAGCATTTTATACCAAATGATTGGCCCTGAAAACAGGCATATAAACACAATTCTAATTACAGTTGTGACAAACGTGAGCTGATTGAGTTACGGTATAATCCATTTGAAGATGTGAGGTGGCCATAGATAAATAGATAAAAGATAATAGAATAGACAGGTAACTGGGAGGAGTTGTGAGAAACAAACAAAAGATGAGAATAAAGTGCAGTGAGAAAAGTATATGCCAACCTCTATTTCTGTTGCCCCAAAATTCAAGTGTCATTTTTGTTAAGCTTTAGCAAGCAGCTTATGCAAAAGCAATGGTAAGCTTCCCAGAGAACAAGAGTGCATGGAGGATTTACTTTCTAAGTCAGTAATATTGAGAGAGATATTGATGGTCACCGTAAACAAAAGGTAATAATTTTCTCTGGTCTTCCTCCTTTCTTCCCTCATCTCCCCCCATCCTCCCCCCACACCCCCCCAAAAAAAAAATAAAAAAAAAAAAGATAAAAATTGAAGTACGACAGGAAAGAAAACAGTCATGGATAGCAGTTAAGAAGTGCGACTTCTCTTGACCCGAGGACCCGGGTATCGATCCCCAGTCACCCACATGGCAGTCTTGAGAAACATATTTAACTCCAGTTCCAGGGGAATCTGACACCTCTTCTGGCCACCATGATAATTGCTGACATGGTGTGTGCAAAACCTACATGCACACAGTAAACTCATACACATAAAAATAAATTAAAACACTCAGGAGGCAGAGGCAGGTGGATCTCTGGGAGTTCACTCTATAGCCTGGTCTATAGAGTGAGCTCCAGGCCAGCTGGGACTAAAAGGGAGATCCTGTCTCAAAAATACCAAAAAATTAATTAATTAATTAATTAAAAAGCATGTCCATAAAATTAAAAACATTTTACTTTCAGTGGCAACTTGTGACTATTTGCTTCCAAGGAAAAAAAATGGAGTATCTAGAGAAAATTAACTTCTTAGCAATGATTTCAGTTCTTAAAGATTGTCACTTCATCATACTTATGGATTAGAAAGTTGATGGTTTAAGGTTTTATTTCCTTCTAAAAACATGGAATGCAGCCTCTGCATCATCAATGGGGTCCATTAATTTCTTTGACAATGTACTGGGTAGAATGAATTCAATCAGTTAAACTTCCTACATATTAACATTACTTAACTCCACCATATTAAATTACATAAGGAAAAGAAATTTCTACAACAGAAAAAGGAATACTTTAAGATGACAAGAAATTAATCTGTCTGAAAACAGATAGAAAGAAGAAAGAAATAATGAGACTTTGGAAAGCCCTAGGGTATCATATGACTAAAGACTCACTGAAGAAGTCCTATCTGTATTCTACAAAGAACAAGTCACTAACTAACATGGTTTTCTACAAATGTGGAAAGAAGCCTACATCATCTACATCATCTTTCTGTAAGAACTAGAAAATCAACAAACTGTAAAATCTTTAAGGAAACAGAATACAATACACCTGATTATAGCTACTTAGATTATCAGTTAGATAACTAAATAACTTACTAAACAAATTGAGACACTTGAAAGTGACTCAACTCGCTGGCTGTAATGAGCAAGCTGTAAAACACTCATGATAATATAGAACATTTGGTCACCATACTTGCAAATGCTTCCATGGAGAACAGGCCTCACACAGAAGTTTCTCTCCCCTGGACAACATCTCCTTCAATCAGCATAGTGAGCCTGTGCCAAGGGCCTGACCGGGGCCAGCCTGGCAGCTTACACCTACCACCTGCAGATGGAGATCTCAAGGACCATGATACTTGTTTACATACAGAATTTCATTCACTTTCATGTCCAAAATTAAGAGAAACTCAGCACCTTAAGAGCCATATCGATGCAAGTCAAGCTATCCACCCCCTTGTTCTGGAAATTTGTAAGTAAAGTCTTTGGTCAGATTCTCCAAGTCAAGTTTACTACCCCAATGTTGGAAACTCTTTTCTAGCCTTTAGGACCATAGTCTCATGAAGACTTGAAGACAGAAACAAAGCACTACAAAAGAAAAAATTTAATTGGATTTCCTTCTTTGTAGCATACAATTTCCTCAAAATAGTTTTCATTTATAATTTCTTCATCTAAATTTTATCAATATTTACTATTGAATTTTTTATTGCTATTGATTTGAGATATGGTCTCCCAACCCAAGTGCCCCTCAACTGACAAGTGGATAGGGAAAATGTGGTACATCTACACAATGGAGTTCTATGCAGCGGTAAAGAAAGATGACATCATGAACTTTGCAGGTAAATGGCTGGAGCTAGAAGATATCATGCTGAGTGAAGTAACACAGTCCCAGAAAAACAAACGATGAATGGTATCCCTCATCTGTGGATGCTAGCACCAATTACTTAATTGTATGGCAAACTGGGCAATGTTAATGTGATCTGAAAACAACTGTGCTCTTATATTGTGAATCCCTTAAAAATAAATAAAAAATAAATTAAAAATAAAAGAGATATAGTCTCCCTGTAGGCCCAACTGGCCTCAGACTTGCTGTGAATTCCAGGCTGGTCTCAATATCACAGAGATCTACTTGCCTCTGCCTCTGCCTTCTGAGGGGTGGGATTAAAGGCTTGGCCACAAGGCCCAATTGAATTATTTTTTATTTATTATATATTATTATTGAAATGTTTAAAAGTGGTAGGCTTCAAAATACAACTATTTTATGGCTTTTGTTTTATTAAATGACTGAGCCATCAGAGGAAGCCTACGCACTGGAGACTATTAGCTCCATTTTCAGAGACAGAAACTCCCATAGTCACCTAAGGTCAGCATCTTAGTGCTAGAGCTGCTGTTTCTGCTCTGGCCTCCTGGCTGCACTTTTCTCTCCCCAGTGTAGATTTAGAAGCTAGCTCTGTCTGAGAGTAATATAACCTGTCTTTCAAAAGTGAGAAAACTAATCATTTATTCCAAGCTTAATGTGACTACGTGAAACTGGAATTTAAACTCTCTTATTTTGTCTTTGTTACTGAATGTTTTAATACCATAGTACTACATTCTGACAAACTTGGTCACACTTTTCAATTAGCCAACATATATTCAGTTGCAATATTAGTACACAGGCTATCACAAGAACCATGTTAAACAACAGTGACAACAGTGAGTACTTGAATCTTAATTCCCTACATTGTCTAAGTCAGTTTCATCATTTTCATTTTCTCAGAAGATTTTCATTACATTAGCATAAATTTTTAAAAAGACCCTTGTATAATTATTTTACAATCACTTTTTAGAGCTTGATTTCCTTTATTCCAGGTTTTGTGATGATCATTTATCTATTTTTCCATCATATTACCTATTCTACAAATTGTTTGTGTACTTTATTTTTGCTCAAAGAAATAATTTCATAATCAATCAATTTTAGACATTTTATTTCCTGGTTTATTCTCTACTTGTTTGTACTAGTATCTTCTTTACATATTTACTAAAGTTTAAAATTATTCTCTAAAGTTTATTTCTTTATGCTACTGTAGTCCATGTAAAAACAATGTGTGTGCACACGCCAGTGATCATATGGAGGTGTGCTAATGTACATGCAAATGCGCTTGTATGTGCAGGGGAGAAATCAAGATGGGCAGTCTTCCTCAATCAGTCTGCTCTCCACCTTGTTTTCTGAGACAGAGTTTCCCACTGAACCTGGAACTCATCAGTTCAGCTTGACTGGATGGCCAGAGGGCTCCAGGAATCCCCCTGTCCAGGCCCCCCTAGTGACGGGATTATAGGCACTCACAGCAAGTCCTTTGTCTACTCACCCATCTCCCTAGCCCCTAAAAGTATCTATTAAGATCCATCTGACTCTCCTGTGTTCTTGCCTCCACTTACCATAAAATACACATATTAGCTTTCTTGCTCTCTTAGCACAACAATCTTCTTGCCTAAGAAGACTTGGAGTCTTTTTGAGCAAGATTCTGTTTTCATGACTACTTTCCTTTCATCCTGTAGGCTAGTTTCTCAAAACGCTGACATCTCATGACCCTTCTCTGACCATTCCAGCTGAGGGCTGAAGTAAGCCTGACACATTCCAATATTTTGCTTATCTTCTTTGTGGCAGCTATCACTATTGGATGCATTTAGTTTATTGGGTTGCATGCTTATTGTCAGTCTCTTTATTCTAAACATTGTTTATCGTGGACATGATTAAAAGAAGCTTTACCTTTATAGCTATATTGCTAGCACCTAAAACAAATGCTAGTCACAGCAGTGGGTTCATTAAATTCTTCTTGCTACTAATAATTATTTAGCGAGGCATACTTTAATTTACAAATGATTTTCAGACTTTACTCACTAACTTAGTTACTTTTAATCATTTTAAATTTTCAATATACTTTGGCTAATTTTAAAATTTTGAATAATCAAACATGGTCTTATCATTTCTTTCATTCTTTATAGTAACCTTATTTGCAATTATTTAACATATACACTAAACATCCATGTGTATTTTGATATGCCCTGATAAAAATATGAGGGTGCTGAAGGATGAGAAATTACCAATGTTGTTAAGTTACTGTTACAGAGGAGCAAGAATTTCTGGTTCTCATCGTATGGTAGAGTGACTATAGATAACAAGAGTCTACTAAATGAAAAACCATGTCTCAAAAAGACATAAAAAGGATTTTTTTAAATCTAAGTAGTTGTATATTTTATTTTATTGTATTGTATTTTATTATTATTTATGTGTCATGCAATGCCGTGGAGGTCAGAAGAGGGCGTCGGATTCCCCTGGAACTGGACTTAAAGACGATTCTTAGCTGTGGGTGCTGGGAATCGAACCAGGATCCTCTGCAAAAGCAGTTGGTGCTCTTAACTGCTGAGCCATCTCTCCAGCCCCAAGAAAGGCTTTTTAATGTTTTCATCATAAGAACTGATAACTGAGTAAGTATGAATAAAAATATTTAACCTGACTTAAACATTATACTATGTATGCATGTGTCAAAATAATACATCTTCCTTTTTAAAATGCATTTTATTCCAATAGATCAGTTTAAAAATAAATAAATTGAATTTAAAGAAACAAATGCTGCCTTTAATCCCATCACCCAGGAGGCAGAGGCAAGTGGAGCTCTGTGAGTTCAAGGCCAGCCTGGTCTACAAAGCAAGTTCCAGGACAGCTGGGACTACATGGAAACCCCATCTGAAAAGAAAGAAAGAAAGAAAGAAAGAAAGAAAGAAAGAAAGAAAGAAAGAAAGAAAGGAAGGAAGGAAGGAAGGAAGGAAGGAAGGAAGGAAGGAAGGAAGGAAGGAAGGAAGGGAAGGAAGGGAAGGAAGGGAAGGAAGGGAAAGAGAGAAAGAGAGAGAAAGAAAGAGAGAGAAAGAAAGAAAGAAAGAAAGAAAGAAAGAAAGAAAGAAAGAAAGAAAGAAAGAAAGAAAGAATGAATGAATTTCTGTTGGTCCAGCAAGATAGTTCAGTAGGTAAAAGCATTTGTTGGCAAGCCTGATGAGCTGAGTTGATTCCCAGAGTCCACGTGGTGGAAAGAGAGAAGTGACTCCTGAGAGTGTCCTCATAGTCATAAAAGTCTAAAGAATAGGAAGTCCTTTATCTTGATTTTTGACTCCTGACTACACCCCACCTCTTGTGATGGTTACTTTGGAAAATAGTGCCTGCATTCATCTAATCTACCTCCCTTTCCAGCAAGAACCTTCGGGTCACAGGTATGTGTTATATTCCTGAAAAGTTCCATTTCTTACTAAGCTTAGCTTCATCAGATTGTCTGAAGTGTCTGAACTTTTACCATATTCAAGGGCAGTGGTTGACTCTGTCCTGGCATGGGCATATTTGGATATAGATTAAGTTTATTAAATTCTAACCCAATTCAAAGTTTGGGAAGGTCTTGGTTTATACCATCTAGAACTAACTTTTTTTTATTGGCTTCATTGGACCAATTTACTGAACACTTTAAAAAGTAAAACCAGAAATTAAAATGTTTTTCAAGAAACAAATGATGGAATGAAAGTCTCAACTTATCCTCTGAGGGAAACAAATATACATGGCAACCGGAACTTTATTTATTGGTCAGTGATTAACTAGAGTGATGTGAGTACATGGGAGCATGCTCAGCAGAGCACCACCGACAGCAGTGGCCAGGAATACCCAGGGACCCCACACATCTTCTCTCCAAGCTTCATTTTTTGCACTGTACTTGACAAATTACTAAAAACATGGGATTTACCCCTTGCTGTTAATGCATGTAATGATTTATCAGACCTCAGAAACTGATTCAGAAATGAGTTAGTGCAGGGCCCAGAGAATTTCACCATCACCACCAGGAAGAGCACAGCAACACAGAAAAAGACACAGTGTCCATATCTCCTGAATCTCAAGTGAGGGACTTCCTTTGATCTCACCTGCAGCGTCTCCATGGTTGACTCCTGCAACTGACGCTCCAGATCTGAGATGAGATTTCCCATCACCTTCATCTGTTGTACCTGCTCATCTTCAGACTCTGACAGGCTATTCAAAATGTCTTCCTCTTCTTGCTTCAGCTTTTCCACCTCATTCTTCTCCTCAGCATCCAGGATGTCTCTCAGCCGTTTAAACTCTCCCTGAACATTCTGTATATTACTCTGTATTTTATTCTGCCAGAAAGTTCTCTCTTTTTGGAGGTCATCTTCCCAGTTCTCAAATTCTTTCTTGTTGGTCCTCAGCTTCTGCAGAGTTGCCTGGAGCTTCTCCTGGTACTTCCGGGCCACCTCTTCTATGAGTACTGTTTGATGACCACGGTGCTCCTGAGCTCGCTCACAAAGCCAGCAGATGGGCTTGTTGTCCTCCTTACAGAAGAGCTGTCGTTTCTTTCCATGCCTTTCACAGCAGTGATACATCTTCGGCTCCTCCGCTGGTCCTAACTTCAATGCCATACCCTCTTCACTATGTTGGCCACATGCCGATTGAGCCGCAGAGTAGCAAACATGTAACTGACTCCACACAGGGCAGATGCCCTTCCCCAGGTGATCTTGGTCTTCTCATAGTCTAGCTGGATGCAGTCTTGACAGAAGGTGTGGCCACAGTCAGGTATGCTCACAGGTTCCATCACCAGCTCCAGAAAAATGGGACAGGTCACCTCTTCCTTTATACTAAATATGAACTCTGAAGCCATAGATGATGTGAGCTTGCTCCAGCCTGTCTAGATTCCTGACGCTCCTTCTGCTCAGATGCCCAAAGTAACGGTGATTTCTTCTCAAGTTTTCCAACTTGGCCCTCAGCAAATTGCGCTACACATATCAGACACAAATGTGAAAGCTATAAGCCAGAGAAGGACAGCCTCAGGTCTAAAGACAGGGGTGGTGATTAACTCCTCTGGCCTGAAATCCAAGGCTTTCCCTCCTAGCAGCCTCAGAAGAAAAAGCGAACTAAACTATTTTATCTTTAATCAAAACTAGGGTACAGGCAGATTCAGAACAAGATGGCTCCAGGGGCAGTGGGTGCATTCTGAGCAGCAAAGCCAAAGTTGGGGGAGAGACACTTAGGGTCCCCTGTGATCCTTGGGAAGCACGAGAGGTCGCAGAGCATATGGAACCTTCTGGACTGCAGTTCATAAGTACAGACATGGCCTGCAGCATTGGGAGAGAGCAGAGATAACCCAGGCATGGGTTTGGCCTCCCTCCCACTGGACCCAGGTACGAACTTGGCTGGCCCTGAAGGGCTGGCGGTTGGCCCACAGGTGGCGTTCAGTGTTCTGTGAGTGAATCTCTCCGTTGGGACACTGGGGCTCATCCCACTTTGGGGAGGGCAATCCCGGCTGCACAGCAGCAGAGATGTAGTAATATTTTCCCACCCTCAAGGCCAGGAGCACCTGGGGCCCTCAGGTTGTGGGTTTCACAGGCCTGAGGTTTAAGGCCATACCGATTATTGCATAGCTTTGGCCGTTGAGGAAGCTATGTATTGGCTGGGTGAGGGGTGCTGGTCCGTCCAGTGTTAAGATAAAGGTGAAATCTTGGGGCCCAAACTACCCATACCTGTATGCCAATTAAGAAGTCAAAAAAGTCGCCCGGGCATGGTGGCACAAACCTTCAATCCTAGCACTGGGAGGCAGAGGGCAGGCGGATCTGTGTGAGGTTCAAAGGCCACACTGGTCTAAGAGTGCGTTCCAGGACGCTGGGCTACAGAGTGAGTTCCAGGACAGCTGGGCTCAGGGAGACCCGTCTCGAAAAGACCAAAAAAAAAAAAAAAAAAAAAAAAAGAAGTCAAACAAAGAAAAAAAAAAAAACCACACCTGAAGAATATGAGCAAAATCTGTCTTCAACAAAGAAACATCTAAATCTCACACTAGAACCACAACAACAATAAGAAACCCAAATGCCTAAAGCACAATGAAAAAAAATATATATATATATGAAAAATCAAAATGATAAACCTCTTCCAAACGCTACTAGTCCTACTCAAGAATCTATTAGTGAAAACTCCTCAGATGTCACTCAAGATATAGACTCAAAAAAAAAAAAGATATTAAAAATATTAAAGAATTAAAAAGAACATTTTTATTTATTAATTTATTCATTTTATTTTTTATTATGATAGATTTTGTACAAAATTATGTTACTAACACAAACTAGACCCCTAGGTCCCCCAACTACCGCTACCCCCCCACCCCCGAGCTTATGCATTCTGTCAACATGTTTTTTTTATCTCGGTCTTTTCAAAAAAAAAAAATTCTCCATGTGGAAGTTGACTGTTTTTGAGCAGAAGTTCAAACCATTTCAGTCAGGTTCTTGACACAGTCTTTTCTGTGTGTTGCATGTTGTTGCTGTTGTTGTTGTTTCCATATGCCAACTCCCTAACTACTTGGACAGAAGCTCAAGGGGCCGTGCACAAGAAATACACACTAGGTAATGGTGCCACTAAGCATGCCACAGATGAAGGATACCAATTTGTTGTGGTTTTTTTCTGGGACGGGTTACTTCACTTAACATAATATCTTCTAGTTGCCATCCATTACCTGAAAAGTTTATGATGGCATCTTCTTTACTACTGCATACAACTCCATTGTGCGTATGTACCCACAATTGTACACTATATCCATCACTCAGGTGAGGGGCACTTGGGTGGTTCCAGCTTTTTGCTATTGTGGAACAGAACTGCAATAAACATGCATGTGCATATATCTCTTTGATAAGATGAGTCTTGTGGGTATATACCCAGAAGTGGTATGACTGGGTCAATTGGTAAGGTCATTTTGACTCTTCCAAGGTTTCTCCACACTGCTTTCCACAGTGGCTGCACAAGTTTACATTCCCACCAGCAGTGGATGAGTGTTCCTGTTTCCCCACAACCTCTCCAGCACTTGGTAACATTTGTTTTCTTGATCCTAGCTAGTTTCATAGGAGTGAAATGATATCTTAAGGTGGTTTTAATTTGCATTTCCTTAATTATTAATGATGTTGAACACTTTTTTTAATTTTATTTATTTTTGTATGTGTATGAGTGTACTGTCTGCATGTAGGTTTGTGCACCTGTGTCGTGCAATGCCGCGGAGTTCAAAAGAGGTCTCGGATTCCCCTGGACACGGATTTTCTCTGAATTGGAGTTCAGAACGGTTCTTAGCCGCCATGTGGGTGCTGGGGATCGAACACGGGCCCTCTGCAAGAGCAGTCAGTGCCGTTAAAAACCGCTAGGCTCTCTCTCCAGCCCCCGATATTGAACACTGTTTAGGATGTTTCTCAGCCATCTCTAATTCATCACTTGTGAAGTCTCTGTTCAGCTCTTTGCTCCATCTATTGAGTGGGTCATTTGTTTTCTTTCTTCTGTGTTTTTTGGATGTTTATATATCTGGAACATCAATGCTTTTCGATGTTTCTGTGGTGAACTTTTCCACCCACTCTGTGGATTTTCTTTCACTTCTTGACTGTTTCTGTTTGTGTACAGAAGCTTTGAGTTTAATGAGTGTCCCCATTTGTCAATTGTCGACCTTAATTCTTGTGCCCTGCTGTCTTGATTTAGGAAGTCTTTTCCTATGCCTCTGCAAACTTTTTCTTCTATGACCTAGAGTTTTTGAATTTCACGTTGATGTCTTTAACCATCTGGAGTTGACTTTTGTACAGGGAGAGAGGTAGGGGTTTGGTTTTTCTTTTACAAGTGGTGATCCAGTTTTTGCCAACACACTTGTGAAGAGTCTGTCTTTCCTCCATTGTGTCTTCTTGGCCCCCTTGTCAAATATGAGATGGCTGAAACTGTATGTGCTCAAGTTTGGATCTCAGTTTGTTCCATTGGTCAACAGGTCTGTTTTGTGGCCAGTACCAAGACTGTTTTTATGACTATAGCCCTGTACTTAGTTTGAAGTTCTGGTATAGAGATCCCCCTGTATTGCTCTTTTTGTCGTTTTGCTATTCAGGTCTTTTGTTTTTTCCAAATGACATTAAGGACTTTTTTTCCAAGCTTGTGAAGAAACTCTTGGGGATTTTAATGGGACTGCGTTGACTCTGTATATTAGTTTTGGGGTAGAATGGACATTTTTATATGTTAATTTTCCCAATCATGAGCATGGGAGGTCTTTCCACCTTCTGATATCTTCTTCAATTCCTTCTTCAGGGGTTTAAAGTTATTTTGTGTAGAGATCTTTGGTTTCTTTGGTTAGGTTTGTTCCCCGGATATCTTATTGTTTTTGTGGCTATTTTGAATGGAAGGTCTCCTTGTAATTCCTCTTTCAGTGCTTGTTGTTCGTGTAAAGGAAGGTACTGATTTTTCTAGGTTAATTTGTATCCTGCCTCTTTACTTATGCTCTTAATCGTTTTAGGAGTTTTCTGGTGGAGTTCTTAGCATCGCCCTTAGTAAACAATCATATCCTCAGCAAAAAGGATAGCTTGACTTCCTCTTTTCCCATTAGTACTCCTTTAATTTCCTTTTCTTGCCTTACTGCCCTAGCAAGTGTTTTAGCACATGATTGAAGAGAGTGGTGAAGGGGCAGCCTTGCTGAGATTCCTACCATTTAAATTTTTTATTAATTTTATTTATTTTTGTATGTGTATGAATGTACTGTCTGCATGCAAGTTTGTGCACCTGTGTTGTGCAATGCCGCGGAGGTCAGAAGAAGGTGTCAGATTCTCCTGGAGCTGGAGTTCTCCTGGAATTGGAGTTTCAGACCGTTCTCGGCCACCATGTTGGTGCTGGGGATCGAACCCAGGTCCTCTGTAAGAGTGGTCGGAGCTCTTAACTGCTAGGCCATCTCTCCAGCCTTCTGTCATTTTCCCATTTAGGATGATATTGGCTGTGGGTTTCCTGTATATGGCTTTGATTACATTGAGGAATGATCCTTCCAATCCAATTCCCTCTAGGACTTTAAGCATGAAAGGATTCTGGAATTTGTCAAAGGCTTTTTCCACATCAATTGAAATGATCATGTGATTTTTGTCTTTCAGTCCATTTATATGTTTTATGATATTTATTGATTTTCATATGTTGAACCATCCCTGCATCTCTGGTATGAATCCAACTTGGTCATGATGGATGATCTTCTTGATGTGGGTCTGTATGCAGTTTGCAAGTATTTTGTTTAGAATTTTTGCATCTGTGTTCATTAATGAGATGGGTCTATAGTTCTTCTTTTTTGTTGTATCTTTGCCTGGTTTTGGTATTAGAGTGATACTGGCTTCATAGAAGGAATTTGGGAGATTTCCCTCTGCTTGAATCCTTCTGAACAATTTGAGTAATAATGGTTGTAAGTCTTTTTGAAATGTTTTATAGAATTCTGCTGTGAAACCATCTGGGCCTGGGCTTTTTTTAGTTGTTAATGAAAAATTGTTATTACATATTACAAATTTAATAAAAAAATTGTTATTACATATTCAATTTCTTCATATATTATGCGTCTGTTTAAGCTGTCTATCTATTCTTGGTTAAGCTTTGATGATTCCCAGGATTTCAGATATTCATACATTTCTTCTAGGTTTTCAAACTTAGTAGAGTATAGGTTTTTGAAGTATTCCCTTATGATTGTCTGGATCTTTTTGTTGTCTGTCGTGATGTTTCCCTTTTCATCAACTTCTATTGATTTGGAGTTGTTCTTTCTTTTGGTTAACTGGGCTAGAGTTCTGTCTATCTTGTTTATTCTCTCAAAGAACCAACTTTTGGATTCATTGATTTTTTTGTATTTTTTTGTTTCTATTTCATTGATTTCTGCTCTGGGTTTTGTTATTTCTTCCTGTCTGTTGTGTTTAGGGTTCATCTGTTGTTGTCTCTCAAGTGTTTTTAGCTGCAGTGTTAGGTCATTCACTTGTGCTCTTTCTGTTTTTCTGATGTAGGCACCCAGGGCTATAAACTTCCCTCTTAGGACTGCTTTTAAAGTATCCCACAGGTTTTGTTGTGTTGTATTATCATTGACATTCAATTCTAGGAATGCTTTTATTTCTTTCTTTATTTCTTCCTTGACTCATTCATTATTCAGGAGAGTTTTATTTAGTTTCCATGTGTTCTTGTAGATAGTAGGGCTTATTCTGGTATTGATATTGAGCTTTATTGCACTGTGGTCTGATAGAATGCATGAAATTATTTCAACCTTTTTGTATTTGTTGAGGTTTTTTCTGTGTCCCAGTATGTGGGTCCTGGAGAATTGTCTTTATAAAGTTTGGTGCACCAGAGTTTGTTGCATATATATTCATGATTGTGAAATCTTCATGGTCAATTGTTCCTTTGATAAAGATGTAATGGCCCTCTTTGTCTCTCTGATTTCTTTTACTTTGAAGTCTATTTTGTCTGATATTAAAATAGTAACATCTACTTTCTTTTTGGTACTATTTGCTTGGAATATATTTTCTTCCACCCTTCACCTTAAATCGGTGTCTATCCTTGAAAGTGAGATGAGTTTCTTGCAGACAACATATAGATGGGTTTTGTTTCCTAATCCAATCTCCCAGTGTGTCTTCTGATTGGAGGGTTTAGTCCATTAATATTTAAGGTTATAATTGAAAGATGCATGTGAATTGAAAGAATTTAAATAACACATAAAGAAATGAAAGACCTAAAAGAAGATAGGGACAAATTAAAAGAAGACAATGATAAACTTTGGAATTAAATTACAAAAGATAGAAACACTGAAGAAAATTCAAGTTGAAATAAAAAAAGAACTGCAACACTTGACAAACCACTTGGAAAGGAATGGCAAATGTCTCAATAACAGAATGGATGAAGTTGAGAATAGAATATCAAGACTAGAAGACAATATGGAAAAACTGGATTGATTAAGGAAAGATTGTGAAAACTTTTTAAACCACAAGAATGGAATAACCAGGAAATGTAAGACACTACTAAAAGACCAAACTTATGAAACATAGGACTAGAAGAGGAAGAAGATTCACAGGATAATGGTATTGCTCAGATTTTCAACAGAATTGTTGAGGAAATTTTTCCCAAATTAAAGAAAGAGATACCTATACAAATACAAGAAGCATATAAAGCACCAAGTAGACAGAACCAGAAAAGAAATTTCCCCACCCCATACCATAGTAAAAACACTAGATATTCAAAGTAAAGTGGGGATACCTAGGGCTGCAAAATAAAAATAAGTCACTTACAAGGCAAAACCCATCAAAATTATAACTGATTTTTCATCACAAACAATATGAGCCAGAAGAACTTGGTCTAAAGTATTCCCAATTCTAAATGACTTTAGATGTCAATCCAGAATACTTTATCCAGCACAAACATCTATTATAATTGAAGGAGAAAAGAAAATGCCCCATGACATAAAGAAGCTAAAAGAATTCGTGTCCAGAAAACCATCCCTTCAAAGAATATTTGAAGCAATACAAAGAGCAAATGGTAGGAATGACTATAACCAACCAGCAACAGAAAATAAATGAAACTATTATTGTGGAAATAAAAACCTAGAGCGTAGATGGGCAGAATGGATTAAGAAGTAAAACCCATCTTTTTCTTGTCCGCAAGAAACTCTTCTCACCTTTAAAAATAGGCATTATCTCTAGGTGAAAGGATAGAAAAACATAATACAAGCAGATGGAACTAAGAATGAAGCAGGAGTCGCTATTCTAATATCAGATAAAGTAGACTTCAAGCTAAAATTAATCAGAAGAGATGAAGAAGGTCGTGTCAACCTAATTAAAGTAACAATTAACAAAGAAGATATCACAATCTTTAATTTATATGCACCAAACTCAGGTACACTGAACTTCATAAACACAATTTTACAGGACTTTAAGGCACAGATTGACTCTAGCCCACTGGTAGTAGGGGACTTCTACACCCCACTATGTGCATTAAACAGGTAAACTGGGCAAAGAAAAACAGAGAGACATCTGAACTGAACAATACAATACACTAAATGGACTTAACAGACATGTACCGAGTATTCCACCCAAACACCAAAGAATATACTTTCTATTCAGCACCCATGGAACCTTCTCCAAGACTGACTACATACTAGGACATAGAACAAATCCCAACAATACAAATAATGAATAATTCCATGCATTCTATCAGACTATAATCCAATAAAACTTAATATCAACAACAAAGGAAGCCCTATTAAATACACAAACTCTTGGCGATTAAACAACACACTCCTGAACAGTGAATAGGTCAAAGGAGAAATTAAGAAAGAAATAAAAGTATTCCTCGAATTAATCAAAAACATTAATGCAACATAACAAAACCTCTGGGACACTTTAAAAGCAGTCCTAGCACTTGGGAGGCAGAGGCAGGCAGATCTTTGTGAGTTCAAGGCCAGCCTGGTCTACAGAGTGAGTTTCAGGTCAACTGGGCCTACAGGGAGACCCTGTCTTGAAAAAGACAAAAAAAAAGCAGTCCTAAGAGGGAAATTTATAACTCTAAATGCCTACATTTAAAAAAGAAAGAAAGAGCACAAATAAGTGACCTAAAGTTGCAACTCAAAACACTTGAAAGACAGCAACAAATGGATCCTGTATTAGTCACTCCTCTGTTGCTGGGATAAAACCACCATGACCAAGGAACTTATAAAAGGAAGAGATTATTGGAGTTTATGATTGATGGCTCCAGAGAATTAGAGTCCATTGTGGTGGGGAGATATGGTGGCAGGAGCTGGAGCAGAAAGCAGAGGCTCACATCTTCCAATGAGCATAGAAAACTGAGAGCAACTGGAGACTGGCAAGACTTGTTGAACTTGCTAAGCCCACCTCCAGTGACATACTTCCTTCAGCATGGCCACACCTTCTAAGACCAACCAAAACAGTGCCACCAACTGGGGACAGAAATGTCCCAACTGGGGACAGAAATGTCTGAATACTTGAAGCCTATGGGGGACATTCTCATTCAAACCACCACAACTCTCAAACTTAAAGACAAGTGCAGAGATTCTTGAAACAAGAACAACAACAACAAAGAATCAATGAATCTAAGAGCTCATTCTTTGAAAGAGTAAATAAGACAGACAGACCCCTGACCCAGCTGACCAAAATAAAGAAAGAACAACTTCAAATTAATAAAATTAGAGAAGAAAGGGGAAACATGAGATAATAAAAAGATCTAGAACATTATGTGGGAATACTTTAAAAATCTATATTCTGCTAAATTTGTTAACATAAATTAAATTGATGAATATCTGAATTCATGGTACTCACCAAAGATCAAGGAATAAAAGGTCAACTGTTTATATAGACCCATAACTTATGAAGAAATTGAATCAGTAATACAAAAACTCCCAACTAAAAAATGCCCAGCCCTAAAGGTTTTACAGCAAAATTTTATCAGACATTTAAAGAGGAGCAACAATAAATATTACTTAAGTTATTTAAAAGGATAGAAGTAGATGGTAGCCTCCCCAATTTCTTCCCTGAAGCCAACATCACTCTAATTCCCAAACCAGGAAAAGACACAAGTAAAAAAGAAAACTACAGATCCATATCCTTAATGAATATAGGTGTAAAAATCTTCAACAAAATCCTTGAAAATTGCATACAGGTACACTTCAAAAAGATTATTCAATATGATCAAGTAGGTTTTATTCCAGGGATGCAGGGATGGTTCAACATACATAAATCAATTAATGTCATAAATTATATAAATGGACTCAAAGATAAAACCCACATGATCATCTCAATTGGTACAGATAAACTTTTGATAAAATACAGCAAGCCTTCGTATTTAAAGTCCTAGAGGGAATTGGACTGAAGGGAACATTCTTCAACATAATTAAAGCTATATACCACAAACCCACAAGGAACATCATCTTAAATGGACAAAAACTAGAAGCATTCACTTTGAAGTCAGGAATTAGACAAGGTTGCTCACTGTATCCACCTTTTTTAATATAGTGCTTGAAACTATTGCAGACCAATTAGCCAGGAGAAGGAGATTAAAGGAATACTAATCAGAAAAGAGGAAGTCAAAGTACCCATTTTTGCAGATGACATGATATTATAAGAGATCCCAAAAACTCCACTAGAAAATTCCTAGAAATGATTAACAGTTTCAGTAAACTTGTAGGTTACAAAATTAATCTACAAAAATAAGTAGCCTTCCTATATGCCAACAATAAGCATTTGGAGAAATAGTGCATGGAAACCGTCCCATTTACAATAGCCTCAAAAAAAAAAAAATCTCAGAATAAACTTGACCAAAGATACTAAAGATCTTTACACTGAAAATTTGAAATCTTTGAAGGAGATTGAGGATTATCAGAAGATGGAAGGATCCCCCATGTTCATGGATCAGAAGAATTAATATAGTAAAAATACCATCCTTCCCAAATTAATATACATATTCAATGCACTCCCAATCAAAATCCCCATGACTTTTTTCACAGAATTAGAAAAAAAATTCTAAAATCCATATGGAAAAACAAAAGACCTCAGCAAAAGCAACCATGAGCAAAAAGAGTAATGCATCAGGAATTACTATAACAGATTTTCACCTCTACTACAGAGCTATAGCTATAAAAACAGCATGATACTGGCATAAAAATAGACCCATGTATCAATGGAATAAAATTGAAGACCTAAACTTAAGTACATACAATTTCAGCCACTTTTTATTTAACAAAGGAACCAAAAACAATCAGGGGAGGAAGGGTAGCATCTTCAACAAATGGTGCTGGCAAAATTGGATCACCACTTGTAGAAGAATGAAATTAAACCCCTTGCACAAGGGTCAAATCTAAATCCCTTGCACAAGGGTTAACTCTAAATGGATTAAATACCTCAGTGTGAAACTTGAAACTCTGAATATATTGGAGGATAATATAGGCAGTAACCTTCAACATATAGGTACAGGAAAAGACTTTCTAAATCAGACAGCAGTTGCCCAGGAACTAAAGTCCACAATCAACAAGAGGGACCTTCTTGAACTAAAAAGCTTCTGTATAACAAAAGAAACAATCAAAGAAGTAAAGAAAAAACGCACAGAGTGGGAGAAAATTGTCACCAGTGACACATCTGACAGAGGTTTAATATCCAGAGCATATAAACTATTCAAAAACAAAGGTCCAAGAAAATAAATGATCCAATTAAAAGATGGGCTAAAGATCTGAACAGAGATTTCTCAACAGAAGAACTTAAGATGAAATACCTTAAAAAACTGTTCAAATTAGTAATTTAAGAAATGCACATCAAAACCACATTAAGATTTCATCTTACACTGGTAAGATTAGCTATGATCAAGAAATAAACAACACTAATAGTTGGAGAGGGTGTGGAGAAAGGGGAACATATATTCATTGCTGGTTGGATTGCAAACTTGTGCAGCCCCTACAGAAAGCAGTGTGGGGAACTCTTAGAAGACTAAAAATGGACCCACCATCTGCCCAAATTATACCACTCCTAGGTGTATACCCAAAGAATGCATCGTATAGCAGAGACATGTGCACAACCATGTTTATTGCTGCTCTTTTCACAATAGTGAAGATCTGGAAGCAACCCATGTGTCCCTCAACCGATGAGTGGACAATGAAGATGTGGTATATTCATACAATGGAGTTCTATGCAGCAGTGAAAAAGGATGACTTCATGAATTTTGTAGGCAAATAAATGGAACTGGAGGATGTTGTGCTGAGTGAGATGACAGTCTCAGAAAAACAGACAACATAGGTTATCCCTTATTTGTGGTTTCTAACACAAAATCTCTATGTGTAAATTAAATTGAGTAACCTGTCAATAATAATAACATCAAAATAATTATTTCCATGGATATACCTTGAAATATATATTTTTTCACATCTAAGATTTAAAACATTGTAAAGCTGAGAATAGTTAAGGGATGAACTAACTTCAACAAAAGTTATTGCCACTTCTATCATACTCAATGTCTATATTAAAAGCAACTAATGGAATCACAAAGATATAATATCATTTCAATGTTCTACTAGCTACACATGATCTTTTCCTGCATACTGGTTGTATTCCTTTCAAGGTTGAGGCAAAGTTTTTGGTAACCTACTCCATGATAAATAAATGGCCATGAATGCTAAGATTTTTAAATCATGATGGGGTTTGTGATTCTCAAGGATAGCAGTTAATTCAAAGGAATGATATTCTGCTCCAGGGAGCTATTCACTTTGGCATTTAGTTACATTTTATATGTAATACACTTGACTACTAAGTAGAACATCTTTGGAGTGAAGAGATAAGCTTTAGCCAAACTCATGTATAACATCTCTGAACATCTGGAGAGATGTGGTCATCTAGAACTTACCCCAAGATTTGCAAGAATATTTCAAAGTTTATACGTTATAGTGGTATATTCAAAATAACTGTTCCATAGATAGATAGATGGATAGATAGATAGATAGATGACAAATAGATGGATAATAGATAGATAGATAGATAGATGATAGATAGATAGAGATAGAGACATATATAGATATGGGTATAAATATTGAATATTGAATAACTTATAATAAGTAGGGGAAAATCTCTCAGGACACGTTATGAAGTCTCATGGCATTAAATAAAACCTCCTGTATAAGATTAAAATGGATGGCTATCTCCAGAATAGAAAATAGCAACATGCTTAACTAGGGATACAGAATTGTTCTTAATTTTCAATCCACTCCTGAATTGTATTGAAATCCCAGTTACAACTATTAGATTAAATGGACACAAATGTTCTCCATGTTTCCCTGTATTATACAAGTGATAATTCTGACATTTTTTAAGATTACAAGATAATTTGCTCAGGAAAAGCTGGGTTCTACCTCTTTGAGTCAGTGGTATTCAGTCCAGAGGGAGACAGTCTGAAAGGGTGTGGCAAACCCTTTCAGCTGGGTTCCTGTTTATAGGTATATGATACAACTCCTGCCTTCTGGAAAATTATAAATCAAGATTTAGTGGTGTGGGAGACAAGAGAGGCTGCTCTGATCGTTCTAACAATAACAAAAACAAAGGGGGAAGGAATTTGCTTTCTTCCTCTAAGATGCAATTTTGCCCTGCAATAAAATAAAAAGCATTGGTAGATAAAGTATTTACTACCAGCTCTGAGTTGCTCTACCAGGAGCTGTTGTCCAGGGAAGCTTTAAAAGCCCCCAAAACAAACGTCATTTGCCTGTAACTTTGGGTCCACATAAGAAATGGACAGTAAGACCCTATTTCTGATGATATAGTGTGATGATATAAGCATGATAAAAATTTACACTGAAACCCTGCATTACAGATCAAGAGCTGATCTTCATGGTGTCAGTGAGCACTATGCAAACCACTGGAAAGAAATGTTTTCTGATACTTTACTGCAGACTTTCTTGTGCTACACTTTTACATCCCAAAGAATATGTAGTGGCAGCCTGATAAATGTATACCAAGAAATCCCAAACCAATTCAATCTGTGGCCCACTCCCTGGTAGGGAATGACACATGGGTGACACTGTGCTCTTAGTGCCTCTTAATGTCAGGATACTTTACTGACAACATTAGAAAGCTATTGGCAACCTTTTGTCAAAGAGTTATAATGCTCCACCAAGATACCCAAGTATACGTGCCTGTGCCCATAGAGTAACTTGTTATAATCCTAAATATTTGTTACTATTTGTGCTTTATTATTAGAATAAAAAAGAGACTGTTAAATGACCTACCAGTCCATTGCAAACAGAAGAACTTGGACAGTCCCAAGAATTTGACATGTTACCACAGAGAAAAAACAAAAACAACAAAACAAAAGAAACAAACAAAAAAACAGGTTCTTCTATCTCTCACTCTCTCTCTCCTTCCCCTCCAAAGCCTAGGGACTCTTGTGGAAGAGGTTGGCATGTCAGATAATAAGGGCCAAGGGTGGGGAGGGGGATTGGGAGATCACAGAAAAAATGGACTGGATTTTTCTTTTCTTCTTATTTGATCAACATGTTTGTGTAACCAAACCTATTCAACTGGACTTGGGGACCCTGGGTTGTATAAAAAAATGGACTCAGATGTTAACTAACTGGGTTTATATGAACATTCCTTATGTGTATCACCTGTGTGTACTTACAGGTCAAATAAAAAATAAAATAAGAAAAAATAGGGTAGTATTATTTTTTTTAAAAGTTACCAGTGACATATCTGACAGAGTTTTAACATCCAGAGTATATAAAATACTCAAAAAATAAAGGACCAAGAAAACAAATGACCCAATGAAAATATGCACTAAAGGTCTAAACTTCTCAAGAGAAGTAAAGATGACTGAGAAAAATCTTTAAAAATGTTGAACATCCATGAATTACATTTTGTTCTATTAAATATGACAGGGTCTTACTGTGGCTTATAACATCTCCTAACCATTAGAGGATGTAGGCTTGTGGCATCAGTCATGGGAACAATCTGCGGAAGAGGGGGCATGGTAGAATGTAAGGGCTACAATTGGGGTGAACGGTGAAACTACAGCAATATAGTCTGGACACTCATTTGATCAACTTGATTGAACATACAAGCCCTTCCTGCTGGATGGTGGGACCCATGGGCTGTATGGGTTTGGGCACAACTGCTAGCAAATTGGTTTTACATGAAGGATGCTGGTACTCATAAATTATCACTTATTGTTAAAAAATGAAAAAAACTAAGAGAAAGATGCAGGACAGTTATGGCAGAATACATGATCTGGGATGGGGCGGGGTGGGGTGGGGGGAAGGGAAAGGGAAATATGCCTGAACTGAATTGGAAAATGATGTATGAAATACACAAAGCATCAATAAAAAAATGAAAATCTAAAACAAAAAGTTGAACATCATTAGTAATTAAGGAAACGCAACTTAAAACCACTTTAAGACTTCATCTTAACCCATAAGACTGGCTATCATCAAGAAAATAAGCGATACCAAATGCTGGAGAGGGTGTGGGGAAAGAACATTCATTCACTGCTGGTAGGAATGCAAACTCATGCAACTCCTATGGAAATGAAGCTACGATTTGACCCAGTCATACCACTCCTGGGTATATGCCCAAAAGATTCATCCTATTGCAGAGAAATGTGTACGACCATGTTTATTGCTGTCCCTCAACTGATGAATGGATAATAAAAATGTGATACATTTACACAATGGAGTTCTATGCAGCAGTAAAGAAAGAGGACATCATGAAATTTGCAGGTAAATGGATAGAACTAGAAGCTGTTATGCTAATTGAAGTAACAAGGTCTCAGAAAAAGAAATGATGCAATGGTATCCTTCATTTGTGGATCCTAGCACCAAACCCCTATATGTAAGTCAAGGTAGATAATTTGTTAGTAAAAATAATACCACATTGACTGACATTACTGAGATATAGCTCAATGTTTATGCTTCTTATTTTCCTCAGTCCTAAGATTTATAAGAAAGAATAAAGCTCTTTTTAAAAGTACATCCAAACATACATCAACATGCTATATAATTTAGGAATGTAAAGTTAAATGTCTTTTTTTAATTTTATTTATTTCTGTATGTGTATGAACGTACTGTCTGCATGCAAGTTTGTGCACCCGTGTCGTGCAATGCCGCGGAGGTCAGAAGCGGGTGTCGGATTCCCCTGGAACTGGAGTTCTCCTGGAATTGAAGTTTCAGACGGTTCTCGGCCACCATGTGGGTGCTGGGGATCGAACCCGGGTCCTCTGTAAGAGCGGTCGGCGCTCTTAATGCTAGGCCATCTCTCCAGCCCCAAGTTAAATGTCTTTTTACCTCCATGAAAGCTTCCTGTTATACTGTCATTCCCTAAATGTGTTTTGGAATTATCCTATAGTTTATTTTCAGAATTGTAAATCTGGTTTATGTGTGGAGTGTATACATGCATATTTTGGAGTAATATAAAATTAAATGGAAAAAAGTAAACTAATAAGTTTATAAATCAGAAAAAAATTCTCAGTGAGGTGTCACTAGCACTCATTGAAAGTTGACATTCCATTTTCTTTTTTTTTAATTTTTTCTTTGAAATATTTTCTGCTTTCCCAGCCATGTGTTTTCTTTTTTTTTAATTTTAATTTTATTTTATTTATTTATGTGTATGAATGTATTGTCTGCATGTAGGTTTGTGCACCCATTTCGTGCAATGCTGCAGATGTCAGAAGAGAGAGTCAGATTCCCCTGGAACTGGAGCTCTCCTGGAATTGGAGTTACAGACGGTTCTCAGCAGCCATGTGGGTGCTGGGGATCGAACCTGGGTCCTCTGCAAGAGCAGTCTGTTCTCTTAACCACTAGGCCATCTCTCCAGCCCCGATATTCCATTTTCATAGATAATTCATGAGCATGATTCTTTATAACAGAAGTGCAGCTTACCTGGGCTATAGTTAATGCATTTTGGATTCGCGGATCCTGCTCATAATCCTTTATTTTTTGCAGTGTTTGCCATATCATGTTTCTAAGTCCATCCTGTTCCTCATCACCCTCGAGTTCCCGTGACATTTTCACCAAGTTATACACTATGCTATAGTATCCAATCCAGACCACATCATTAGCTGAAAAAACATTAAAAAATTAAAAGAAATATTTGGTAATGTCATCTTTCTTTAAATTTATTGATTTTAATTTATATGCATGAGTGTTTTACCTAGATATATATAAGTACAGTACATGTATGCAGTGGCCAGAAGAGAACATCAGATTCCCTGGGAATGGAGTTATGGATGCTGGAGTTATGTTAGCTGCCTGTAGCTGGAAAGGACACGACCATGGAAGAGAACCTGCTATGGCCACTTTCCTAAGCCAATGACTTTCTAACTGCATTTTAAATACTAATTGTCAAATGCACAGCCCTCCTTGAACAAAACAATCCCCAATTATTCTTAGTTTTATGTGGTTTACATAATGAGGGTGTTAATAACAATATTATTTTAATTGGCATAATATAGAGTGCCATCTATGTATCCAGATTCTAGTGTGCATTATAATCCTGCTACGTGAATTTTACTATATTTAGAACACAAAGGAACACATGATATAACCTTGCTTAAAAACTTCTCTAATATCCCCCACTGATGAGCAATAGAGCAGGAGGAATCCTATCTAATCTTATGCTGAACAAGACATGCTCCAATTCAGACAAGGTTTTTTTTTTCTAATCCACATTTTCATTCTATTCATTTTCATTCTATAGGGAAGGAAAAGAACAGAAGGAAGAAAAGTAAGGGAAAAACTATACAGTAGAAAAAGGAAGCAGATGGGAAAGTATTCATTAGACTTAGAATTGGAGAGAGAAATTGGGGGGAAAAGGGCCCTTGTACCTTCCAGTCTTAAGGAGTCCTTCACCCTTTCTATCACTGGCCTTTAGGGAAAAGGTACAATATGCAAGCATGGTATATGCAGTTAACAAGCCAGTTCCCTTAAATAGCTATAATTGGGAGACAGCAATATTTGAAATTCTATACAAATGTAAAAATAAGTCTATTGATGAATGGTAATATTTCCACTAGAAAACTGAAAATAATCAAGAAACAGAGATTGATTATTTTCTTTGTTGACTAAATGGAAGATAGACCATTTGTGGCTTAAGTCAAGCAATCTGAGAGGCTAAAATGACATGCATAACTACTGAATGGCTCTGACTCTACAATTCTTCCCTATGGTCTAGAAGTATTCTGTTGGCCAAGTTTTGACATCTAGTCCTATGACACTTGTTCTGAGTTCCCCAAGAGTGCAGTTCATGGAGGGTCTAGGAGAGAGAGTCAAGCCGCCTCTTTAGCAGGGTCTCTTAAAAATGGCTTCTTGTCATTGCTCCAGAGTAAATCCTGGAAGAGGGGATCTTCCTGGTGCCTCTCCTCCCTCTACCAGTGTGGACAGAACTTTTGTCTCCTTCCTCCTTTTCTCTGCTCTTTAAAATATTCATGACTAGATGTACAATACAGATTTTCCTAAGCTATCTGTCTTAAGTAGTGGCTATCTGCCCAGCTCTCAACCTCTTTCACCTTAAAAGTAATGGTTGATTGCTGGGGGTGGTGACACACGCCTTTAATCCTAGCACTCAGGAGGCACAGGCAGATTTTTGTGAGTTCAAGGCCAACCTGGTCTACATAGTGAGTTCTAAGACAGCTGGAGCTACAGGGATACCCTGTCTCAAAAAGACAATAATAATAATAATAATAATAATAATAATAATAGTTGATTAAAATATATACAAACCACCTTCCTTCATATATTTAAATTATTTTTGAAGGAAATATTTTATAGGACTAAAATAGTTCACATGGAATTGAATCCTCAAGTTCTATGGAAAATCCACAAAATGTATTCTTGATAACTGTGTTCTCAAACTCAAAATTCCTTTATTTTTCTTTTGAAAAAAAATTCCTTAGTTTTTAAAAGTGAGCTTCAAGAACTCCAGTGGAGTGTTGCTGATAAACAGTATCAGTGAGAAGGATTTATTACATCTAATGAAGGAAAAAGCCTTCTGGAGACAGATGGCATGTGCTGCAATTGTTGACTGCCTTCTCATCTGCACATCAAGACATTTGCTGCTAAGCATACCTGCTATGAAACTGCTGGGCTGGGGACCAAGCCTCAACATAAGGCAGTCTTCTGTTCTGCTATCAGTGACCCTGAGGCAGCATCAAACATGTCACTTTAAATGCACTCAGAGAAACAGTGTTTGTGTGTGCAACTAAGCAGACACTGCCCCAGGGCAAGAAAACTTAACCAAAACAATCAATTCATAGAATTTATTAAGAATCCATGGCATTTGAAAACCAATATTATGAGCCCTTTCTTATAACAGTGCTTCGATTCAGTGGCTACACTCCTTGGTACCCTTTATTTGCTACTCTGGATTCAGAGATTCCATGTATTTAGCAAATGTGGAATATAAATCTCTATGCATAAGAGTATAAACAAGTGCAGTCTTTACAGTTTCAACTAATATAATTCAACATCATAAAATCCAATGTATAGCTAAAAGGTAGATCAAATGTATGATACGGTTCATAATAATTCCTTTATGAAATGCCATGGAGAATGAAATGGACAAGATTGATGCCAAAGATCCAGTGACTGAAGAAGAACTCATTGGCAAACACGCACCGAGTAAATGTGTATGGAGTAAAAGCTTTGTGCCAGCCACTGTTTTAACACCAAAGAAAATTACAAAGTTAATGCCTTTAGGACATTTCACTCTAGTGGAAAAAGACAGACACTTAAGAAAGTAAACAAAATAATATCAGTTCTTAATGTTATGAGATTCCTGGATGACAGCATGTCGATAATGACTAGAAGAGGAAGAGACAAGTCCTCATGAGGAGGTAATACTAAAGCTTTGCCAAACTAGAAAGACAACAACAGTCCAGAGACCTAGGGAAAAGTTTTCTCAAAAGGAGACAGGAAATGCAAAGGGGTTGGTCCAGGAATAATTTAAAAGTTTAGAAAAATAGAAGAAAGTACGTCCTGACAAGAAGGTTCTCTGCAGCAGTAAAGAAAGATGAACTCATGAGCTTTGCTGGTAAATGGATGGAACTCAAAGCAATATAAGTGAAGTAACACAGTCCCAGGGGGAAAAAAAAAAAGTGAATGGTTTCCCTCATTTGTGGATGCTAACACCAAATCCCCAGTTGGCAGTCAAACTGAACAACTCTATTATTATATTTCATTGTATCTGAAAGCAACTGTGCTATTACAATGTGAATCTATAAATGTGCTCTAGAATTATCCTACCACTTATACTCGCACATTGTAATTACCATAGATAGATGGAGGACATGTAATCATATTCTAAATAAAGAATGTAAAGTTACATGACTTTATACCTGCATGCAAATTTACTGTTAAAATGTGAATCTCTAACTGTGTTTAGGAATCAACCTATAGTTTATTTTCAGAATTTTTAATTTTGACTTATGTGTGGAGTGTATATATACATATTTTGGAATAATTTTTAAAAATTAAAAAAAAAGACTGAGAGAAAGATGCAGGACAGTTATGGCAGAATGCATGACCTGGGATGGGGTGGGGTAGGATGGGGTGGAGGAAAGGGAAAGAGGAATATGCCTGAACTGAATTGAAAAATGATGTATGAAATACACAAAACATCAATAAAAAAATAAAAAATAAAATAAAAAAAGGTTTTTGCTTCTTTGAAAGGGCCAGCAAGACAACTCAGTGGTAATGGCATTTGCTGCCATGCCTGACAACCTGAATTCAATCTCCAAGACAACATGGCAGAAGGAGAGAACCAATCACCACATGCTGTCCTTTTACCAATAACAGGCATAGCGACAGATGCATGTATATACGTGCATGAAAACAGAAGTACAAATAGACACTCACACACAAGCTAAATAAATAAATGTTTTTAAAAAGTGTTCATTTGGTACCTGTGAAAGGTAATCTTTTATTATAAAATGCAACATCTGGTAGCTGGCCCAGCCCACCTAGAATCAGATCAATTTCTGGAAGAGCCATAGATTAGAGCTAGCCATAGAGCAAGCAGGCCATCAAAGATGGGCTTGGTCAAGCCCCAATAAAAATTATGGATAATAAGGCCTAGGAGAGCGTGCTTGCTGTTTAAACTCTAAGTGCATTACAATTCAAGACTGTGGGAGGACACGGCTGCCCAGTAACCCCGCTGGCAGAAGATGGTAGGAATGTTTGTGTTTCACACTCTCCCTGATTCTGCCTTTTGCACCTTTTCTCCTGATTATTTTAATTTGCATCTTTTCACAGTCATACGCCATAATCATGAGTAGATAGTTTTGTTAATTTTGTAATTCCTTCGGAATATCCAATAAAAGTGTTGCCCCAGGAATCCTAAAGCTCACAATGGGTCTCAGCAAGAAGGGTGGCTCTGAAAACCATCAAACTTGCAGCTGCTGTCAAAACTCAAGGCAATCTTAGCTAGGTGTGATAGCACATATCTTTAATCCCAGCATTTGCGAATGCAAGCCAGAATGGTCTACATACAGAGTTCCAGGCCAGCCAGGGCTACATGTGAGATCCTGTCTCAATGTTTTTTAAAGGACATTTTGAGGACTTCTAAACTTCATAGTAGTTGACAACAGGGACAGAGAGGATATAAAAAATGAAGACTGGGGGTAGATGACTGGATCAGAGGTAAAGAGTACTAGCTGTTCTTGCAGAAGACCTGGGTTCAAATCCCAGCACCCACATGGTAGCCAACAACCATCTGTAGCTCCAGTTCCAGGGGATCCAACACCCTTTTCTATCCTTTGCAGGCACTGTACAACACAGGTGTACTTACAGGCACATAGGGACACATAATACTCATACACATACAATAAAAATAAATAAAAAAATATAATGTTTATGTTTTGGTTTCATAATGTAATGAATAAAAATTCTAAGTCACTCTTCAGAGTGTTACTAAACTATGAAGATAACAATAATATACGGATACATGTGTTCGGAATACACCCACATATTGGTAGTACTAAAACTGTATTTTGCATATATTATCAAGTCTGATTACTAGAGATATTAAGCAAGTATCCAACAGAATACATTGAAGAGAACAAGTAGGCTTAGTTTTGGCATGCCAAAGACTAAAAGTCAGCAAATCCTTTTATTAGAATGTGATGGCTGATTGAAACAGGATGCCAAGTAGGATGCCAAAATGTTCATGAATAATTAAAGAACTGAGAGGAACTTGCCTTACTTAAATTTCATAATCTTTTCCAACAGTCAATTATGGAAATTTGTTAATTAAAAATAATTATTTTCTGGAGTTGTAACTGAGAGACATGGACAAAAGTAGTTCATTTTCTTTGTAGGACCAACTGTGATTCTTATAAATAAACTAAAGAAATGCCAGGCTTCTGATTCCTTGATTTATTTCAAATTTCACTCAACAATGTTTATACTAGCAAAAGATATGGATTATCTCAATGGCAAGAGATAAATTTCACAGGTTTTTATATTCCAAGAAAAAGGGGGAAAATAGAAATATGATCTTGGTAAATAAAAGAAAACTAATAATTTTTTATGAATATGTTATAGAAAACAAAAAAGTCTAGTATAGACTGGGAGTCAGCTGAGGTGGTAATGTTCCTGCTTTGTAAACATGAAGGCCTGAATTCAGATCCCCCAAGCAAACATAAGACAGTAAGATGTGGCAGCAAGGGGCTGAAACCCCATCATGGAGGGCAGCATACTCAAGTGGGTTCCAAAATCTCACTGGCCAGACAACCTAATTGAATGTCTCAAAGTATAAACTTTGGGTTCAATGAGAAGCACTGTCCTCCAAAATAAAGGTGGAGAATATTTGGCAATTCTTGGAGAGATAAAGATGGCAGCTTCTGGGGCAGCGGGTACCTACTGGGCAGCTAATGCAAAATTAGGGGAGGAAGTCTTTGGGGCCCCCAAGAGCACTGGGAAGCACCAGAGGTGGTCCAAGAGCACTTTGATCCTTTGTGACTGCAAGTCTTGGCACCACAGATGTGGCCCCAGGGCATCAGGAGACAACAGGAGTGTCTGCTGAGTCTTCCTCCCACTGTCCCAGGTACAGACCTTGACAGCTGGCCCTGGGGGACCAGTGGGCAGACCATGGGTGGTATGCCGTGGTTCTGCGATTACATCTCATCAGGTGGGTGACTGGCTTGCCCACTTTGGCATGGGGAACTCTGGCTGCAGAGCAGCAGAGGTATGACCTTCCAGCCCACAGGGACCAGGAGCACCTGGGGACCTCAAGGTGTGGGTTCAGAAGGCCTGGGGGCTTCCAGCCAGTTTGGGTGGTTCAAGGCTCCAGCCATTGGATGAGCTATTTACTGGTTGGGTAAGGGGTGATAGTCTGTTCAGCGATAGGGTAGAGATGAGACTTTGGAGCCTATACCATACACACCTGTATACCAATTAAGAACTCAGCAAAAGGGCTGGAGAGATGGCCTAGCGGTTAAGAGCACCGACCGCTCTTGCAGAGGACCCGGGTTCGATCCCCAGCACCCACATGGCGGCCAAGAGCCGTCTAAAACTCCAATTCCAGGAGAACTCCAGTTCCAGCGGAATCCGAGACCCTCTTCTGACCTCCGCGGTATTGCACGACACGGGTGCACAGACTTGCATGCAGACAGTACATTCATACACATACAGAAATAAATAAAATTAATAAAAAATTTAAAAAAAAAGAACTCAACAAAAAAACACTTCAAAAAATTTAACCAAAATCAGTCTTAAACTCTAAGCTTCACATAAGAACTACAACCAACAAAACCAACCCAAATGCCTAAAGCTCAATGAAAAAAACAATAATATAAAAGCTCAAATGGGGGCTGGAGAGATGGCCTAGCGGTTAAGAGCGCCGACCACTCTTGCAGAGGACCCGGGTTCGATCCCCAGAACCCACATGGCGGCTGAGAACCATCTGAAACTCCAATTCCAGGAGAACTCCAGCTCCAGGAGAACTCCAGCTCCAAGGGAATCCGACACCCACTTCTGACCTCCGCGTCATTGCACGACATGGGTGCACAGACTTGCATGCAGACAGTACATTTGTACACATACAGAAATAAATAAAAATTAATAAAATAAAATAAAATAAAATAAAAGCTCAAATGGACCTCGGCCAAATACTAATAGCCCTATTGAAGAACCATATAGTGAAGACTCCTTAGATATAACTCAGGATACAAATCTTAAAAGAACAATTATAAACATGATTAGAGGAATTAAGAAGTTGAAGGAATTTAAAGAGCACATAAACAAAAAAGTCAGCAACCTAAAACAAGATAGGGATAAATTAAAAGAGGACAATGATAAACTGTGGAAGGAAATTACAAAAGAAACATCAAAGGAAATTTGAGTTGAATTGAAAAAAGAGATGCAACAATCTACAAACCACTTGAAAGGATGGTAGAAATTCTCAATAAAAGAATGGATGAAATAGAAAATAGAATATCAAGACTAGAAGACAACATGGAAGAAATGAATCAATCAAGTAAAGGTTAGGAAAAAATTTGAAGAACACAAGAATGGAATAACTAGGAACTCTGGTACACTATGGAAAGACCAAACTTATGCATCATAGGGATAGAAGAGTAAGAAGAGTCACAGGATAATGGTATTGTTCAGATTTTCCACAGAATTGTAGAGGAAAATTTTCCCAAGTTAAGACATACCTATACAATTACAAGAAGCGTATAGAACACCAAGTAGAGAGAACCAGAAAAGAAATTCCCCATTCCATATCACAGCAAAAACACTAGATGTTGAAAGCAAAGAGAAGATACTGAGGATGGCAAAAGAAAACCAAGTTTAAAGGAAAACTCATCAGAATTACAGCTGATTTTTCATTGCAAATAATAAAAGCCAGAAGAGCTTGGTCTAAAGTACTCCCAGTTCTAAATGATCTTTGTGAGTTCAAGGCCAGCCTGGTCTACAGAGCGAATTCCAGGACAGCTGGAGCTACTGGGAGACCCTGTCTCAAAAAGACCAAAAAAAAAAAAATCAAAGACGTGAAGAGAAAACCCACAGAGTGGGAGGAAACCTTCAGCAGTGATACATATGACAGAGCATTAACATCCAGAGTATATAAACTGCTCAAAAAACAAAGGAGGAAGAAAACAAATGGCCCAATCAAAACATGGAGTAAAGAGTTGAAAAGAGACTCCAGAAAGGAAGAAGTAAAGATGGCCGAGAAACATCTTAAAAAATGTTCAACATCCCTAATAATTAACAATATGCAAATTAAAGCAACCTTAACATTTCATCTCACTCTGGTAAGAAAACAAAGGATACCAAACGCTGGAGAGGTTGTGGGTAAAGGGGAACACTCATCCACTGCTGGTAGGAATGCAAACTCATGCAACCCTTATGGAAAGCAGTGTGGAGAACTCTTAGGAAACTGAAAATGAGCCTACCACCTGACCCAGTCATACCACTCCTGGGTATATACCTACAAGACTCATCCTAAAGATACATGCACATCTATGTTTATTGTGGCTCTATTTACAATAGCAAAGAACTGGAAGCAACCCAAGTATCCCTCAACCAACGAGTATATAGAGAAAATGTGGTACAGCTACACAATTGAATTCTATGCAGCAGTAAAGAAAGATGACATCATAAACTTTGCAGGTAAATGGATGGAACTAGAAGCCATTATGCTAAGTGAAATAACATAGTCCCAGAAAAACAAATGACATATGGTTTCCTTTATTTGTAGATGCTAGCAGCAATTCTCTCTTTTGAAGGCAAACTGGATAATTCATGTTTATTTCTTATTTTTTTTAGTAAATATAATATTGATGTTACTCATCAACTTGCTATGTAATATAGAAAAGAAAAATAACATTGTTTCTTTACCTGCATACAATCCTACTACCAAAATGTAAAACCCTAAACATGATTTGGAATTAACCTAGAGTTTATTTTCATAGGTCATAATTTTGGTTCCATATATGGCTTCATTTGGTTCATAATATGGCTTCCATATAGGCATATTTTGGAATGATATAAATTGGCAGGAACATCAACAACAACAAAGACTGGGTCAAAGAACTGACTGAAACAATAAACTTCTGCCCAAAACAGTAAACTTCTGCATAAAAAAATTTTTAAAAAGACTGAGAATAACATGAAAGACATCCATGGCAGAATGCATGAGCTCTGTCAGGGAGGGGCAAGGAAAAGGAATTGGATCTAAACTTGATTAAGAAATGTTGTATGAAACACAAAAAACTTTAATAATAAAAGAGAAAAAAAGAAAAGCAAAAAAGAAAATTGGTAGATAAAAGCTTCAGTGCCAGCTCTTGGCTGCCTACCAGGAGCTGTTGGCCAGTGAGGCTTTAAAAGCCCCCAAAACAAAGGCCATTTGCCTATATCTCTGGTTACACATAAAAAACAGACAGTCAGACCCTACCGCTGAAGATACGGCATGAAAAGAGCATGAAAAAAAAAATTACGTTGTGACCCTGTACTGCAACTAAACAACTGATCTTCATGGTGTCAGAGAGCACTGTACAAACCACAAGAAAGAAATGGTCTCTGAAGCTTTGCTATGGACTTGCTGTGCTACCCTTTTACATGCTAAAGAAGATAGAGTGCGATAGTGGCAGGCTGATAAATGTACCCAGAAAAAAAAAAAATTCCAATTTGATCTATTGCTTGCTCCCTGGTGGAGTATAATACACAGTGGACACTGTAGCCTAGGTGCCTCCTAATGTCAGGAAGTTCTATTGATCACATTAGAAAGCTATTGGCATCCCTTTGTCAGAGAGTTATAATGCCCCAACCAAAATATTATCCAAGCATATGTGTCCTTGCCCATAGAGTAACTTGTTATAATCTTTAATATTTGTTACTATTTGTGTTTTATTACTAAAATTTAAAAAAAGGAGTTTCCTAAACAACCCACCAATCTGTTCCAAACAGAATTTGGACAGTCCCAAAAGTTTGATGTGCTATCTCTGGAAAAAAGAAAAAGAAAAAAGAAACTGGGTCTTCAACCTCTCGCACTCTCTCACCTCCCCTCCAAAGCCCAGGCACTCTTACAGAAGAGACTGGTTGGAAAGCCAGGTTGTAGGGGCCAAGGAGGAGGGATGAATTGTGAGATCACAGCAAAATGGGCAAGATTTTTCTTTTCTTTTCTTCCTTTTTCTTTTTTATTTGATCAACACATTTGTGTAAGCAAACTGGACTTGGGGACCCTGGGTTGTACAAAAACTGAACTCAGATGTTAACTAATTGGGTTTATATGAACAATCTTGTTTATTGCATATGTGTACTTACTGATCAAATAAAAATAAATTCAAAAGAAAAAAAAGATTCCTAACATCAACATTAAACCTCTGGATCCACATATATACACGTGCATACCATTAACAATTACATACACCACACACACACACACACACACACACACACACACACACACAAGCATGCACAAGCCACAAATCTTTTAAACCTGAAAGCCTGAAGAAACAAAGACTGCATGGGATAAATTGCATAAGATTCAGAATGTAATGGCTAAGCTGCAGCTCATCTTGAATTTCTGGCATCCAGCACTAGAGACACCAAATTATGTCTAGTGAACATCTCTTCACACACACCTGTGCTATTTGGTGCAATCGTCCCTCCCATTTCTAGGTAAATCTCTCATTTATTTGTTGTTCTTCCAATCAGCTATTACTGTTTCAAAAGAAAAAAAAGCTGAAATCTGCAATAAAAACTGCAAAATGGCACAGTAGAAAACATGGGATATTCCTCCCATTCCACGAATAGACCAAAAACAAGGGGATCAATTCCCAGTGGGAAATATTCAGAAGCTAGGAGAAAAGCTTCTGCACACAGAGAAGTGGAACTCTACCCACACCAATATCTGTAGGAAAAACAGTGCCATCCCTGTACCATACCCCTACTTCTGAGCACAGCACCATAAAACTGGGATGGAGCAATTGGCTAAAACATCCCCAAATCTAATTTGGATATCTGAATTCAAGAATGACAGACTCAGAATGAATCCAAGGAAGAGAACATGTTTTCATGTACAAGATGAGTCCAATGAAACTGACAGCAGACTTTTCAGCAGACATTTTGTGGGACAGAAAAAAATGGGGAGATATATTCAGAGTACTAGAAAAAAAAAACTACTGTCGATCAAAAATGCTATATCTATAAAACTGCATTTTAAAATGAGAGACAAAAACCTTACCACACCAAAATATCCATTACTACGAGACCTGCCTTACAAGAAATGCTATGGGAATTTCTGAGCAAGCAACAGAAGGAAAAAGAGCAATGCAATGAGAAATAAGACAGGGATAGTGGCACAGGCCTTTAATACCAGCACTTGGGGAGCATAAGCAGGCTTCAAGGTCAGCTGGGACTACAGAGAAACCTTGCTTCAAAACAAACAAACAAATATACAAGAGATAAGAAGGAATATAGCTCATTGTTAGGAAAAGGTCAATACATATACAAATATAGATTACTGTAATATACTCTATGTGGTGATTAAATAAGTTTTAATTGTAGTAAAAGTGTCAAAAGATGCAAAGTTGTGCTAATATATTCCAGTGTAAGGTGATATTAATTTTTATATAAAATAAAGTCCGTAAAGGGGGAAAATATACAGGTTTTATGAGATTGAAGTTCAATTTTTGTCAACTTAATGCAGATTATATTTTATATAAGCACATAGAAACATCAAGTAAAACTGATACAGAAGTTACACAAAAGTCTGAAGAGATGACTCAACATTGAGAATGCTTACTGATCTTGCAGTGGATCAGTATCCAGTTCCCAGTACCCACACCAGAAGGATTACAATCATCTATAACTCGAGTTCCAGGGGACCCAACCCTCTTTTCTAGGTTTCAAGGGTACCTACATGCATATTATACACATATGTATAAGCAAACACATACACATATAAAATAAAATAATACGTTTTTAAAGAAAAGAAAGGAAAAGAAAACATATCAATATCAAAAATAAGCAGAAAGAAAGAAAGAGATAAAAGGCAGAAAGGTGACAAATTTTTCTTTTTTATTTACTTAGTTTTTTTGTGACAGATCTCACTATGATATGCCTTTGTCTGTGAATTTGGCCTGA
Organism: Rhizomys pruinosus; assembly: GCA_009823505.1. Lineage (NCBI taxonomy): Eukaryota > Metazoa > Chordata > Mammalia > Rodentia > Spalacidae > Rhizomys > Rhizomys pruinosus. The sequence continues at coordinate 253,002 of VZQC01007844.1, forward strand.
ACTCACAGAAAAATCTACCTAGCTCTCACGTGCTGAGATTAAACGCATGTCCTACAACACCTGACTTAAATTCTTTACTTTCAATAATAATTTTTATTTAAATTAATTGAACTCCTACCACAAAGATACATGCAGATCTATGTCTATTGCAGCACTCTTCACAATAGCGAAGAGCTGGAATCAACTGAAATGCCCCTCAACAGAGGAGTGGATAAGAAAAATGTGGTACATCTACACTATGGAGTTCTATGCAGCAGTGAAGAAAAATGATATCATGAAGTTTGCAGGTAAATGGATGGAACTTGAAGCCATTATGCTAAATGAAGTAACATAGTCCCAGGAAAACAAACTGTGAATGGTTTCCCTCATTTGTAGATGCTAACACCAAATCCCCAGTTGAAAGGCAAGCAGAACAACATTATTGTTATATTTCTTTCTACTGAAAGCAACTGTGTTGTTATAATGTGAGCCTTTTAATGGTCTCTAGAATTGACCTACCACTTATTTTCAGACTCTGTAATTACTGTATATAGGTGGAAGGTGTGTATTTATATTTTAGAGTAATATAAAATTAAAGGGGAAAATGTGAATGCCTAAACATATTTTGGAATTAACATACAGTTTATTCTGGAGGTCATAATTTTGATACATATGTTATGGTTATATAGGCATAGGTTGGAGCAATACAAAGGGGAGGGAACAACAACATAAAGACTGGGTCAAGAACTGACTGATACAGTTAAACTCTGCCCCAAAAAACAAGCCTCTGCAGTGAAAAACTTTGGAAAGACTGAGAGAAAGAGGCAAGACATGTAAGGCAGAAGGCATGAACTGGGGTGTAGTGGGGGGGCAGGGAGAGGGGAATGTGTCTAAATTAAACTGAAAGATAATGTATGAAATACACAAATCACCAATAAAAGTATTTTAAAAAATATCATGCTCTATACTATAATATGTGCAAAATTTTTTATTTAAAATCAATTTGATATGAATTACTGGAAAATTTAAATATTTTCCAGTTTTCTGAAGTACCATTTTTATCCATTACCTTCTTAAATAGATTTTCTGAACTTACTTTCAAATTATTTTATCACAACACGTATTCTAAGTATTTGGGGCACAGTTTCAAAATGACTTTTTAAGTTGAAAAATATTTGTTTACACTTTATGTGGTTCTCTTAAGCCACATTCTACATCTTAGTAAATCATCTCTGTATTGCACTTCTTTAAGCTATCTTGTAAGACTGTCTTCTGGAACCTTGACTAATATAGTCCCAAATTTTATCAGTGTAAATCAACAGATATCAAGATAAAAGGTATGCCTTTAATTATCAAAAGAATGAGTAATTTCAATACACTATGATACTTGCTAATTTTTATTTTCTAAATTTCTAATGCTCTTTGTGAGAAGTGGCATTAAGTAGTCACTGAATAGGCTTAGAAAATAAAATTGTGGGTGATTAATAAAATGCTTCAACATAGACATACTGCCCTTGTGCTTATTAAACCTCTAGTTTAGTTTTGCAGGAATGACCTTTAGATACATTTAGATAATGACAAGCCTGTCTTATCATATATGTTTTATAATATTTGAATAAATATTTTGGACACTTCATAACAACTCTAAAATGTTGAATAAAGGATATAAATTGACATTAAAAATTAATTAAACTCCCTAATCAAAAGATATGTGTAAGCTATGTCAATTTAAAAAAATATTATACAAACATATGCTGCCCATAATAATCACTTTATATTTTTAATGACATGCATAGGCTAAAAATAAAGATATGGAAAAATTTATCCCATCAAGTCATAACTAAAGGAGAGCTGGGACAATGGTTCTACTTATATCAGAAAAAAGACAAGTGCTAAGTCAAACATACCATGAAAGACTAAGAATATTTAATGTAAAAGGACCAACCCCCAAAGAAGATGAAAATGTTGTAATATATATGCAAAAATGTATAAAATCAACACAGGCAGGCTTCCTGGAGAGGGCTGACCATGCTGTTATAGGAGAAATTTTTATATCTCTCTTTTCAAAAAAAGGTTTTTTGTTGATTTGTTCGTGTGTGTGTGTGTGTGTGTGTGTGTGTGTGTGTGTGTCTGTAAACATGGGTTTAGATTCCTGTGGAGGTCAAACGATACCATGGAGCTGAAGTTACCAGTGGCCACAAGTCTGAAATAGGTGCTGGGAAAAGAAATTGGGTTCTTTGCAACAGTAGTATGGGTTCTTACCAAGTGAGACACCTCTCCAGCCCTAGTCACTTTCAATATTAAAAAGAACAATCAGAATGATAAACAGCTTCAAGAAGAAATGGATTTAAACAACAGTATGGACTACATAGACCAATCAGACACAGCCGGAACAGTGAACACATAAGTTAAGGATAACTGGGGGCAATCTAAGAAATTACATAAGAATATTAAAAGGGAGATTGGAAAATATCCTAACATAAAGAAAACACAACATACTGAAACTTATTACTGGTGCCATAGCAGTTTAAAGAGGTACATTTATTGTGATAAACAAACTTGACTTGATAAGCCTTAACATATATGACAAAATTCATGATGTCCTGTGAGTCAGCTATGGGTGGTTGCCGATAATGAAGGAGTAACTACATGTAAATAAGATGTATTGTATGGAATCCACAAAACTTCAATACAAAAATATATGAAAAAGGAACACAGGTCTCAAATAACTTCACAATCAAAGAAAAAAGAAAAATACAAAATAAACTTGAAGCTAGTAAGATACAAAGAAAGATGTTGAAAAGAAATAAAGAAACAGAAAAAAAGAAAAATTTTAAGCTAAGAATGTTTTAAATAATTGACAAAACAGACAAATTTTAGTTAGACTAAGAGCAAGAAACAGAGCACAAGACCAGCCTGCACCCCACTAGGTGAGCAGACTTCACCCATGTCCTGCAGAACACCAAACTGCAAAAGTCCAGGTAAGGCCTGCCTGCCTGCCATGGAGGCCTGGTATCACCTGGGACCTCTCAACCTTCCAGTTCCAGCATGCAACGTGGGCTGAGTTAGATGCACACCACACAGGACAAGACCAGCGTACACACAGTATGTGGTGAGTGTTGGCCAATAGGGTACCAGTGGGCCAAAATAGCACACCCCCTACTCAGCCTAGGGGAGCAGTGGTGCAGAGGATCTAGTGGGCACAGTACTAGTGATTATAGTCTGTGCAGCCAACATTGAGGCACCAGAACCCAAAGAAACAAATAAACAAACAAATCCACATGCCAAAAAGAAACAAAAATAACCAACATGGGAAAAGCTCATAATAAATCCACACTGAACTCTACCAACCCTACAGAAGATTCCTACAATAAGATATCCCTGGAAGGAAACCAAGACATGGACTTTAGAAAAACAATTGTGAACATATTCAAAGAAATTAGAGAACTAAGGGAAGAGAATGAAATACTCAAGAAGTACCAAGAGGATGATAATGACAAATGTTGGAAAGAACTAAGGGGAGAAATTTAAAAACTCAAGAGGGACCTAGAGGGAGATAATGACAAAACTTGGAAAGAACTAAAGGGAGAAAATGACAAACTCTGTAAGGAAGTGGAAATGCTGAAAAGATCCCAGGCTGAAAGGGAAAAAGAAAATGACCAACGAACCAAGAAGCAACAAGATGATAATGACAGGCTCCAGAAGGAAGTGGAAACACTAAAGAAATCACAGGATGAAATGAAAAAGGAAATTGAGCATTCATCCAATCAACAGGAAAGGATGGGAAAAAGTCTCAGAAGCAGAATGGAAGAAGCAGAGAAAAGAATATCAGACCTGCAGGATAACATGGACCAACTAGAATGCTCAAGTAAAGATTATGAAAATTTTAACAAAACACAAGAGTGGAACAACCAGGAAATGTAGTACACTATGAAAAGACCAAATATCTGCATCACAGGGAAAGAGGAAGGAGAAGAATCCCAAGAGAATGGTATTGATCAGATCTTCAACAGAATAATAGAAGAAAACTTTCCCAAGCTGAAAAAAGACAAACCCATACAAATACAAGAAGTACATAGAACACCAAATAGACAGGACTAGAAAAGAAATTCCCCATGCCATATAATTGTTAAAACACTAGATGCTCAAAACAAAGACAAAATACTGAAAGCCACAAGAGAAAAACAACAAGTTACATATAAGGGGAAACCCATCAAAACACAGCTGACTTCTCCGTGCATACTATGAAAGTTAGAAGAATGTGGACCAAAGTTTGGCAATAAGGTCTTAACTTCAAGTTCTGGGAAGCAAAATTGAAATAGAAATACTGTATGATCTAGAAAGAAAGTAAAGCCATGATAACTATTTCTTTTCATTTTATGATCTGTTAAAGTGGTAGGATATCTACTGAAATACTTTTTATTAGAGTGTGTACTTTACCCTGATCTTGGTTATTTAGCAGCATTAAGCAAGAAACCTCTTTATACTGTGTGGAATTCCTTTGAAAGGATCATTGGCTAAATACTTTGCAATGTGGTTCACTGATCAGGAATTTATTCACATTTATTTTGTCTTATGGTTTATTTACTACTTTTCAATATTCTCTAAGGTTTAAAGCCACTATCTGCTTTTTCAGTATATTCATAATTTATAATAGAAAATGACTGCATATCAGCTGTTTGTAATTCATTATTGACCCCGGTATATGATATATTCTAAATACATATAAATATTTTGTGTTTAAATATTCAAACATACTTTTTTTTTTTTTGGCTTATGAATCTGCTGCGTTTTTACTGAGATCAAGTCAAGTTTTTATATCACAAGCAGGGAAAGCGGGCTGGGAAAGCAGGCTGGGGATTTGCACTTTCCCGAGAACAAAAGGCTCATTACTAAAGGAACTCACACCTGGGTTTATAAGGACAGCAAGTCAGATGAAGTTTACACATCAATGGAAGTTTACACATAGTATACTGCTCACACTGTCTTGGCAGAGGAGATAAGCAACAAAACAGCAGTCCTAAAATCACAAGCCATAAACAGTTTTTCTTTGTTTCTTTGAAGTTCTAATTCGATGTTTCTCATCCTTCCTGGGGCTCGATTTTCTCAAGGCCGCTAGTTATCTCCAGGTTGTGATTCAAGCCAAAAGCCTGGAAAAGCCTCTTAATTAGTTCTGTTTTTCTTAAAGGAGAAAGCCCTCCGTGTGCCTCTAAGTATTACATTTTTTTCACATAAATTTATTTGTTTATTTACTTTTAACAAATCTAGACTCATGTTTCTGCCCATTCCCCCGACCCTGCCGGAGCTCATGCATTCTGCCAAACATGCTTTTCATCTCTTAGTCTTTCTCAATATTTTCCATGGGGAAGTTGACTGTTTTGAGCAGAAGTTCACTGTTTCAGTCAGTTCTTTGATGCAGTCTTTTCTGTTGTTGTTGTTGTTGTTGTTTCCAAAATGCATTAAGCCCAACTGCTTTGTACAAAAGCTGTGTTTAAATATTCAAACATACTTTTAAAATCATTTAACTATACATATATAAGAAGTATTTAATATTTCAATATTATACAAATAGAAAATATCATGTACCTTATATATTATAATAAACCTATGGGAAATGTTGCTATACACTTAGAAATGCAAATATATTTTGTATTTGCTTTGTGAAAATTTGTTGGTTTATTCTTTCACTAAGATGTATTCACTGAATTGTAGTTTTATGTTTAAGAAAATGTTTTTCTAGCTTTACTTAACTATTTTCTTTCAGACCATTCATAAAGTTAACTTGCATATTTCTATTGAAAATTTCATTTTAATTGTATCTAATTCATAGACAACTTAAGGAAAATACATATCTTTACATAACGAAGTAATATTGATCTGTTGAATTATTTCATTTTTAAATAAAATTTGTTAATTTTTATTCTTTTATAACATATATGACTTAGAACTTTGTTTTGTTTCTATTGTATATGGGCTGATTTGTACAATATTTCTCTATTTAGTTATTGCTGGTATACAGGAAAATTATTCATTAAGGTATCTGTTCCTGCTAACTGCCCACATTAAAACTAAGGCTAATATTATTTTCATAGATATTCAAAGCAGACTTTAAGATCACCCACGCATGCTTTTCCAACATTATATTTGCTTCTTTTTCATGCTCATCTCATTGGTTAGACCATTTCTAACATGCTAAAATGCAGGTAAAGTAGAAATCCTCACTCACTTTACCTTACTTTAATGGGATTACTTGTTGCTTTTCATGCTTAAGTAAGAGGCTGATTTGTTTGCCAGGCAGATTTTAGGATAGATCTACTCTTGGGTTGCTGGATAAATGATTCCTTGGTTTGTTGGATAGCTAAATCTTTGTCTTGAGAGTCTGGCAGGGTGGAGTGGCCCTGCTTGCTGGGATCAAAGGTGGGCCTGTTAAACCCTTGTTGGGTGTGGCTGTCCGAGTGGAGTCACCCTTGTAGCTGGTAGTAAAAGTGGACCTTTAACCACCGTGAGACTTGAGTGTGCAGTGGTTAGGTCAAGGCCTTGCCAGGACCACTCGAAGCACAAAGTACGGGGGGGGGGCGCTAAGTCAGGCATATCACACACACACACCCCAACTGGAATTGGTGAGAGAGTGTCCAAGTGGATTTTTTTGGAGAACATTCAGATCACAAAGGGAAGAGTGAATTAGACATCCAATATATAAACAAAATTGAAAGCCAGAAACCTAGACAAGTCAACACTCCATAAACAAGGAGAAAAAAAAGGCATCTGAAGGAGGCAAGCAAAGCAAGCCTTCAACACAGTGAAAAGACATTTCGGATTCGCATTGGAATACAGGGAATAAAAAGGAAAATGACATGCCATGGACACGACAAAGGGATAACATGGAAAAGGTGCAGGATAATTCCACACCAAGCTCTACCAACCCTGTAGGAGATTGCTAAAGTGGGATCCTCCTGGAGGTGACCCAAGAAACAGAACTTAGAGGAACAATTTCAGACCTACTCAGAGAAATTAAGGAATATAAAGAACAAGTCAGAGAACAAAGGAGAGAGAATGAAAAACTCAAGAAGGACCTAGAGGGAGACAATGACAAACTTCAGAAAGAACTAAAGGGAAAGAATGATATTACAAATACTAAACTAAATACTCATATACATCTAGCATTTGGCATTATTAAAAATAATATAAATATAATCATGTTCTTAAGGTTTACCCTTAAGAGGGTCCCAATCCTTGTGTGCCAAAAATAATGATAATCCTTCATTCTCATTCTCACAATTTATTAGTAATAGAAGAGTTACACTTAATGCGTATCTAAATGGCACTGATTTACTGAAAACACATGTGGTAAAAAATAGTTTCAGTCAAACAAAATAAATATATTGGAATATAAAACCAAGTATTTTCTTTTTTCTATTTTTTATTTTTTTAATTTTAACAAATAATAAGTAATGAATACAATACAAAAGCATACTTAATGAAAAAAACAAATTTTGGGGCAAGCCAAAGGCTATGCCCAAAAACTCATACAGGGGCCAAAACAGGCCCCCATTATTGCCCAGCTGAAGGGTTGTGGTGGTTGTTGAATGAGTTGTCCCCCTAGGCTGTAAGGGTAGATTGGGACATTTGTCCCTTTCCAGTTGGTGGGCTGGCCACTGTTTTTGGATTTGTCGTAGAAGTTTGTGGGATGTGCTGGGAGGGAAGTTTTGTTTGTTGGGGGGGCCACGGCTTAGTGAGTTTTTAAACAAAAAGCCTCGTGTCTCTTACCAGTGTGCCTCTTTCTCTGTTCCATGTGCTTCCTTGCGAGTGGATGGTGGACCCCTCGGGCTTTCCGGCTCCCAGTCCCAAGCCGCCATTTTTGGCCTCCCACCCTCACCAAATGGACTTCTAATTCCCTGAAAACCGTCAATCAATAGCTCAAATTAAACTCTTCCTTTTATAAGTTCTTTGGTTCATGGTGCTTTATCACAGCAAACAGAAAGTTGAGTAGTAATACCAAGGGGTCTTTTATGTCCAAAAAGCATGTTGGTTCAATTAATGAGTCCAGGGTCTATTCTATTTGCTGTCGTTTCACAATTCCCCCAAACATTTGGCAAAGCCCTTAACTTCTACTAAAACCTCCTTTTCCACAGTTTGTTCCCTAGGATTTGGGAAAAGGGGCACAAGTGGGCGAAAAGCAAAACAATCTACTTTCTCTGAAGGCGATGAGATCGCGATTTTTTGTTTTGGGACTCTGATCAATTTCAGGCTTGTTTTCCTTTCATGGCGTTGGTCAGTTTTATTCAGGGAAATACCTTTTTAACCACTTAATGGAAGGGCACAAAAGTAGTTAGATATACAGGCATTTTTTAAATCGTACTAATTATTATGGTAGGTATGCTGGTATAGACACAGATGTTTGGTGATGGTTATGGGCTAAATCTATGAAAAACTATAGCTTTTCTATAAAAGATGACAAGGTTCTTACTGTGGCTTATAAAAAACCATCCGCTAACAACTCGGGGGCCGCTAAGCTTTGTTGGCTCCATTCGGCTGTTTGAATTATTCCTTCCAGGAGGACAGCTAATAGCAATGTTTTTATGTTGGGTTTATACAGGCATATGGCTACTTCTGCTGCACAGTATTTCAGGTAGGTGAGGTGTAGCTGATTTGCTTTGATGGAGAGTTCTTTCTTTAATATTTGCTTTATTTTATGTGTGGCCTTTGGTAAACACTCTCTGGCATTCCAGATTCCAAACTTTACAGTTGCAAGTGGGGTCTCAATGCATCTTTCCTATTTGGCTTTAACACCAGGTTTCTTTTGAACAGCCAGGGGGCCTTACTTGCCTCTCTCTTCTGGCAGGGTATCCCATTTTTACAGGAACAAAAAAAGGCCTTTACCTTTTTTTGGAGTTTGGGGGAATCCCCCCATAACCAGGCATCTCCTTGGCAGAAAAATTAATTTTTCCATTGCTGGGATATCAGAGCTTCTCCTGTATTAAGATATTTTGCTTAATTACAAGCTTATAAAGACGTAGTATTTATTTTTGGCTTCTGAAAATAGCGAATTTCCTTTCCAAAACATTTCCTATGGTCTATTAGTCAATTAAAAGAAAGCAGGCCCAGTTTATTTACCAGTTTTATTTAAGATATTACCCTATCACAGTTTCCAGCTCTAAATTTTTACCGTTAGGAATGTCTTCATTAACCATAATGTTTTTCTTTGTTCTGTGAAAAAGGGAGGCTAACGGAATGTGTCTTTCTATTAAAAAACTTTGTGGCCCACCTGGAAATGAAAGGTAAACATTCCTTAAGGAACAAATTTATAAAAGAGTTGTTACAAATTAGGGATCCCACAGAGATGTCGCTGGCCTTTTTTGTAGCAGTCTGAGGGCTTTTTCTTCATTTTCATGTTTTTAAGATGGGTCAACTTCTCTACTGGTATTTCTTGGTACATTCCTGCATAATGCAAAGCTGTATATTTCCTTTCTCAGCCATTAAGGGTTGGTGGACATTTGACTTTGTGGGTGAGGAACAAAAAACATATAAAATCTTTTCCCATAGTTAGTTTTTTTTTTTAAGATTTTTAAAATTTGAAACATTGGGACAAAACAAGGCTAAATATTATAACTGTTACCCCCCTCCCTTTCTTATTTTTTTTTTAGGTTTTTTATTTTTTGACACGTGAATCTTCCAAAAACGGGCAGTTGTATTACACATTACTATAGGCAGGAATCCATGTGTAAATTTTCATTTTTTAAATTTACCCAAGCTGTTTATATCATTGACTGTATGTTGTTAAATTTGGAGGCAAACTTAATTCTTTAAGTTAAATTATCCTACATGTAAAGGAATGTTACAAGGTGATACTGTACAATGAAAAATTATAGAGAAAATTATATGTTAATCCCAAAAGTTATTGTTATACAAATTATAAGCAAAACAAATGTTGACCAATAACTTTTTATATTCCAATAGTTTTTAAACTGTTTTATTTTTGTTCATTAAGACCCTTTAAAAAAAACCAATGTTGTTTAATCTAGCATTTTTTATTTTTTACTACTTCCTGAAAACTACCATATAAATTGTAGGACAATGTGTTTCTAGTTTTGTCTACAATTTAGATGGTATTTCAGGGAAGTTAGTAAAACAATGGGGGAATTCGATGAAATCTGTGCCTTACTCACCCCTATAGTCTTGTATAATACAACTGTCTTCCTGAGACTCATGGGTCAAAAAAAAAAAAAAAACAATAAAAAAAAAAACACCCACAACGGGGGGGGTGAGATGGAGGATACAGACCAACGACCTTGACCACCTTTTCATCCAACCCTTGCAATTCACCTTTTAAACACTCACCTATGGGAAACCCCGCTTTGTTTGTTCCCACACAGGACCCCAAAACCCAAACGTCACCAAACTTAAACGGGCTGGCGAGCCGAAAGCCAAGAAAAAAGATACAACAAGGAATAACCGGTTTGCATTGACGTTCGGGATTTGTACCCAACAAGTGTGTCCCACGGCCCCCACACGTGGGGCTTGGGACCGTCTGCACCTTCAAAAGGGAAGGAAAGGCAAAAAAAGCTCAGATTGCCACCATTAAACCAACCGAAACACCCCCTTGTGGATCCCTACATGTAAACAAACTAGTTATTAAATGAGTTCCTAATGAAACTTACCTCCAAGGTGACACAAAGGTTCTTGATTATGAGAGAACTTTCTTGACTTCCCCCCATAGAAACAAGGGGAGAAATCACGACCAAATGATGAGGGTCATCCCTAATTGTAAATTGGAGCCAACTATTGTAGAGGTGATCTCTTATAAAAAACTGGTTGTAAAACAACTGGGCTTTTCTTTAATTGACTACTAGATATGGGAACTGTGGAGGGGATTACTCTCAGTTCAGAAACAAATATACTACCTAAAGTCCTAGGGACTATTGCACTTCCCAGGGCCAAAAATATATTAATACAGGAGCTCTGACATCAGCAATTTGAAATTGTTCTACCCAGTTACCAGGTGGATGTTGGCCATGGGATCCAAGGTCCCACAAACGGTAAGGGCTCCTGGCCTCTAGGTTGGGATACCTACAGGAGGAGGGGCAATAAGACCCTGCTGCCGGAAAGAAGGGGCCAGACCCCTGGGACGTTAAACCCATGTGGGAGGGGGATGTTGTATTTGAAGGGACCCCACACCAGCAATTGTACAGATGGCTCTGGAAGCCAGAACGATTTGTTACCAAAGGCTCACTTAAACCCAATATTAAAGCAAATCTGTGGTCTACCCCGAGTCAGCAAAGGGACTCCACCCATCCAGCACAGCTCACACCCTCAACCTGCCTGGGGAACTACTGTGCAGCAGTGGTGGCCATGTCTGTATATCCCAAATTCTAATTGGCTATTTGGCTCTCCCCTTGGAGAAAAAACCCATGGCTGATGCCAAAAACTTACATCCTCTAATGGATAGGGTGAGATGTATAAGCCAGAGTAACAGAGTAAGGACCCTGTCATATTTAACAGGGGGGGAAAATTGTCTTAATTTCAAATGGATAACATATCCCAAAAACCATGTGGTCTATGCTAAAGTAAAACCCTTACCATACACTATTAGTGCTTGCTTAAATTACCTATAATCTAGGGGCTGGAGAGGGATTTAGGCCTAGCGGGTTTTAAGGCACCGAGGCTCTTGCAGGATGACCCTGGTTCGATCCCCGCACCCACATTGTCGGGCTAAAGAAAACCGTCTGTAAAACTCCCTTCAGGGAAGAACTCCAGTTCAGGGGGAAACCGACACCCTCTCCTGACCTTCCGCGGGCATTGGCACGGGGGGGACCACGGTGTGGCACAGACCTGGCATGCAGGGACCGTACATTCATACACTACAAAAAAAAAAAAAAAAAAAAAAAAAAAAAAAAAAAAAAAAAAAAAAAAAAAAACAAAAGCTTTCTTAAAAAAAAAAAAAAAAATACCTATATATCTAATGCTTGTTCTTCATTAGTGGGGGGAAGTAGGATCGAAAGGTTCTTTCCTGGAAATACTGTCAGCCCATGAAAAGGAAACAGCCAGGACAGAGAATTGACCCAGATAGTCCAAGTCAACAGCCCCAGAGAGAGTTGACTGTTTTTCTTCTCACCCACCTGTGCCCTTTTCTAAAGCTAGGGAACAACCTGCGGAAAAGAGGGGGCGTGGTTAAGGAATGTAAGGGCTGCGAATTGGGGTGAATGGTTGAAAACACTACCCGCAAGTTAGTTTGGACACTCATTGATCAAAAAAACTTGATTGGACAAACAACGTGTCACCCCCACTGGATGGTGGGGGGGGCTGTAAGGTGTTGGGCACAATACAGCCTGCAGATAGGTTTTTGCATGGAAGGATGCTTGACTCATGGATTATCACTTATCAGTAAAAAAATGAAAAGAAAAAAAAAAAAAAAAAAAACACTGAGGGACGTAAAGATGGCAGACCAGTTATGGCAGAACATGCATGATCTGGGCTGGGGTGCGGTGGGGGGGGGGGAGGGAAAGGGAACTATGCCTGAAAACTGTGAATTTATTGGAAAAAACTGTATGAAATGCATCCCAAGCATCCAAATAAAAAAATAATTTATTTAAAAAAAATAAACAAAATAAATTGTAGACCAAAGTTTGGGCAAAATTTGGATATTACCTGGTTAAACACTCACATCAATTAAATATACATTAATCGAATATAAGGGCACCTGTGTCCCTCCCCAAACCCTCCCACCCACCAGAATTCACCCCTTTCAGGTCATGTTCTTTGATTCAGGTCTCCTTCTTTTTTTGTTTGGTGGTGTTGGCATGTTGGTTCTTTCCAATTTCATCACTTTCCCCACACGAAATAGTATAAAACTGGGTTATTGGCTCCTAGCAAACCCACCAGATGCGGGCTACCACTTCATCATTTGTTTTCTTGTGACTGTGTTATTTCACTTAAAACATAATATCTTCCTAGTTTCATCCATTTTCCAGCAAATCCTTGGTGTTGTTGTCTTTTTTACTGGCTGCATAACGCACACTCCATTAGGTAGGATATACCACATTTTCTCTAATCACTCTCAATTTGAGGGGCATTTGGTTGGTTCCAGCATTTTGCAATTGTGAAAAGAGCAGCAGCTGCCAATTTAAATATAGTGTGCATGTATATCTGTGGTGCTTTAAAGATGAGTCTTGTGGGTATATACCAGCAGTGAATGACCTGTGGGTTAGCTGGCAAACTTCATGTTTGGAGTTCCAGGGTTTCCAACATGCTTTCCATCGTGGCTGTACAAGTTTACATTCCCCAGCAATGGATTGTGTGTTCTTCTTTTCCCCACAACCCTNAAAAGACCAACTCCAGAAAGAAGTAGAGGGGGAGCAAATGACAACTCCAGAAGGAAGTGGAACACACTGACTGAAAAAAGGAAGCCAACCAAGCGGAAGTCGTAGTCGGCCGTCGTTAGTTTCGAGTCCCCAGTAGTCCACAGTACGTACTGTCGCCCCCGTACGTAGTAGTCCGCAGTATCTCCGCACCAAGAGAGCGCAGCACCCTTCCCCACCGGCCGTGCAACTCTCACGCCCTCACCGGCTGCAATGGTCCCCGGAATAGACACTTCATCCAATCCTGCGGCCGGCCTGCAAATCCAGCCTCAGACCGTAGAATGGCGGAGTAGAACCAGAATATCAGACCCCTGAAGGAAGATTAACACACCGCAACTAAAAAGCTCACAGATTATGAACAACATTTAAAATACATGAACGCTGGAACCAACCAGGACATCGGGGAAACTATGAAAGATCAAAGACTCCACCATCATAGAACTCGAGGAAGGAGAAGCCGCTGCCAGAGAATCGTAGTGATCGGATCTTCAACAGACTACTAGATGAAATTTCCCAAACTTAAAAAAGACAAACCCCATACAAATACAAGAAAGCACATGAGAATGCCAAACAGATAAGATCAGAAACGAAACTCTCATGCCATCTCATCGTTCACACTTGTTAGGCCACACACCACACAAGGTGTAACAGTTGCCTTTTAAATTTACTCAAGCTGTTGATCATTGGCGACTGGCTGGGTGCGATGTGGGACGCAAACTTCAATTCTTCAGTTCAATGCACCTACGATGCCCAAAAGTGAAAAATGTTACACGGATATTACTCTACCACACACAAATTTTAGGAAAAACATGTATATACCTTACTCCCAATGATGTTGTTATCCAAACCTTTAACTAAAACAAATGTGGACAACCAATTATATTTCCAATTAACATTAAACTGTATTACCGTTTTGATTACCACCTTTTAACCGATTTTCATTTAATATAGACATTTTCACTTTTACTAAGTCTTACACTACCCTCTCTATGTAGACACAGTTTGGGCAAATTTACGATCCCTGTTACCACTCAATCAATTAAATTACTTAATCGCCTGTAGACCCTATATAGGATGCGGGGTTCAATCTGTGCCTTTGATGTCCTGAAAAGAATTGCTTTATAACGTTTTGGTGACCCCAGCAGTTTGGCACATATATATTCAGGCTTCTGAGAGCCTCAAGGAATTGTTCCTTGATAAAGAGGCTAAGGCCCGTCTTGTTCTGTTTTTTTGATTTTCTTTTACTTTGATATCTATGTTTGCTGAATATTAAAATAGCAACAACACCTGCTTTTTTTTTTGTACCATTTTTGCTTTGAATAATTTTTTTTCCATCCTCCGTCAACCTTAACGTTTGGTAACCTATCATTGAGAGATTGAGCATGGGGTTTTTGCCTTAGGGCAGCATTTTTTCTACCATTTAATCGTCTTTCTTCTGACCCATCTGCCCAGCAAGTCTATGTTTTTTGATTGAGGAGTTTAGTCTACTAATATTTAAGAGTTATTAATAAAAGATCATGTTTGCTTTTTTTCAACCTTAATTACCATTTGCCATCTTTAAGAGTTCTCGGTTTCTAACTTCTAATTATGCTTTTTTATTAGTTTCTCCTTTCTCCTGGTGCCTGGGTATAGTTTTTGCCTCCTCTTCTTCTGACTTCTCTCCTATGAATTGCTTCAAGTATTTTCATGAAGGGTTGGTTTTTCAGAATGTATTTAATCATCTTTGTTTTATGTCAGGAAGATTTTTCTTCTTGCCCTCTCTTCAACTATAATTACATTTTTGTTGGGTATAGAAAACTGGGTTGTCATCCATAGTCCATTTAACACAAGGAATGACCTTTATCCACGTTCTTCTAGCTTTCATAAGTTTCAATGGAAGTCAGTTGTAATTCCTTGGAACGGGTTTTTTCCCCTTATATGGGTACTTCTTTTTTGTTTTTCTTTTTGGTGGCTTTCAGAATTAGGTCTTTTGTGTTTGGGCCAAATTTCTAAACAGGATACTGGCAAATTGCATTAAAGACACCATTCCAGAGAAGATCATTATCATGACAAGTTGATTCAGTTCCAGAAGAAATGCAGGGAGGATGATCAAATATAATGAAACTCAATAAATATCATCAAACACTAATAATGGACTGAAAGACAAAAACACACGATCTATCAATTGATGCGGGAAAAAAGCCTTGTGACAAAATCCAGCATCCCTTCATGTTTAAAGTCCTACAGGGAATTGATTGGAAGGGATCACTTTCATTTCAATGTAATCACAAAAAAGCTCTATACAGGAAACCACACAGACACATTAGATCATCCTAATGGGGAAAAACAGACAATTAACCTTTAAAGTTAGGACTCAGCAAGGCTTGCCCCCCTGTCACCACCACTTCTTCATACTACTGCTTTAAAAACTTTGCTAGGGTAATAAGGCAAGAAAAGGAAAATAAATGTTCTTAATCTGAAACGATGAAAGTCAAAACTATCCCTTTTTGCTGTGATAATGTGTTGCGTTTACTTAGTAGGCTGTTAAAACCTCACACGAGAAACTCTCTAGAAAAGATTAAGAGTTCATTAATAACCTGGCCACGATACAAAATTACCAGTAAAATCAGGAGCCTTCTTTCTTTTACCATACAACCAACACAAGCAACTGAAGAAAGAAAGATACAAGGGAGACCTTCGCACTCACAATAGCCTCAGAAAACAATAAAATACCTTAGGAAACAAAGCCAGTCAAAGACATCAAAGACTTCTACAACAAAATTTTAAACCACTGAAAGAAGAGAAAATTGAAGAGGACCTCATTAGATGAAAAAGTCCTCCCATGCCCATGGAAATTGTGAAAATTACTATAGTAAAATGTGTCCGATTCTACCGCAAAAATCTTGTACAGAATTTAATCGCAACCACCAATTAAAATCCAACAAGAGTTTTCTTTCTTCTTCCGCAGGTTGGGAAAAAAACTCCTTAATTTCAATTTGGAAAAACAAAACCAGACCCTAAAATACCCAAAGCAACCCTGGAGTGAAAAAAGCAATTACAGGGGGGAATTATCTCTATACCAGAACTTCAAACTAATACTACAGGGCTATACAGGTAACACCTAAAAAAAAAACTGGCAAAAAAAAAAAAAAAAAAAAAAAAAACAAACAGTTCCTTTTCCCCATGACCCAACCTGCACAATCAAAAACCTAGCCTCATAAAATTTCAGCCAGCAGAAAGCCACAATGGAGGAAAGACAGGCATCTCTTCAGCAGTATCTTGTAGACAACCAATGATCAACCACTTTTATGCAAGAATGAAGTCAAAACACCTCCTCTCTTCTGTAACAACAAAGTAAACCCAGCATGGATCAAGACCTCACGTGAACCCCCCCCCCAAAACTCTGGAGGTGTAAGAGAGGATTAAAAGAAAAAGTTTGCAGAGGACTAAAAACATAGGGATAGGAAAAGACTTCTAAAGTTCAGACAGAACAGCCATGACAAGAAAAAGTTGACAATGACAAACGGACCTCAAATTAAACTCAGAAGTCTGTCACCAAAAGAAACAATTAAAGGAACGTGAGGAGAGAACCCACAGAGTTGGGAAGAGAACCCTCACTGCAGAGAAACATCGACAAAGCCATTGATTTGACAGATATGTTAAAACTACTCAAAAAAAACAAAGAAGAAAACAAATGAATATACTCAAAGATGGAGCAAAAACATTGAACAGAGGACTTCACAGTGAGGAATTAGAATGGCTGAGAAACCATCTTTTAAAAGAAGGTTCAACATCACTAATAATAGGAAATGCAAATTAAAAAATCACTTTTAAGATATAATCTCAACTCTGATCAGAACCTGTCTAGCAACAAGATAACACCTGATACCAAGTGCTGGAGAAGCGGCCGCTTCTCCAGCACTTGGTATCAGGTGTTATCCTTGTTGCTAGACAGTCTGATCAGAGTGAGATTATATCTTAAAGTGATTTTAATTTGCATTTCCTATTATTAGTGATGTTGAACCCTTATTAGAAGATGTTTCTCAGCTGTCTCTAATTCCTCACTGTGAAGCCTCTGTTCAACTCTTTTGCTCTCATCTTTGAGTTATTCATTTGTTTTCGTTCTTTGTTTTTTGAGTAGTTTTACATATCCTGCGAAATCAATGCTTTGCGATGTTTTCTGCAGTGAAGGGTTCCCCCTCCTTCCCAACTCTTGGGGTTTCTCATCACGTTCCTTTATTGGTTTCTTTTGGTGACAGGAGCTTCTGAGTTTAATGTGGTCCCGTTTGTCTATTGTCAAACTTAATTCTTGTCACTGGCTGTGTGCTGTCTGAATTTAAGAAGTCTTTTCCTATCCCTATGTCTTATAAGTCCTCTGCAAACGTTTTTCTTTTAATCCCTCTACGACCTCCAGAGTTTGGGGTTCAACGTGAGGGTCTGATCGCAGCTGGAGTTTACGTTGTACAGAGAGAGGGAGGTGTTGACTTGCATCGGCATAAAAGTGGTGATCCAGGGTTGTCTACAAGACTACTGGCGGAAGAGATGCCTGTCTTTCCATCCATGGGGCTTCTGGGGCTGAAATTTTAGAGGCTAGTGTTTTGATGTGCAGGTTGGGTCCATGGGGAAACAGGACTGTGTTTTTGTTTTTTTTTTTTTTTTTTTTTGCCAGTACAGAAGCGGTGTGTACGACTGTGATAGCCCTGTAGTATAGTTTGAAAGTCTGGTATAGAGAATCCCCCCTGTAATTGCTTTTTTCACTCAGGGTGCTTTGGGTATTTAGGGTCTATTTGTTTTTTCCAAAATGAAATTAAGAGTTTTTTTCCCAACCTGCGAGAAACTCTGTTGGATTTTTAATTGGTGGTTGCGAATTAAATCTGTACAAGATTTTTGGTAGAATCCGAACATTTTACTATGTTAATTTTCACAATCCATGGGCATGGGAGGCTTTTTTTTTCTCTACTGAGGTCCTCTTCAATTTCCTTCTTCAGTGGTTTAAAATTTTGTTGTAGAAGTCTTTGATGTCTTTTGACTGGTTTGTTTGCCTAAGGTATTTTATTGTTTCCTGAGCCTATTGTGAGTGAGAAGGTCTCCCTTGTCTTCTTTCTTCAGTTGCTTGTGTTGGTGTAAAGAAAGGCTCCTGATTTGTACTGGTAATTTTGTATCTTGCCAGTTTAATGAAACTCTTAATCTTTTCTAAGAGCTTTCTGGTGAGGTTTTAACAGCCCTGTAACGCACAGCAGATCACAGCAAAAAGGGATAGTTTTGACTTTCATCGTTTGCAGATTAAGAAATTTATTTTTCCTTTCTTGCCTTATTACCCGAGCAAGTGTTTCAAAAGCAGTAGATCGAAGAAGAGTGGTGACAGGGGGCAGCCTTGCTGAGGTCCTAACTTTAAAGGGAATGGTCTGTTTTCCCCATTTAGGATGATAGTGTCTGTGGGTTTCCTGTATAAGCTTGGATTACATTGATGAGTGATCCCTCCAATCCAAGTCCCCTCTAGGACTTTAAACATGAAGGGATGCCTGGGATTTGTCCAAGGACGTTATTTTTCCCGCATCAATTGATGATGATGTGATTTTTGTCTTTCAGTCCATTATTTGTTTTGATGATATTTATTGAGTTTCATATATTTGATACATCCTCCCCTGCAATTTCTTTCCTGGAATGAATCCAACTGGTCATGATAATGATCTTTCTGGAATGTGTGTCTTTAATGCAATTGCCAGTATCCTGTTTAGAAATTTGGCAAAACAAAAAGATAAATTCTGAAAGCCACAAAAGAAAAACAAGGAAGTCACATATAAGGGAAAACCTTCAGAATTACAACTGACTTCTCATTGAAAACCATGAAAGCCAAGAAGAACGTGGAGAAAAGCATTTCTTGTGTTAAAGGACTATGGATGACAACCCAGTTTTCTATACCCAACAAAATGTTAATTATAGTTGAAAGAGAGAAGAAAAATCTTCCATGACATAAACAAGATGATAAATACATTCTGAAAACCACCCTCAGAAAATACTTGAAGCAATTCATAGGTCAGAAGAAAGGAGCAAACATACCCAGGCACCAAGAAAGAGAACTAAATAAAAGCATAATTGCATAAGTAGAAACCTAGACTAAAGATGCAAATGGATAATAAGGTGAAAAAAAGCAACAGCATCTTTCATTAATAACCTTAAATAATTGTAGACTAAACTCCTCAATCAAAAAACATAGACTTGCAGATGGGATAGGAAGACAAACCCATCTAAAAAATTAAAAAAAAAAAAAAAAAAATGCTGTCCCTACAAGAAACCCAGCTCAATTTCAATGATAGGTACCAAACGTTTAAGGTGACAGGATGGAAAAAATTAATTCCAAAGCAAATGGTACATACCAAAAAGAAAGCAGGGTGTTGCTATTTTAATATCAGTCAAAATAGATATCAAAGTAAAAAAAATCAAATCGAAAAGCGGGCCCTCTGCCTCTTTATTAAAGGAACAATTCCCTGAGGCTCTCAGAAGCCGTGAATATATATGTGCCAAACGCCTGTGCACCAAACGTTATAAAGACCATTCTTTCCAGGACATCAAGGCACAGATGAACCCCGCATCCTATATAGGGTCTACAGGCGATTAAGTAATTTAATTGATTGAGTGGTAACAGGGATCGTAAATTTGCCCAAACTGTGTCTACATAGAGAGGGTAGTGTAAGACTTAGTAAAAGTGAAAATGTCTATATTAAATGAAAATCGGTTAAAAGGTGGTAATCAAAACGGTAATACAGTTTAATGTTAATTGGAAATATAATTGGTTGTCCACATTTGTTTTAGTTAAAGGTTTGGATAACAACATCATTGGGAGTAAGGTATATACATGTTTTTCCTAAAATTTGTGTGTGGTAGAGTAATATCCGTGTAACATTTTTCACTTTTGGGCATCGTAGGTGCATTGAACTGAAGAATTGAAGTTTGCGTCCCACATCGCACCCAGCCAGTCGCCAATGATCAACAGCTTGAGTAAATTTAAAAGGCAACTGTTACACCTTGTGTGGTGTGTGGCCTAACAAGTGTGAACGATGAGATGGCATGAGAGTTTCGTTTCTGATCTTATCTGTTTGGCATTCTCATGTGCTTTCTTGTATTTGTATGGGGTTTGTCTTTTTTAAGTTTGGGAAATTTCATCTAGTAGTCTGTTGAAGATCCGATCACTACGATTCTCTGGCAGCGGCTTCTCCTTCCTCGAGTTCTATGATGGTGGAGTCTTTGATCTTTCATAGTTTCCCCGATGTCCTGGTTGGTTCCAGCGTTCATGTATTTTAAATGTTGTTCATAATCTGTGAGCTTTTTAGTTGCGGTGTGTTAATCTTCCTTCAGGGGTCTGATATTCTGGTTCTACTCCGCCATTCTACGGTCTGAGGCTGGATTTGCAGGCCGGCCGCAGGATTGGATGAAGTGTCTATTCCGGGGACCATTGCAGCCGGTGAGGGCGTGAGAGTTGCACGGCCGGTGGGGAAGGGTGCTGCGCTCTCTTGGTGCGGAGATACTGCGGACTACTACGTACGGGGGCGACAGTACGTACTGTGGACTACTGGGGACTCGAAACTAACGACGGCCGACTACGACTTCCGCTTGGTTGGCTTCCTTTTTTCAGTCAGTGTGTTCCACTTCCTTCTGGAGTTGTCATTTGCTCCCCCTCTACTTCTTTCTGGAGTTGGTCTTTTGCTGTGTCCCTGGCATATGGGTTTCCCTTTTTGCTTGTATTCTGATGGGAATCACAAATGTCTTTTCACTGTGTTGAAGGCTTGCTTTGCTTGCCTGCCTCAGATGCCCTCCCCCCCTTTTTTTCCTCCTTGTTTATGGAGTGCTGACTTGTCTAGGTTTCAGGCTTTCAATTTTGTTTATATATTGGAAGTCTAATTCACTCTTCCCTTTCTGTTCTGAAGGTTCTCCCCCCAAAAAATCCACCTGGAAACACTCTCAGCAATTCCATTTGGTGGGGGGGGTACTCTGTGCTTCAGGTGGTCCTGGTGAGGCCCTCACCTAACCACTGCACACTCAGTGTCCACAGGCCCAGGTTTACTACTGGCTACAAGGGAGACCCTGGTCCGGACAGCCACACCCGACAAGGGGTTATCAGGCCCAAGTTTGATCCCAGCAAGCAGGGCCACTGCACCCCGCCAGCCTCGCAAGACAAAGATTTAGCTATCCAACAAACCAATGAATCAATTATTTAGCAACCCAAGAGTAGATCTATTTTAAAGTCTGCCTGGCTGAAGCACTTGGCTCCTACCTGTGCTTCAGGTGGTCCTGGCAAGGCCCTGACCTAAACACTGTGCACTCGAGTCTCACAGCGGAGACAGGCCCAGTTTTACTACTGGCTACAAGGGCGATCCCACCCGGACCCCAGGTCCAGATTTTTAAATGAAAAAAATTGTATCATCAGTTAATTAATAGCTGTGGATGTAAAAAAAAAAATAGGGTTTAAATATTTAAAGTAAATTTATGTTTTACATTACTTTGAAAGAAATGTGTGGATATTTTTTTCACCCAGTTTAAGTTTTTCTTTGGGTGGGGGAGGCATGTTGAAAGTCAGGAACTTTGAAAAGATATTTGAATCTTACATTTATGTAATCCTGTGGGAATTCCAGGGATGAATTCTTGTTTGAAAGATTCTTATAGGAACTCTCTCCAGGGTAGTGGTTATTATTCAGTATGATGTCTTGTATATAATCAACTGGTAGATTTTGCATTAACATTCCCAAACTCAGTATCTAGAGATTCCAGGGAAGTAAGTCTGCCCCAGTGACCACATTTCCTTAGAGCTTGAAGTGGGATTTAGTTTCAGGTTGCTGACAGTTCTTTTTCTTTATTGTGTCCCGTTCATATCTAACTCTTGGCATACATTTGATGAAAAATTGAAAACATTTAAGACAAATGTGGGTAGGGTTTCTTGCAGAGAATGGAAGAGGCATACATATAAAATCAGGTCGTTGAGGTTGTTTCTTTCGGTCCTGCCTTCCGACCTCTGGTTTCCAGGCCGCAGCTGTATGTACCAACATCACACGCCTCTGCAGGACTGGGTCACCGGGGGGATCCAGAGTGTTGCAACTGAACTGCAGTTACTTTCTCGATAGAACTATAAAGTGAACACAGGTGTATTATGCTACCATACAGTTACTTTTCTTGCCACAACAAATGCAGTTTCTTTCCCTAGAAGCTTCCTTTCCCTGTGCTTGAAATGTCTAGAAATCCCGAGAGGCAATTTTGTGTGGCAGAAAAAGATGGATTTGGGAGGTACATTAAGGCCAGACTAAAAAAATCAACTCTCACACACTGTGATACAAGTTGCTGAAGTCTCAGTGTCCTCACCTATTGGGAAGCACAGTTCTGTATATGAGGATTAGATGAGACGTGTCTTTATCTAATCCTACATCTGTGGTTTACCTTTCCTGACTAAACTGCCTGGTTAACAGTAGATATTTCCAGAAGTTGAAGGAAGCCCTTGCTTCTTTCACAGGATCGTATCTACACATCCTCTTGAAAATTAGGGTGATGAGAAAGATATTAACCTGTTCCTCTTCTCTGTCACAGGCATAATGAAAGCAAAAAAATACTTATCTGGGTCTCTCTCTCTCTCTCTCTCTCTCTCTCTCTCTCTCTCTCTCTCTCTCTTTTTGAGATAGGGTCTTTCTGTAGCCCCAGCTGACTATGTAGACCAGGCTGGCCTTGAGCTCGGAGAGATCTGCCTGCCTCTGCCTCCAAGTTCTGAGATCAAAAGGTGTGCACCACCATGCCTAGAACAGCATTTTGTTTTAAACACAAGGAGGCAGTAAAGTATTTTATTCCAGCTTCTGGCTGGTAGAGGAGAGGAAGGTCACACATCAGGAAGAAGTTGGGAGAAGTTCTCTTTATCTGATTGATTGGCTGACTGACTGATTGATTGATTGATTGATGACTGAGACAGGATCTCCCTCTAGCTCCAGCTGGCCTGGAACTTGCTATATAGATCAGGCCTCAGTCTCACAGAGATCTTCTGCCTCTGCCTCCCCAGTGCTGAGATTAAAGACATTAAAGATATTTTTAAGTTTTTTTTTTTTGTGTGTGTGTGTGTACACGTATGTGCACATGCACACCTGCATGTGGGTACCTGTGGAAGCCAGAAGAGTGTGTTAGATCCCCCAGAGCTGAAGTCACAGGTGGTTGTGAGCCACGTGATGGAGTGCTGGGAACTAGATTCCGGTCCTGAAAGTGCAGCCACTCTTAAGAGTGCAGCCATCTCTCTAGCCCCGTGTTTATATTTTAAGTGCCTACAAAGTAATATATTCCATTAGGGCATTTTCGTACATAATTTGTTTTTGTTGATCTCTCCTCTCTTTCTCCCTAAACCCCTTTCACCAAATGCCCCCCCCCCAGTCTTTTGCATTTTGTTCCATCTCTTAATCTTTTCTCTGAAGGAAGTAATTATCATCTCAATTCCCTCCTGTAACACTTCATCTGAGCCTCTTTAGTAAACCACATTCTACTGTGTGTCACAGTAATTATCATGCCTCATTTCTCTGTTTGAGGGCAGGATCTATGTCTGTTGTCATGTCATAGCCTCCGTGTATTTTGAACAGAGTATCTTTTTTTTTTTTTGTATTTTCAGACAGGGTCTCCCTGTAGCCCCAGCTGTCCTGGAACTCACTCTGTAGACCAGGCTGGCCTTGAACTCACAAAGATCCGCCTGCCTCTGCCTCCCAAGTGCTAGGATTAAAGGCGTGCGCCACCATGCCCAGAGAACACAGTATCTTTAAAGATCATATCAGGATGTCACCCATGTTCTTTGGGCACTTTGCACTGCAGATGACACTAACTGGGAGTCTTTGCTGCTGTTGATGCCCCTCTCTTCCGCATACATTGGTATAAGAAATACAAATTACAAGTGACCTTTTCACCAGCCTCCTAATGCCTCCTCCCTCCCCTGAATTAGCCATTATTAACAATTCCATACTTTTATAGACTTTTTCCACATAAACTTTTTACTGGGATGATTCTGTGCTCCATGATGTCAGCATAGTTTCTAGTTTCATATGAAGGTGAGAGGATTCCAGGTATAATGTGTTAAAAAGTCTTCCTTTTTCTTCATATTCCAGGAGACAGTTCTCAGGGAGCCCACTGTGTCTACGAACAGTTTATTTCTACTGAAAACACAGTGCTTATTTTTCATCCTTTAGATTTGGTAAGTTTTCTAGAGGTGCTGGAGAGGTAGCTCAGTGGTTAAGAGGACTGGTTGCTCTTGCAGAGGACAGGGATTTGGTTCTTGTCATCCACATGGGGGCCTACACTGCCTTAACCCCAGTTCCAGGGATGACACCCTCTTCTGGCCTGTTCAGATATTGCATGGCACAGATGCACTTAGATACAGGCAGACATTTTCTAAGATTTCAAGAACCAGGGTGTTAGAGGGTTCCAGGATATATATAATCTCCAATCTCATTAGCTTAGAGAAGACCAGAGTGATTCTGGATTTTTAAAAAATTCCCATTGTTTTGAAATCAGAGAGGAGTCCATTGTTCTTTGGAAAATCCTAAATCCCTCTGTAATAGGATTCTCTAAAGAAGCAGAATCAAGACATATATGTATGTGTACAACTATCCACCTAGATATTCACTGTGGGAATAGGCTGGCATAATTCTGGAATTCAGGCAGCCCCCATCTATCATCAGCAAGATAGAAAACCAGGAAAGCCTGTGGCAGTACTCACTGTGTCCTGTAACCTGAAAGCCTGCGCAGCTGGATAGTCTTAACTCCTGGTCTTAACTCACAGGGGTGAGAGTAGGGAGGGGGTGGCATTGGTGGAAGTCAGAGAGAGGGAGGGGAATCATGAAATCATTGATACCCACCCACATGAGCGAAGGGTAGGTCTTTACCCAGCCTGATGATTAATATGGTCATTTTTAGGATTAACCCTCACAGACACAACTTGAACTAATATTTCATCCATTATCTGGGCATCTGTGGTAGGGAGCTTTGTCAACTCCACACAGCCTAGAGTATTCCGAGGAATTGCCTTGATTGGATCAACCTTTGGATGTTTGTGGAAGATTGTCTTGGTTATGACTTGATGCAGGGGGCTCAGCCCACTGTAGGCAGCGCCATCCCCAGACAAGTGGTCCTGGGTGATATGAGAAAGCTAGCTAAGCCTGAACCAGAGAGTGGGCCAGGGGCCAGCAAGTTGCAGTCCAGCCTGGTTTCTGTTTCACATTCCTGACCCCCCATCTCCACCCCCCCCCATTTCCTGAAGTGTGATCTGAATAAATCCTTTCTTCCCAGTTGTTTTTGGTCAGTGTTTTTATCACAACAACAGAAAGGAAACTATAACATCATCCCTTAGCTCAGGCAAGCTGCCCTGCTTCTTCTAAATTCTTCCAGCATGAGATCTGGAGCTAAGCAATATTCAAATAGATAATTTGGGTACTGTGTACTCTGTACTGATTCTTAGATTGCTTCCAACATGCCTAAAGGTAAACTCTTTATGGCCAAATAAATGTCTCATGATGACATGGGAGATCTTGGACTTGAATTTCTAAAGATGCTATCCTTGTGATCTCCCAGAACTCACAGGAGAACTGCTCAGACCCAAGGGTGACTGACTCCTTGTTTACTGTCAGTGGACTCTGGACTCACAGTAGCAGAGTCTGCTTGATTCTCATATTTCCTTCTCTTTATTCTCCAATTGTTAAGTCACTACAGTGATTAAACCCTGATTGCTTCTGAAGGGCTTAGTGACAGTGTTAGCAGCCACTGTGCAGCACTGTGGGGAAGGTGCTGCCACCCTGATCCCCAGCAAAACTGTCACAGGAAGCAGGTGCCATTTCCAAAACGAGTCAGAGAGGCCAGGTGAACTCCGTGCTCCTTCCTACAGTGGTCCAGCTCCCAAATGCACAGTTTAGGGTTGTTTTTTTTTTTTTTTTAAATGAGACAGGGTCTCCCTGTAGCCCCAGCTGGCCTGGAACTCACTCTGTAGACCAGGCTGGCCTGGAACTCACAGAGATCTGCCTGCCTTTGCCTCCCAAGTGCTAGGATTGAAGGCATGCACCACCACCACGCCCAGCTTAAAAAAGCCACCATGTGGGTGCTGGAAATCACACCTGGCTCCTCTGCAAGAGCAGTCAGTGCTCTTAACCACTGAGCCATCTCTCCAGCTTCACAGTTAGGCTTTTATTTTCAGAAATAAAACTAAGTCTGATTCTTTGGAAGCAAGGCCCCGTTGTGTGTAGGGATGACCTTCCCCTTCCTTTCCCTAACCCCACCTCCAGCCTTCACTTCCAGCTGCCTGCCTTCTGCTGTACCGATGACCTCGAGACTCTGGATGTCTACGCCAGGTAAGCCTTGCGTGGATGCTTCCTAAAATAAGTAATGATCACTACAACCTTCTGTGTCTGCCTTCATATGAGTTTGAAATACATATCCCCCTTCTCCCCTCAGATTACATTCTCCCTGAAAAAGATGATTTTTGCTCAGAGAAGAATCAAGATGGAAGACCTAGTTAAGTCCTGTAGAGTTGTGTGCCTTCTGTTAAGGTTTCAGTTTTTTTTTTTTTTTTTTTTTGAGACAGTGTCTCCCTGTAGCCCCAGCTGCCCTGGAACTCACTCTTCAGACCAGGCTGGCCTTGAACTCACAGAGATCCCCTGCCTCTGCTGGGATTAAAGGCATGCACCACCATGCCCAGAGGGAAGGTTTCAGATTTTTTAACTGACCTCTCCAGCCTGGATTGAACTAAAGGAAGATTTATAGAGAAAAGTCTGGGTCTGTTTATACCAACTTGATAACAGTGATTAGCCCCTTTTTGTTTAAATTTTATTTGTGTGTGTGTGTGTGTGTGTGTGTGTGTTGTGTCCGTATCTCTGTGTATTTGTGTATGTGTATCTGTGTCCCTGTGTCCCTGTGTCTGTGTATGTGTGTGCATGCACAAGTGGAAGTCAGAAGACAGCTTGGTGGAGCCAGTTCTTCCCCAGATCTTTACGGGGATTCTGGGGATGTAACTCAGGTCATCACAGCAAATTTCTTACTGCTCTTTCTTCCCATCTCCCTCCATTTTCACCTTTGCTTTGTGGACATACACCTACCTAGTTTATTGTTTATCATTATCTGAAGTCAGGACTAGAGTCTACACTTTAAAAACCTTGGAAGGGGGGCTGGAGAGATGGCTCAGTGGTTAAGAGCGCCGACTGCTCTTGCAGAGACCCGGTTCAATTCCCAGCACCCACATGGTAGCTAAGAACTGTGTCTTTAAGCTGGGCATGGCACTTGGGAGGCAGAGGCAGGTGGATCTCTGAGTTCAAGGCCAGCCTGGTCTACAGAGAGTTCCAGGCCAGCTGGGGCTATGTGGAGACCCTGTCTCAAAAAGAAAAAAAAAACAAAAAACAAAAAACAAAAAGAAAACCAAACAACTTGGAAGGAAATGGCCAGAACATGCTCACCACACGAGCCCCTCTCCAGCCCTCCCTGTGTCTTTGCAAATCTTTGGGTCTTCACGATCTTTTTTTTTTTTTTCTGTCTGAACTTGAAGTTTTTGTTTTGTTTTTAAAGATTTACCTTACTGCTGGAAGGAGATGGAAAGTTCCCTGACTTTGATGTTTCCTCCATTGGCAGGGATTGTAATTAATGGACCACATGACCTCTCTTCACTTCTTTGTTAGTTTTTCCCCAGGGGAATCATTTATTTGCTGGGTAAATCTGAACCATAAATACCTGGAAATGCCCTCTCGGCTGTGCTCCTTCCTTGGGGAGCTCACAGCTCACAGGTGGTCCTGTTCTCCAGTGCAGACTCTGCCAGAGGAGGCTGATCCCAGGCTAGGGCTGCTTGGGTCTGGGAGCAGGGTACACATTTCTGGGGTTCCTTTAGCCAAGCTATTTCCTCCGCTCTTAATTTTTCCAGTGATGAAGTTAAAATTTGGCTTTCTACATGGCCCCAAGTTGTTTTATTATTTATTGATGTGTCTTACCAGATGAAGAAAGTTGCCTTACTGAGACCCTCAGACTGGGAGTACGTCTCCTGGACCCTGTGCATACTAGCCTCCATTTGCCCCCTTCCATATAGATGACTGTGGTGGAGGTCTATCTCATCTCTCATATGTCTCCTCCTGCTTGTGCTTTAGCCAGTTGAATCAGTGCAGTTAATTTAGTTTCTGCACTCACTTGAATTTAGGATGCCCAGTAGTCTGTTGTCCAGAGCCACTTCTGGTCTGTGGCTTACTCCAGATGTGCCATGCTGCTGGCAGTGGCTTCCAGCATCAGGAGGAGGAGGTGAGAATTTGCCTGTACCAGTGCTGGCCTTCTGTGCCTGTCTGTTGGCTGTTCCTTTATCAATGTTTTGCTTTGTAGCATCTGTGATGGCAATTTCAGTTTGGAGCTTGTCTTTGGCGGTTTTTAAGCAACTCTGGTTTGGTTGTGTCCTTTTGATCTTTGTATTCTCATAGACTATGTACTGTTTCTCAGAAAGTCATCAATTGTGTTGAAGAGTAGAGATACATAATGTGTCGAAGAAGAGTAGACATAAGGGATCCTTTGGACATATAGGCAGTTAGCTGCCATGTGGGGTGCTGGGAACTGAACTCAGGTCCTCTGCAAGAGCAGCCAGTGCTCTTAACCAGTGAGTCATCTCTCCAGACCATAAGTCTCATTTTGATCTGGCTGCATTAGTCTCAAATTCAGGACCACTACTTGATGCTCTAAGTGGCTTTGTTCATTTCCTTTCATTTTCCTTCTCAGTTCTTGCCACAAGGGCCTTATCTTCTTTATGTTTAGCACAGCATCAAGCTCGGCACAAATCCTCACAAAGCTTTATGCATTTCTCTCTAGTAACGTTCACATACATATATGCAGACAAAACACTCATACACATAAAATAAAAATAAAATCTTTAAAAAGTAGGTAGAGGGCTGGAGAGATGGCTCGGTGATTGAGAGAACTGACTGCTCTTGCAGAGGACCCGGGTTCAATTCCCAGCACCCACATGGCAGCTAAGAACTATCTTTAACTCCAGTTCCAGGGGAATCTGACGCCCTCTTCTGACCTCCGCAGCATTGCATGACATGGGTGCACCTACCTACATGCAGGCAGTACACTCATACACATAAATAAATAAATAAGTAAATAAATAAATAAATAAATAAATAGTAGGTAGAATCTGAAGAAATCAAATATATCACTTAGCTTCCCCCAAAACAAATAAACAAGAAAACAACAAAAAACTATTTGAGACTTGTATATTTAGATTTTTTTGCCTGAAAATATTGGTAATACCAAGATACTGAGATTCCTAGAGTTAAAACAATTTTTTTTAGCTTTTCCTAGAGCAAATTTACATGTTTTCCAAGTAGGCATGCCATCAATTAGCTGTCTGTGTTAGCAGAAATTTTAAAATCGTTTTAAAGCACCGTAAGCATCTTCCTGTCCAGTGCACATGCTGCTGACAGTCCCTGTGAGGCTGGAGAGAATTTTGAAAGTGAAAATAAAAAGTTGACATTATTAAGTTAAAAGAATCCTAATTTTGTCACATTTTTATCCCATCATTCCCAGGTCTGACATTTCTTTGGTACTTATATAATTAAAAGTATGTAAGGCCTGAATTACTTGTTTAATTGCACAATCAAATTTTCTTCTCTTGATTTCTGAGAAGAGGGAAAAATGTATTTATTTAAGGGTAATGATTGAATGCCTATTGAATGGTTGGATGAGTTATGAAGGAGAAGCAACTCGTGTATGCTTTGAGTTCTGCTCTGTGCTTACGCCCGCCCAGGATGGCCTATAAAACCTTCACTGCTCTTCTCAGGACCGCTGTCCTGAAGTCACCATATAAACTCTTAATGAGTCATCTATTTGCAGGCCTCCCTTCCAGATTAGCAAACACATGGTGATAGAATTTCAAATGCCCTTTTTCCTTGTGACCTCTTTCCTTGTATTTTTCCCTTTGAATTTTGCAGATGTGAGGTATGAGTTCCTCTGTCTCTGTTTGTTAGACTCAACAGCAAAAAAAAAAAACCAAAAAACAAAAAACAAAAAAAAACCCCAAAACAAACAAACAAGAAAACCAACCAAAAAAAATTAAATTCACCATACGTGAAAGTAGTTAATAGCATTTAAAAATACTTTATATTGGGGGCTGGAGAAATGGCTCA
Source organism: Rhizomys pruinosus (assembly GCA_009823505.1). Lineage (NCBI taxonomy): Eukaryota > Metazoa > Chordata > Mammalia > Rodentia > Spalacidae > Rhizomys > Rhizomys pruinosus. Next base: position 283,459 of record VZQC01007844.1, read on the forward strand.
GTAGTTAAGAGCACCCAACTGCTCTTGCAGAGGACCTGGGTTCGATTCTCAGCACCCACATGGTGGCTAAGCACTGTCTTTAACTCCAGTTCCAGGGGAATCTGATGCCCTCTTCTGACCTCCACGGCATTGCATGACATGGGTACACCAACCTACATGCAGACAGTACACTCATACACATAAAAAATAATAAATTAAAATAAATAAATTAAAAAATACTTTATATTGTTTTTATTTTATGTGTATGAGTGTATTGCCTGCCTGTTTGGAAGTGCAGTGCCCACAGAGGTCAGAAGGAGTCAGATCCCCTGGAACTGGAATCATGTTTGGTTGTTAGCTGCTATGTGGGTGCTGGGATTCAAACCCTGGTCCTCTGCAAGGGCAACCAGTGCTCTTAACCACTGAGCTATCTCTCCAGCCCATCAACAGTTTTTATTCTATAATTTCTGAATAAAACTAGTTAGACAGATGAATCTTTAAATATAATCTGTTTTAGCCTAGGGCTTTAAGATTTTTTTTTCCACTTTCAGCCCCTTTTAACTTAGTAAATCTTTATGAAACCCCAGGAATATAGATATATAAAATAGCTATACAAACCAAACATTGAGTAATAAGGGACCATAAAGGAACATTTTTTTGGAAACGATTCCTTGCTATACACATAATTTTATCATTTATTAAAGCTGAAAGTTAATTCGTATACTAATGAAATGGTTGTACTTGTTATTTTTATATGCAGAATTAAATCCTGGCTGAATATCTGATACTTCAGGACATGTGCTTCTTCAACATTTTTCATAGTTGATCAACATTTTTATTTTATAATTGTCAATTCTGAAAGAGCCATGTGCATAAATAAATAGCACTTAATGTCAGAGGTATGTTTAGGGCCATCTCAAATATTGTTGGAAATTCTGTCCTAATCCCAAACTAAAATTCATTTAAATAGTTCTTTTTAAATAAAACTCACCAGCAACTCAAAGAGTTTAAAAAAAATAAAAAGTTCTAATGTATCAGTGCAAAGATAAACTAGTTGGATACTCACAAGCTGAGGAATGACTGTAGGAAAATATTAAAGGTTTCCATAATTAAACATTAACCCTGACTCTAACCCTAACCCTGGCCCTAGCCCTAACATTTCTGTAGGAGCAGAAACCTTCATAGGGCAGGTGGAAGCACTGAAATGAATAACATCTTGAATCTGACCTGAGGGGTCTCAGACAGCTTTGTGTGGTGTTGTGTGGCATGAGAGCATGCATGAATGAGCTTGCGTTCTGTGTGTTTAGAATCCTGGTTACAGTGACAACAGCACTGGGAAGGGCGGGAAGAAACACCACTGATACATTATACATTTGCTTTTTAATGGGTTTTTGGTCACTGCATGCTCAGAAATCTTTGATGTAAATTTTTCTTTTCTTTTCTTTCTTTTTTCTTTTTTTTTTTTTTTTGCAACCCTGCATTCAATTATTCAGCCCCATGTGGGATTGTGTGCCACAGTTTAAGAAATGCTGTCCTTTAGAGATGTGTCACTTAGGTAGGGTTAAGTATCTCACAGATACCAATTCTCTGCATTTGACCAGTTCTGGAACTCTGCAGTAGTCTCCATTTGTTGCATAAAGAAACTTCTTTGATGAGAGGTGAACGATAAACTTACCTATAACTATGAGGATGCATATTTAGAATAAGAAATTATATATAAGATGAATGTGTATCTTAACTCTCATCAGAGAAGTTGCTTGTGCAGCAGATAGTAGTTAATACAGAAACCCATCAGTAGCTGATGTGCAGAGAACAAGAGGCCACCGAGTGCTCATCCCTGAATAGGAGAGCTGTTTCAAACCTTTGCCTCTCAAGGCTCAGGGATCATTGCAGAAGTGGGTCTAGAAAGATTCTAAGAGCCAGTGGGGGTGGATGACCCAGAGAAACAGTCTTCCAGACAGCTGGTTATTTACACGAACTCACAACAGTGCTGACAGCACGCACAAGTCCTATGCAAGTTCAAATTAGACAAAGTCCCAGCAAGGACATGGGGACGTGGGTGAGAAATCCTAATCCAACCTAGGGAGCGTGTGGCAACTGATGACTACCGGGAGGGGGAGACACAGTGTCGTGCGGGGTTAGGACTCTTGGAAGGCCCAGTGGATGAATACATGGTTGAATTTTTCCATGTACTAAATTCCCACAAATGAGATTATTAAAACTCTTCCAAATGATAATTATGACAATTGTATAAAAATCAGATTTAAGATAAAACACTTTTAAAAGAGAATTCAGGGGCTGGAGAGATGGCCTAGCAGTTAAGAACGCCGACCACTCTTACAGAGGACCCGGGTTTGATCCCCAGCACCCACATGGCGGCCGAAAACCGTCTGTAACTCCAATTCCAGGAGAACTCCAGTTCCTGGGGAATCCGAGACCCTCTTCTGACCTCCGAGGCATTGCACGACACGGGTGCACAAACCTGCATGCAGACAGTACATTCATACACATACAGAAATAAATAAAAATAAAAAAATAAGTTGACAATGCAAGTTTGCCTGAAAAATAACAATAGCTGTGCATGTGGTCAAGACAGGGGAGGACACAGATCATACTCTGTTTGCCATGTTGTATATTGTATAAGAGAATTCATCAAATGGGGGAGGGGCAGTGAGGGGGAGGTGTGGAGATGGAAGTGGTATTTGTACCATTGAACTATATTGTATGAAAATCGCAGTTTTCGAGAAAAGCAAAAGCTTATCGAATATTAAAGGTTATCTAATTGTTGAAGGTTATCTAATTGTTGAAGTTAGAATAACATGATATGCAATCACATTTGGAAGCAATGAGAAGAATTATGGTCCATTATGTTTGGTTTAAATTAGCAAGGAGTTAGAATACATTAATGACTAGGAACCCTTTTTTTTTGGGGGGGGTCTTTTCGAGACAGGTTCTCCTTGTAGCCTGTAGCCCCAGCTGTCCTGGAACTCACTCTGTAGACCAGGCTGGTTTTGAACTCACAAAGATCCGCCTGCCTCTGCCTCCCAAGTGCTGGGATTAAAGGTGTGCACCACCACGCCCGGCTGGAGCCCATTTTTTAAAAGATAATTTTACAAATAAAATATACTTGTCCACCCAAGGCAAAACTGTTTAAATTTTAATTGTGCTTTCTTATTTTAAAAAAGTTTTTTTTAATTTATTTTTATTTTATATGTATGAGTGTGTTGCCTGCATGTGTGTAAGTGCATCCATGTCATGAAGTGCCCATGGAGGACAGAAGAGGGCATTAGATTCCCTGGACCTGGAGTTACAGTTGTTAGCTGCCGTGTGGGTGCTGGAATTTGAACCTGGGTCTTCTGCAAGAACAGTCAGTGGTCTTAACTGCTGAGCTAATTTAAATCCAGAGGAATTTACATATCATAAGATTTAAATTAGATTAAAATCTGAATGAGGATTAAAGTGAAAATATTACTAAGCATTTGCTTAATTACTAGCTGGTTGTGATTACACTTCCCAAGTGTGCGTGTTTAGGAGGAGGAAGTTGTGAAAATGGGGGTGGAGGTACTTCTTTCTTTATTGACCCCTAGATGTGTCTCAATTATCAAAATCTCCAGCAAACAATGAGTAAAGTCTGTATAATTAAATCTGTAAGGCACTGAAGGAAAGTTGTCTTTTTTTTCATAGACTCTTTAAAAGAGTACGAATAATAATCTTCGATGAGAAATTAACATGCTTCTGTACTTAGAAAATATCGGTGGTCTTTTAAAAAAATTCTCTCAAAATTTAATGGTATTTTATAAACATTGAAAGAAAAAAGAAACCAGCCATAATCCTATTATTTCGATACACTTTTCATTTGTGGATATTTCTCCCCTGTCTTGACCACATGCACAGCTATTGTTATTTTTCAGGCAAACTTGCATTCTCTTTTAAAAGCATTTTATCCTAAATCTGATTTTTATACAATTGTAATTATCATTTGGAAGAGTTTTAATAATCTCATTTGTGGGAATTTAGCACATGGAAAAATTCAACAGAAGGAAAAAAAATACTGTATAAAGATATTCATGGCAGCATTGTGCATGGAAATAAAATAGTGAATGCAATCATTGTCCAGCGGTGGTAAATCATGGCCTATAAACTGGATGGAACATGACATTAGTGCTTTCAGCAGTAGCCAAAAGAATGGAGATTCTAATCATGGCTCTTGGGTCGCTCGAAGGGCTCTGATGGTCCAGCCGGAGTTCACGGCAGGGTGAATCATCGTCCAGTGCTGGCTCTCTTGTTATGTCTCTTATAAGACATTTATTGACAGAATGAGAAGACTAATGAGTGGAGAAGATCCAGGGGGTGGTACAACTATTTCTTGACATTTAGAACAAAATGAAAGGAAACTTACCCCTACCCCATACCCACCCCCAAACAGACACAAATAGGCAAGTCACAGGTGGCATTCTTTCCCAGTAGGCCTCCTTATAAAAGAACTATGTGAATCTGTTTTGGGTCATCTGTTTTTTGGAGACAATACCTTGATTAGTACAGGGGTGATATGGATGGATGAGAATAAGCCACTAACTTGGAGCATACACCCCAGCTGTTAGAACAGAATTAGCCATGGCTGTGATGGGCGCCCAGGAGATTCTTGCAGTTCCGTGTGTCCACACACAGGTGAGCAAAGTGAGCAAGGAAAATCAGTGTCGGGGCTGGAGAGAAGGCTCAGTGATTAAGAGCAATGGCTGTTCTTTTAGAAGACCCAAGTTTGGTTCCCAGCACCTGCATGGCAGCTAATAACCATCCATAACTACAGTTCCAGGTAATCCAACCCCCTTTTTTGGCCTCCACAGGGATTGCATGAATGAGTGGACTTACATACATGCAGGCCACACACACATTCATATAATAAAAATAAATTTTAAAAAGTTAAAAAACAGTAACTGTTTAGCTTCAAAGGTCTCAAATAGTATTTGAGATTTGGGACAAGGATAGTCTTTGAAGAGAAAAAGTGTTATTTATTTTTAAATTTTATTTATTTTTGTATGTGTATGAATGTACTGTCCGCATGTAGGTTTGTGCACCTGTGTCATGCAATGCCGCGGAGTTCAGAAGAGGGTGTCAGATTCCCCTGGAACTGGAGTTAAGATGGTTCTCAGCCACCATGTGGGTGCTGGGGATTGAACCCGGGTCCTCTGTAAGAGCAGTTGGCGTTCTTAACCGATAGGCCATCTCTCCAGCCCCGAGAAAAAATGTTTTATTGTTAAAAAAAAAAAGTCGGTTTCTGAGCTGGGTGTGGTGGTGCATGTCTTTAATTCCAGTACTCTGGAGGCAGAGGTAGGCAGATCTCTGTGAGTTTAAGGCCAGCCTAGTCTACAGAGCAAGTTCCAGGCCAGCTGGGGCTACAGGGAGACCTTGTCTCAAAAACACCAATCAATCAATCAATCAATCAACCAACCAATCAATCAATAAATAAAAAGTCACTTTCAAAAACCAGAATCCTACAAACAAAAGAATAAAACTGCCACAGACAAAAGGCATAGAATAATATTGGGCAGATAGAGGTATTCCACCTCCGTAGACTAAAATAGTGTGGAGTAAGAAAAGAGCAGAAAAGGACAGTCATTGTTTAAGGATGTGGTGAGAGAATGTAGGAGTCCTTGTAGAGGCCTGCAGGTACGGCCCGAGTTGCAGCTCAAATGCTGTTTCCTGGGTGGGATCTAGGAGGAGACAAGGTTCTATATATCTTCTTTGTCATCTGGCAGGTCATGGTGTCTAGGGAATACATCTAAATCCTGGCTCTGACCCTAAAGATGGTCAGAGAGCTAGAGACAGAGAGACAGAGACAGAGAGACAGGGGGGAGGAGAGAGAGAAGAGGAGAGAGAGGAGAGAGAGAGAAAGAGAGAGAGAGAGAGGAAGATATCAGACCAAGGTTACCAAAAAGTTGACCTAGAGGGACTGTTCAGTTTAGGTGGACAATCAGACAGGACTGTGGGCAGTGGTGGGTGTTAGGATAGATAATTGTCCTACAATGGGAACCCGTGAGCATAAGGATAAGCAAGAAATGCCAGCACGGATGATGACGGTGGGACCTCGAGCCCTTGGTCCTGGTGCATGGTGGTCATTCAGATCCTTCTGTGTCACAGCTGCCACCTTGTAGAAACAGAAAGAGGAAAGGAAATAGTCTAAACTGTCTGAGCAATTTCTGCTGGAGTAGCATTATGTTTTGTTTTGTTTTGTTTGAGACAGCATCTCCCTATAGCCCCAGCTGTCCTGGAACTTGCTGTGTAGCATAGGCTGGGCTTGATCTCCCAGAGATCTACCTGCCTCTGCATCCTGGGTGCTGGGATTAAAGGCATAAACCACCACACCTGGCCAAGTAGCATTGTTTTTAACATCATTCATAAAAGAGATATAGGAATAAAAGCCAATTTTTGTAGCCTGAATTTGAAGCTTATAAGATTAGATATCTATCTGTATGTAACTGTTAGCCCAAGGAGCATTTAAAAAATTATATCCTGCCACGCGTTGTGGCGCACGCCTTTAATCCTAGCACTTGGGAGGCAGAGGCAGGTGGATCTTTGTGAGTTCAAGGCCAGCCTGGTCTACAATGTGAGTTCCAGGACAGCTGGGGCTACAGGGAGACCCTGTCTCGAAAAGACCAAAAAAAAAAAAATTAAAAAATAAAAAATTATATCCTGGGGCTGGAGAGATGGCTCAATGGTTAAGAGCACTGACTACTCTTGCAGAGGACCCAGGTTTGATTCCCTGCACCCACATGGTGGCTAAGAACCGTCTTTGACTCCAGTTCCAGGGGAATCCGACACCCTCTTCTGACCTCCGCGGCATTGCATGACACGGGTGCACCAACCTACATGCAGACACATACAAAATAATAAATAAATAAATAATTATATCCTAACCTTACATAACCTTACATATTCTAATAAAATAAATACCTTAAAATACCAGAAAATTGAAATATTAGCCTGTGTGGAGAGGTTCCTACTTTATAGATTAATCTCTTCCTGGCTTACTAACTGGGTTTTGAAGGAATTTTCAGTTTCATTGTAAAAGCATTCATAGGAAGTACATGTCAACATTGTTAATTTTGTTGGTAGAGAAAATTTATTATGACATAAAACCAAATTACTTAACCAGGATGGCTTTGAACTTATGACAATTCTACTTCAGCCTCCTGGGTGTCCATTACAGGCATGTGCTACCACACCTGGCTTAAAACTCAATTTAAATGGGAACAGAGTGATTCAGAAAAGCTGTTGGGTGGGACTGTCCTTCCATGTGTCGTCCCCCCCCCCCCCAGGAAAGCCTGGGAACAATTGAGGAAACGTAAACAGGGACATTGGGGGAAATCTCAGCCTTTGAGATTTACCAGCTACTGCAGACTGTAAGCATAGCCTGACCTCTAGCTAGACAAAGGGAATCTCACAGTAAGCCCGTTTACCTCACCAAGTCAAGCTGTCAACAGAGCTTACCTCGACCAGGAATCTGATCACATAACCTCACAGGTAGGAGGCTTTCTCCTTCTTACGGCGTGAAAGCAGCTCTGTTTTCCAAAAACATCCCAATATCTCAAGTCTTTGACAGACCCTTAGTTACCCCATACTATTTCCTTTCCTCCTCAGTTGTTACTCAGTAAGAAACACTAGGCAAATGGGGGCTGGAGAGATGGCCTAGCGGTTAAGAGCGCCGACTGCTCTTACAGAGGACCCGGGTTCGATCCCCAGCACCCACATGGCAGCCGAGAACCGTCTGAAACTCCAGTTCCAGGGGAATCCGAAGCCCTCTTCTGACCTCCGCGACATTGCACATCACGGGTGCACAAACTTGCATGCAGACAGTACATTCATACACATACAGAAATAAATAAAAATTAATAATAATAAAAAAAGAAACACTAGGCAGAAACACGGTGGCCCCACTGTGGACAAATTCACCACTACTCCCCTCCTGCAGCCGGAAAACAGCTGGAGACCGAGACGATCCCCTCTGACATACCTGCACGCCAGAGAAATTCTGAGCTTTGCCTTTATCATCATCTTTAAAAA
>VZQC01007844.1:295106-313911 GCA_009823505.1 Rhizomys pruinosus
TTCCGTATCTCTCCTTTCCTGTTCTGTATCTCTCCTTTCCTGTTCTGTATCTCTCCTTTCCTGTTCTGTATCTCTCCTTTCCTGGTTCTGTATCTCTCCTTTCCTGTTCCGTATCTCTCCTTTCCAGTTCTGTATCTCTCCTTTCCTGGTTCTGTATCTCTCCTTTCCTCATTCCGTATCTCTCCTTTCCTGTTCTGTATCTCTCCTTTCCTGTTCTGTATCTCTCCTCGTTCCGTATCTCTCCTTGTTCCGTATCTCTCCTTTCCTTGTTCCGTATCTCTCCTTTCCTGTTCTGTATCTCTCCTCGTTCCGTATCTCTCCTTTCCTTGTTCCGTATCTCTCCTTTCCTGTTCTGTATCTCTCCTTTCCTCATTCCGTATCTCTCCTTTCCTGTTCTGTATCTTTCATTTCCTGTTCTGTATCTCTCCTTTCCTCGTTCTGTATCTCTCCTTTTTCAGGAGTCTTGGCCCACCAAAAATACATCCTTTGCCTCTTTAACTCGTTCCTTATTTCCACCTGACAGGGAAAGCCATCAGCCCCCAGGCCTATTCAGGTAAGTAGGTGCCCATTGGAGTTGCTTGCTCCCCACCCAAGGTCTGGATCCCAGTGTGAAAGCAGAAGCTCTATAGCCTTTGCAACCTGCCCTCAGGAGACATGGGCTTTAGTTTTACAACACTTTCTTCACTGGGAGAGCTTGTGGGGTAACAACAGCTATTTGCATGTAGCCACCATTAGAACAAAAATTCCTTCCAATTACGTGGTAGACCCTCTTCATTCTTATACTTAAAATCTGTAGCTAAGCCCTTTCAGATGACTGCAGCATTTTTTAATTCCTCTTCTACCTTTTGTTTCTGTGCATCTGAAAGAAGCACAGTGGAATTGGTCCTTTTTCTCCTGATTCAAAATGGACTGACCACAGGATGTTCCGTCGTTCTGGCTCTCTTAGTGCCTCTTGGACAGTCCAGTTTCTTGCACTCCATGTCCTTGTTGGCCTTGAAGGTTCTGCTGAGTGCTGAGCAGGTGTAGTGAACCGTGGCTGATGCTTTCTCACATGAGATCGAGGCTATGGGTTTGGGGAGGAAGGTACCATGCTCGTCCCATCAAACCCCACTGGGTATTTCCATCTTGGTACTGGCATTTGATGCCTCCCTCCCTGAAATGGTGTGTGTAGGGTTTCTCTTCTGAGGAGATCACTCTCCACTCCACTGAGCTATTTGGAAGAAAGACCAGTCTGTGGAGACAGCTCCGTCCGTAAAGCACTTGGACAAGGCTTGAGTTCAGGTGTCCAGTGCCCATGGAAAAAGCTGGGCGTGGCTACACCCTCGCCTGTAATCAGTAACCTTGTAATCAGTGTGTGGAGGCAGAGGCAGGAGGATCAGTAGGCTCCTTAGCCTGCCAGTCCAGCTAATTACTGACTTCCAGCTTTATTTTTTTTATTTTTTATTTTTTTTTTGGTGTTTTTTGAGACAGGGTCTCCCTGTAGCCCTAGCTGTCCTGGAACTAACTCTGTAGACCAAGCTGGCCTCGAACTCACAAAGATCCACCTGCCTCTGCCTCTTGACTCCTAGGATTAAAGGCATGCGCCACCACGCCTGGCTATTTGTTTTTTTTTTTTTATATATTTTATTTATTATTTTTATTTTATGTGTTTGCATGTATTGCTAGAATGCATGTAAGTGCACCCATGTTGTGCAGTGCCCATGGAGGACAGAAGAGGGCATCTGATCCCCTGGAATTGGAGTTATAAAGCTCTGTTAAATGCCATGTGGGTGCTGGGATTTGAACCTAGGGGTTCTCTGCAAGAGTAGGCAGTGCTCTTAACTGCTGAACCATCTCTCCAGCCCCCAGCTTTATTTTTGAAAGACTCAAAAATAGAGAGCCAGGTGTGGTAGAATCCCAGCACTTGAGAGGCAGAGGTGGACAGATCTGTGTGACACTGAGGCCAGCCTGGTCTACATGACCAGTTCCAGGCTGACTAGGCCTATAAGGAGACCCTGTCTCAAAAAGACCAAAATAAAAACAAAAAATGTGGAGAGCCATCTAGGAAGATCCAGTACATGTGCACCCCACGGGTACACACACTTATACACACACAAAAAAAGTAATTTTGCAGCCACAACGAGCCTGTCACTGCCTCCCACTCCTTGGGAGCACTGAGGGAGAAGACCTGGCTTTTCCGCACTGGAAAATGGGGTTTAATTTGTAATCTCTTAACCTTGACTAGTTTATTTCTGTATCTTTAAATTCTGTCTCCATATAGTTTTTTTTTTTTTTTCCTTTTGAGACAAAGTCTTCCTTTGTTGGCTGGGTTGGAACTCAGAATCCTAAGGCCTCAGCCTACCCGGTGCTAAGATTAAGGCCATATGCTCCGTGCCCAGAAAAATTTCGAGCTCTTGTGAACTAAAACATCCTGTGCTCTGTGAGAAAGTCTGCTGATTGGTTGCTACGCTTAATTCTCTTTCCTTGTTCCTTAGAGAGTCAGTCAGAGGGGATCGTGGCGCCTGTTCCTGGCTATGACACCCGTGGCACAAAGTCACGGCTGGTTCAGAGGAGGGCATTGTGGCCCTGGGGGTCTTCTGTGGAGACGGACCCCCCCCACCCCCCCTCCCCCGCTGAAGCAGGAAGGTCTTCCTGCTTTAAATTCCTTCTCCACCTGCCAGGAAAGCGCCTCATCCAGGCTGATTGCTGTGGTTAGTGTTACCTAATAGAGCTGTTTGAAGGCTGCTAAGCAGGCCAGAGGTATGAGGAAAAGCGGGCTTTTTTTCTGATCGCGTAATATGAACAGACCAGGAGGTGGAAGACGTTTAGTCCAAGGATCGCCGGGGCTGCTTCCTTCAATTCTCCTCCGTTTGCTTCTAGAGTCTTTCTGGTTTTCCAAGTTGCAATGCCACATCGCAGGCTGCTAGGGGGTTGGGTGGCCGCTGGTGAAAAGCACCTAAGTCAGGTTGGAACAAGGCACATGCACAGGCTGCGGAGCTCGAGCCCGCTGACTGGGAGCAAGCCTGCCAGAACACAACGCACACCGAAACAATCTGCCATTGTCTCAGGGGAGAAAGCGCTGCCAATAAAAGAGGAGGAGAACGGCTGTTAACCGCTTCGCTGCTGGAGGAAAATTCGGGGAAGGAGAGACTGGCCAGCTCCTCTCCTTGTTTTTAGTCTGTAAATGCTAACATCACACACATGCAGCACGTACAGCCCAACCCACGCAGGCCCACTTACAGGGGATGTAAGGTCCCGCCCATGCAGAACCTTGTCCGGTTAGAGCTTTTTCATTCTGTGTTTGGTTTTTCTTTTTTTTTTTTCCACATAAATTTTAACATTTTATTTAACCCTATGTTTCTAAAATACCATCTAAACACATAACAAAGATTGCCAACATGATATTTTATTCTTTTTGGTAGCTCTTTCTTGAGACCGGGCGTCTTCCACCCTTCCAGTACCTCTCAACCTGGGCTGGCCACAATCAAATCCTCAGGGTCCTCGTGGTCACTGCATTGGTCAGCACAGACTTTGGTGCAATGGACTTGGTTACAGAAGAAGACCTTAAGTTACCTTAAGGACAGTGCCAGGCCTCGGGGTTAGAGAGGAGAGTGGGCATAAATTTCGGGACACCATAAGTCCTGAAATGAAAGTGTCCACAGAGGACAGTGAAATGAGAGAAAAACTCAAAGGAGAATGGAATTAGGTTATGGGAAGCTCGTCTTCATTTGAGTTCATTGACGTGTTCTCCCCTGACTTCCAATGAAAACCAATAAAGGAGTAATAACTGAATTGGTGTGGAACTACGTTTACTTTTTCCTTCACTCTGGTCAGCACTGTGACTCATTGGTGGTGTTCTGAATCTCTTCTCCACCTTTATTACTCGGTCTTCCCTAAACTCCCCCCCCCCCAATCCAGAGTTACTTAAAACTTTAAGCACTGTGCAACGTTCCAAGACTCCAGAGTTTGGAGAGGTCCTAGCTTCATGGGAGGAGTCATTAAGGGTTAAGGAACTGTAGCTGTGGACTAGGCATGGTGGTATGTTTGGAGGATTAGGAGTTCAAGGTCATCCTCAGCTACATGGTGTTCAAGTCCAGCCTGGGCTACATAAAACAATGTCTCAATCAAAGTAAACCAATAACAACAGCAATGCAGTTGTGGGCAATGACTGTCCTTTCCTTTACAGGAGAGCATCCCATGGCAGGGGAGATGGATTAGTGGGTAAAGTGCTTGCTGAACAAGCATGGGGACCCGGGTTCAGATTCCCAGCACCCTAGCGTAAAGCCAGGTGTGGAGGTGGCCCTGCCCAGGGCCCCTACCAGTTTCATGAATTACAAATGTGTCTGTGATCCTTTATGAACTCTCTATGGGAAAAGGGAGAAAATATGTCCTCTTTCGAAAGTTTGGGCCTATTAATATATATGACCACCGTGGGGGCGGGGAGGGTGGCTTCCAGCATGATTCTTCTTTTAGTCCTCACACTGGAGTGTCCGATGGACATCCATGAGGAACTGGACAGCATGAAGGAAAGTTCTAGAAGGTCTGGGTTGGCATTCCTGGTTCAGAGAACTTTTTTCAGCTTTGGAAGTTTAAGGCTACAGGAGCAGATCATCTTAACCAATCAGAAAGCAAGCTGCTGTGAAGTTGTGTCTAGTTTTTGGAGGCTTCCTGTTGGGGTTCACCCTCACTTCTCTCCAGGGTGCAGGAAGTCTCAATTGAACCCCACAAATTTCTGTGTTTTTTGGGGGGGTATTTTTGAGACCGGGTCTCCCTTTTAGTCCCAGCTGGACTGGAGCTTGCTCTGTAGACCAGGCTGGCCTTGAACTCACAGAGATCTGCCTGCTTCTGCCTCCCGAGTGCTAGGATTTAAGGTGTGTGCCACCATGTCAGGCGAACCCCTCAAATTTCTACTCAAGTACTTCTACTTGGACAGTTTATGAACTCCAATTTCTGGCTTTTAAAAAATATTTATGCTGGATGTGGTGGTGCACGCCTTTAATCCTAGCACTCAGGAGGCAGAGGCAGGAGGATCTTTGTGAATTCAAGGCCAGCCTGGTCTACAGAGTGAGTTCCAGGACAGCTGGGGCTACAGGGAGACCCTGTCTCAAAAAGACAAAAATTATTTTTATTTTATGTGTATGAGTGTATCGCCTGCATGTATGTTAGTGTACCTGAGTTGTGCAATGCCCACGGAGGTCAGATGTAGGCACTGGATCCCCTGGAACTGGAAGTTATGGATGGTTGTTAGCTACCATGTGGATGCTGGGAACCAAACCTTGGTCCTCTGCAAGAACAGCCCATGCTCTTAACCACTGAACCATCTCGGCAGCCCCTGAACCCCAGTTTCTTTTTCTTTTTCTTTTTTTTTGGTCTTTTTGAGACAGGGTCTCCCTGTAGCCCCAGCTGACCTGAAACTCACTCTGTAGACCAGGCTGGCCTTGAACTCACAGAGATCTGCTGCCTCTGCTTCCCAAGTGCTGGGATTAAAGGTGTGTGCCACCATGCCCGGCCTAAACTCCAGTTTCTTAACACACGATCCCAACCAACTGCCAGCACCTCTGCCTAGTGTTTCAGCCTCTCAGCAGATGCTTTCTGGATCTCTTGGCCTGAACCAGAAATAAATAATGGCTTTCTCGAGAGGAAAAACAGCTTGAACCACTGGGTTTTTTTCCCCGTGTTTCTCTTCCAAGGCTTTTTTCATTGTAGGGCCCTTGAGAGAGTTGATCTCCCCATTTTATTTTTCCTGTCCCTGGAGCATGTTAAAAGCTTCCTTTGGCTCCTTGGTGCCACTTTCTGCCCTTTCAGCCCAGGCTCTAAGGCTTGATTGATTTTTCTTCTCTCACAGATCTTGATGCTCTTGTGTTTATGACTTCTTTCAAGCCATCGAATATTTTGTGAGTGTGTGTGTGTGTATTTGTCTCTGTTTTCCTAGCTAGAATTTTTCTAGACTAGTACAACTGGTGTGCTATAAGCACAGAAGCTAAGACCTGCCGTAATTTTAAGTGCCATAAATAGAAATGTTCTATGGCTTTGCAATGGTCTGAACATCTCTGCTCCCTCAAAATTCATGTGTTGGCTGGGCATAGTGGCACATGCCTTTAATTCTAGCACTTGGGAGGCAGAGGCAGGCGGATCTTTGTGAGTTCAAGTCTAGCCTGGTCTACAGAGTGAGTTCCAGGACAGCTGGGGCAACAGGAAGACCCTGTCTCAAAAAGACCCCAAAAAAAAAAAAAATTCATGTGTTGAGTTGTAACCATGCCTAAAGTGATAGCATTCTGAGGGAAGGCCTTTGGAAGACAATTAGGTCATGAGCGCAGAGCCCCCTGTAATTAATAGGCGATCATAACTAAACTCCTAATGGGATTAGTGTCCATGTAAAAGGGACCCACAGAGATCCTCTGTCCCCCCCCCCCATGTGACTGTACAGGGAAAAAACAGATATCTATGAACCAGGAAGTGGGCCTTGCCACATCAAGGCTGATGGCCTGTGGAACTGTGAGAGCTAAACGTCGTCTGTTCTTCTCAGTGACCTGGTCTGAGGTATTTTACTGTTGCAGCCCAGAGTAACCACAGCGATTGCTTTCTCATCCACCTTGCTTTTTAAAACTTTTACTTTTTTTTTTTTTTTTTTGGTCTTTTTGAGATGAGGTCTCCCTGTAGCTCCAGCTGTCCTGCAACTCACTTTGTAGACCAGGCTGGCCTTGAACCCACCCTCTGCCTCTGCCTCCCGAGTGCTGGAATGAAAGGCGTGCACCACCACGCCCGGCTAAAACTTTAACTTTTAACACAAGGGACTAAAAATATATTTGGTTGATTTTACTTATAGTTAAAAAACAAAATAAACAATGCTCTCCAGGATCAGGTATGTGTCTCTGAAGGACAGCACACTCTGTTAGCCTCTCCACCGTGATGCACCACACTGGTGCTCCAGAATATCTGTGGAATTATTGTGTTACCTATCACTGGTAACCAATTCCCCTTGCTGAGACTCCAGCTGCATCATTCAGGATGCTTGCCAGAAGGAGATTTCCTGCCAGAGACAGGAAAGACCACATGGCTCTCTCCTGAGGCAAATGGAAAATGAAGCCAAAAGACAGATCACTTTATTTTCTTCAGCTGTGAAATGAACAGGATGACTCTACATGCAATCAAGTCCATCCCAGCCATAGTGGGCTGTGCATGTACTGGCAAACCCATCCTTGCTGTCAAGGATTTTTTCCATGGACAGTGCCATGCCCACTTCTGTGTGTTCTCAGCTTCTGCAGGGCCCTCTGACAGGGGATCTTTAGTCTGGGTCATCATTGTTGTACAAATTCTCTTCACTGCTATATTGGTTTCTCATAAGGCTGATATAACAAACCATCCCAAACTTGGTGGGTTAAGACAAAGGAAGTTCATTATTGCCCAGTTCTTGAGGCTCGAAAGTCTGAAACAAAGGTGTTAGCAAGGTGGGCTTCTCAAGGCTCTGAGAAAAACCATCTCTCACCTTGCCTTTGCCTCCTGTTGTGCTCTTCAGCATGAAGACGTATCGTTCTATGTTCTGGCTCCCTCTTTCATCTCTTTCTCTGTCTCTCGTCTGTCCAGTTTATAAGGACATCAGTTTAGGACTTATACAGACACCATTCTATACCCTGGATGACTCAGGATCCTTGGGTAGTTATATCTACAAAGAATGTTATTTCCAAATAAGATCATCTTCCGAGGTGCTGGATGGGCATGAGTTTTCGTTGCTGTTGAACTGTACTCAATCTATAACTACCCACATTATTCTCCCTGTCCTCCTCTTCCTTCTTGCTTTTCAGTACTCATTGAACCTAGAGCCTTGTACACGTTTCACAACCACTCTAACATTGAACTCTACTCCCTGCCCTCAATTCTAAAACAAAACTTTTATGAGAGCAGGAAGGAATTATGTCTGTCTTGTACACTGTAGAATTTTCAATACCTTCTACATGTAAGGTGTGTATCTGTTGAGTGAATAAGTGAATGATGTTGGAATAGGGCCTAAGCCATAAGAACTCAGTATGTGCTGCCGGCTGCGTTCAGATTAAGGTGCTATCCAGGGGTCAATCCTCTGAGGTGTTCGTTACTCATGATGTTTTAGTGTATTTATATAGGTCTTATGTCTTAGTGGACTGATAGAATCCATGGTGGAAAAAGTTTTTACTAAGTGGTAAGGAAAGATGAAATTAGGAAATTTGAAGGTAAGTCGATGGAATTCTAGAAACTGTTAAGTAACGTAGAGTCAAAAAAGCAAGTGATGGGGCTGGAGAGATGGCTCAGCGGTTAAGAGTACTGACTGCTCTTGCAGAGGACCTGGGTTTGATTCCCAGCCCCACATGGTGGCTAAGAGCCATCTTTAAGCTGGGCATGGTAGTGCACACCTTTATCCCAGCACTCGAGAGGCAGAAGCAGGCTGATCTCTGTGAGTTCAAGGCCTGCTGGTCTACAGAGAGAGTTCCAGGACAGCTGGAGCTGTAGGGAGACCCCGTCTAAAAAAAAACCTAAAACCCCAAAACAGAACAACAAAAAAGCAAGTGATGTATGTTCTCCTGAATTTGAGGATCTTAGCACCAATCCCTTATATACACCACTCATCATATAGAGGCTATTACAGAGTTTCACAACTGGTCACATATAGAGAATATATGTCTGAGAGGCTTAGCGCTAAGTGACATACCTACAATGTAACTTCTACATCTAAGACTCATGGAACATAGTGGAACAAGGGTTAGAGAGAATACTAATCCATCCCTAAACTCTCAGTAGTGAAGCTTCCTTATACACACAGGTGCACACAGAAGGCCACAACTGGTCAAGTTTTAGAGAGTAAGAGACGTCAGAGTGCATGTCCCTGGATAGGACTCCGATATTAAACCTCACCCACCCATGGCTCAGGGACAATTTTTAAAAGATTTTAAGAGCCAGGGTTGGTGCATGAACATGGGGAAAGAGAGGCTTTCAGGCCTCTGGGAACTTGCTCATATGAACTTGCAACAATGCACAAGACCCATGCTGACTCAGTCAGACAAAAACCCAGCATACAACAAGGGAAATTGGCAGGAGAGCCTAACTCTAGCGTAGGAACTATTGGCAGCTGATTACTGCAGGGTGAAGAAGAGTAGATCTCTAGGGGGTGACTCTAGATAAGCTGACTAGATTCCAGTGGATGAACTTGTACCAAGAGACATCTGGGTACAAATGCCGGACCCTAGGACTTAACATGTGTGACAGAATACATGGAATATTGTGGGGAGTGAGGATGGGGGAGGGTCCTAAGTTTTAGTAAGATCTATTATACGAAATGCTCAAACACTCAAAAATATTTTATAAAATTACTACTTTTATCTTACTAATAAAAACAAATCTTTATATTACTTTCTTTTTAAAAATTTTTATTTATTTTTTATGTGTATGAATGTACTGTCTGCATGTAGGTTTGTGAACCCGTGTTGTGCAATGCCATGGAGGTCAGAAGAAGGCGTCAGATTCCCCTGGAACTGGAGTTAAAAATGGTTTTTAACCGCCATGTGGATGCTGGGGATCGAACCCGGGTCCTCTGCAAGAGCAGTCGGCGCTTTCAACCACTAGGCCATCTCTCCAGCCCCTGTATTATCTTCTTACTTTCACTTTATCTGCTTTTATTTTCTTCCTTTCTTGTCATTGGATTAATATACTATTACCAGTCTTCTCTTTTTCTTTTTTTCACATGTGCTTGCTTTTTCAATTCTTCGTAATTTGGTTTTTCAAAGATATGAGTCTGGAATGTTTTGCATGCATACATCATATATATGAGTAATTAGTGCATATATATGTAATTATATATATGGTACATTCAAGAGATCCCATGCACTTAGGCAGATTTGAATCTGAGAACAGCGAATGATGCTTATTTAGTGATTTTAGAGTTTCCCTGAAGAAGAAGAAGCAATTCATTTTGTATTTTAAATGAATCCTAGAAGAACAGAACTCCATGTTTTCCAGTCTCCAGCCTTTTAAGGTAATACTGTCTGCATCCTTTCTGGCTATTAAATGAGGGCATAATGAGTGAGGCGACATCAGACATAATAAGCTGCTCACAATCTAACTAAGAAATCCTTTCTCACGCCATTTCCTGCAGAGTGAGATTGTATGGATGCCTGCAAGTACCGAAACTTGCCGCACTGCTTGAACATCCCTATTACCTTGCTCAGCCTCAGATCTAGTCCTTTGATTTGTTCTCTCAAGCTCCTTAAAGCTTCTTCTATGCCAGTTTGGATGGAATTTAGGAATCTTGATGAATATGCTCATTATCTAATACAAAGTGACATAAAACACTCCTGCCTCGAACTCTGCCACATAGCCATTCCCTGCTGAACTCCTGTGATTCATTCAGTACTAGATTAATACATTTATGTCATTCATATATCTCAGTTGACCTTGATCTGCTAGCAACTCCCTCCTTTTTAATCTCTGTTCCACACTGGGGAGGTTTTGTCCCACATTAACAATGGCTCTTTTATACATCAAAGCACAACCCCCAAACACCCCAATTTTCCTTGCATGCATAATATGTATCTCTCTTCTGTTCACTGCCTGATACTTTTTACCTATGTTTAATTGATGGATAATAGAATTTTATACTTATTTGGAAAAAAAGAGTAGGACTTAAAAATTAATTGTTAGCATGTGCATGGAAAGTGTTTGTAAATAAAAATATTCATAAAAAGAATTTGTCTTCTCTTTCAAATTAAAAAATGTAGATTATATGCTTCAACAAGGTCCAGCCTTACATACTTCTATTTGTTTAGCATCTTCCAAACATACTACTTGTCTTATATGAGCCCTAACTGCTCTACAATACCTCTATTTGTATTATGAATAATTGGATATACATTGTAAATATGTTTTTTATATATAATATAAATGTTTACATATTATATGTAAATTTTCTGTGTGTGATAATATAGACCTGGAAGACTGAATATAGACAATTGAGAGTTTAATTCAGTGAGTTAGTTCTGTCAGACCTTTAAGGAAACACCACTGAAGGATACTTACTGGAAGTCAATTAAGCAAAATTAGCAACCAATTCTGAAAACAAAACCTCCAGCACTAGGAATTATTTCTCCTCCTACCAGTAACTGTGAAGCATCCCCCTCTTTTAGTTATGCTTACTTTCAGTTACCTATTTATTATTATTATTATTATTATTATTATTATTGGTCTTTTCGAGACAGGGTCTCCCTGTAGCCCCAGCTGTCCTGGAACTCACTCTGTAGACCAGGCTGGCCTTGAACTCACAAAGATCCGCCTGCCTCTGCCTCCAGAGTGCTAGGATTAAAGGCGTGCGCCACCACGCCCAGCTCTCATTACCTTTTTATAATTAACAGATAACATTTAGTAGTTATGTCTAAGATAGTGGAAACTCAGTTCCTCGGCAAGTACTCTCATGGCAGGGGGGTAAAACACTTTTCCCCCACGCTATTCTGTTTTTATTACTTAGGATTCAACTCTTTCTTTGCGAGCTACTTGTTCCAGCCCATTACTTCTCTGTGAGAAGGTATTGCACACTATTTCTGATGGTAGGCCGTATGATAACAATTCATATGGATAACCCATAAATTATCCAAAGTTTCACATGTTAGTGTGTATAAATATCACCAAGACGGCTGTGCACATATGCAGATTCTTTGGTCTCATCTTAAGAAATACTACCCTTGGGAGGCAGAGGAAGGTGGATCTTTGTTAGTTCACGGCCAGCCTGGTCTACAGAGCGAGTTCCAGGCCAGCTGGGGCTACAGGGAGACCCTGTCTTGAAAAGACCAAAAAAAAAATAAGAAGAAATACTACCTTAGCTGCACTTGGGTATAGAAACAAGTGTGTGCTTTAGGAAGACAGCCCTGTAGATCCCAGAGTACTTGGCTAAGACTGTTATCTTAAGTTCCTAGACAGAAAGCCATACCTAATTTTGAAGAGTCTACAAGGCTAATAGACTAATTCCAACTGCATGATGGGGAAGGTTTGAAATCCATAGCCCAAATTATCTTAGGCTATCTTTACTCCCACACATAGCTATTTAGCATGCACGTTCTGTTTAAAAATTATTTATTTATTTTTTTTTTTGAGGGATTCACAATATAAGAGCACAGTTGTTTTCAGATCACATTAACGTTGCTCAGTTTGCATACAACTAGGTAATTGGTGCTAGCATCCACAGATGAGGGATACCATTCGTTGTTTGTTTTTCTTGGACTGTGTTACTTCACTTAGTATGATATCTTCTAGCTCCATCCATTTACCTGCAAAGTTCATGATGTCATCTTTCTATACCGCTGTGTAGAACTCCATTGTGTAGATGTACCACATTTTCTCTATCCACTCATCAGTTGAGGGGCACTTGGGTTGGTTCCAGCTCCTTGCTATTGTGAAGAGAACTGCAATAAACATGGCTGTGCATGTATCTCTGCAGTAAGATGAGTCTTGTGGGTACATACCCAGGAGTGGTATGGCTGGGTCAGGTGGCAAGTTCATTCTGAGTCTTCCAAGGATTCTCCACACTGCTTACCATAGTGGCTGTATGAGTTTACAAAGCATGCACTTTCTATATCTAACCAAACATCCCTTTTCACTATCAGATAAGAACATTTGGAATGCTATTAACTTAAAAGACCATTAGCTTGATATTATTCTTTCCAAAAGTTAAAAATATCATCAGATAGGGACCTGAAACCTACGATAGAATTTTCTCCATTAATTTCTATACTCACTCGTCTGGGCCCCTACCAAAGTATGTGGTAAATGGACTGACTTATGACTGTCATATTCTGTGACTATAAATATTTATGTAACTATTTCCATAGTGGAACATGTCGCTTGCAGCAACCAAAAGCCATGTTCCTGGGCCGTCTGTGATGACTCATATTTAGCTTAGAAGAAACCATTTCTTATTCCCTTGGACATGAAAGGTGTGTTTTGCATTGAGAAGGCCATCGTGGATAAACACTGTTCTAAACTATAATACACAAAATGCTCAGGTCTGTTGCTGAGCACCAGAAGACTTGAAACATATGGTGGAAATGTGCCTTGGATGCAGAACGTTGCTTCTAGAGGCATAGCAAGAAGGTCCAGGATGTATCACTTTGAAGAAAGAATATTTAACAGGTTTGGCTCTTCAAACCTTAGCCAAAGCAGGACATGGGAAAACCATTAGAGAAGGGGGCTTGGAAAACAACAAAGAATGGCGAGTACGATGGGAGGCTATTTCCCTCTTTCTCCTACTGGGCTTATAGAAAATGACCTGGGTCCCATGATTTCTCATACTAAAGGTATACGCTAAAGCTGTTTGATGGGAATAAAGCAGTGAGGAGACATCCTGCTCTTGACTAGATGCTGCCCTTATGAAAAGGACTTGTGAAAGGTGGCTCTCAGGTTCTGATCTGGTCTTCTGCCCTGGGAGGACACAGTATTTTTCCACAGAGGACATTGCCTCACATTGTCATTTTGGATGCAGAAGAGCCCTTACCAGACAACCAAACTAGCTGCCACCTTGACTGGACACTGCTTAAAAAATGGATGAAAATTGGGGCTGGAGAGATGGCCTAGTGGTTAAGAGTGCCGACTGCTCTTGCAGAGGACCTCATTTGATTCCCAGCACCCACATGGCGGCTGACAACCGTCCGTAACTCCAGTTCCAGGGGAATCCGACACCCTCTTCTGATCTCCGCGGCATTGCACGACACGGGTGCACAGACCTACATGCAGACAGTACATTCATACACATAAAATAAATAAATAAATAAATAAATAAATAAATAAATAAATAAATAAAGTGAATAATTAAAAAATGGATGAAAATTAATTTTTGTGCTTCAGGTTTTTAAAAACATTTCATTATTTTTTATTTTATATGTATGAATGTATTGCCTGCATGTGTGCAAGTGTAACTGTGCTCCTGCAATGTCTTCAGAGGTCAAAAGAGGGCAGATCCTTCAGGACTGGAGTTACAGATGGTTGTTAGTCACCATGTGGGTGCTGGGAATCAAATGTGGGTCCTGTGCAAGAGCAGCCAGTGCTCTTAACCACTGAGCCATCTCTCCAGCCCCTGTGCATCAGTTTTTAAACTAAAAATAGATTTTATTTTAAAATTATAATTATATATTTATACACACACACACACACACACACACACACACACACACACTCTTCATGTATCCACACCCATATGACTGAATTCAAGAGTTTAAAAGGGTGTTTGGTAAGTATATTTCCCTTCTGCTCATCTCGAAGGTACTGAACCCCCCCCCCCCCCCCCAAACACACACAATGGCTGGATCTTACTGAGTTCAGTACGGAAAATGGAATAACCATCCTTGACATGGACTCTTCACGATAATCTCCAGGGCTGGGAAAGGATTAGCAAAATCAATCTGTTAGCCAAATAGAAGACAAACAAGAGTGTCTGGCAGGGTTTATATGTCCCATGATTATTTAGTAAAACGTACTGTTCATGGTAATTCTCAAACTTTTGCTCATATAAACAGCACTGCAGTTAAGGTCATAAATATTGTTTTGTACATTCATAAAGATCTCCATAGGCTTAATCCATGAAGCAGAAGATAGGGCTCAAAAGTATATGCGTTCAAATTTGGATGGATATTATCAATTGCTTTCTGCAGAGGGCCACTTTTCATGCTCCTATTGGTACTAATACAGCGCCTGTCTCTACACCTATTAGATTTTTTTGTTTTTTGCCAAGTGCAGGAGCAGATTATATGCTCAGTTTTAGTTAACATTTTAAAATTATTCTTTAATTGAAGATCATGTGTGTGTGTGTGTGCATGTGCGTGCGTGTGTGTGTGTGTGTATGTGTGCGTGCATGTGTGTGTGTGTGTGTGTGTGAGTGTGTGTGTAGGGGTCAACTTCTGGTGTCATTCCAAGAAGCCATCTACCTTGCTTTTGTGAGTTTAAGGGAACCTGGCTGTCTGGCGAGCGAGCACAGGGGTCCATGCAGCGCTGTGGAGACAGAGGGCACACTCATTCCTGCCTCCACAGTGCTGGGATTACAAGTGTGTGTAAAAAAGTCACACTTGGTTTTTTTATGTATTAGGGATTTAACTCAGGTCTCCATACTTGCATAGCAAGTACTTTATTGACTGAACTGTCACCCCAGGCTCATATTAGTGTTTATTAAAATTGATGTCTAGCAGCTCTTTGTAATAGCAAAATTATCCCCCACACCTTTCATTTTTGATAGTGTCTAACTCTATAGCCTAGGCTGGCCTGGAACTTTCTATGTGGCCCAGGTTGGCCTTGAACTCACGGCAGTCCTCTTGCTTCAGCTTCCCAAGTGCTGGGATTCAGATGTGAGCCCTAAGCCCCAGCTGATTCTTTTTATAAAAAATGTAAATATTATATTCAATTTGTTGTCAGCATTTGGCTTTCTGAGTCTTGGGAGGCAATGTGGAGCTGTTTCATTGTCATGGCATTAAATTTAAAGTCTTACTTTATGACTTCTGAATTGTAAAGTATGCTAAAAAGAACTTTTCTCTAATATTTTAAGAAATTTATATTGTAATGTTCTATATCCTTCATTTTCATGTTCAAATTTTTGATCAATTTAGGATTTTTTTTTTTTTTTGAGACAGGGTCTCCCCTACAGCCCCAGCTGGCCTGGAACTCTGTAGACCAGGCTGGCTCGAACTCAGAGATCTGCCTGCCTCTGCCTCCCCAGTGCTAGGATTAAAGGTGTGCACCACCACACCTGGTTTATGGATTTCTTTTATGTAAGTTATAATGCAAAAATCCATGGTCTCTTGCTCCTACATGAATATTCAGTTGTACCTCTAACATTTATCAAATATCTTTTTCTCATTGACTTGCAGTGCCACTTCCTCTTTTTTTTTTTTTTTTGGTCTTTTCGAGACAGGGTCTCCCTGTAGCCCCAGCTGTCTTGGAATTCACTCTGTAGACCAGGCTGGCCTTGAACTCACAAAGATCCGCCTGCCTCTGCCTCCCAAGTGCTAGGTAGGATTAAAGGCATGGGCCACCATGCCCAGCTAATTTCTTTAATTTACGTCTTTTCCCATTACCTATCTGTATTGTCATAGGAAGTAGTTTGTTGGTTGTAATAACTATGTGTTTAGAATTAAATTATTGCATAGTAAGGCTACACCCCCTGCCACTATAACTATAAATTTGTAGTTAATTTTTCTTTTTTTTTAAATTTTTATTTGCTTATTTCATTTTGTTTGTTAAATTAAAATATTCTCTGTGAATTATTACTAGTAATTATTTTGGGTGGTATATTTGTTATCTAATAGGAAATCTTAATTGGTGGATATTTGTCTTTTCGAGACAGGGTCTCCCTGTAGCCCCCGCTGTCCTGGAATTCACTCTGTAGACCAGGCTGGCCTTGAACTCACAAAGATCTGCCTGCCTCTGCCTCCCAAGTGCTAGTATTAAAGGCGTGCACCACCAGCCTGGCTTTCTTTTAACCAAAGGCGATAGTATAATTTCCAATAAAGCCCCACCTCACCATTGTTTTTAAAGTAAAGCATAGTTTTCTTTCTCTGGAGAAATGTATTCTTAAGAAACATGAATAAGTCCTCCTTCTTTCCTCCTTCCCTATCTCCCTCCTTTCTCATCTCCTCTCTTTTCTACCATTTTTTTTCTTTATATTTGGGCCAAACATTCCCCTGAATGCATCAATTTCGTGAAGTCATTATGGAAGAAGAGCAAGCTTGTTCTCACACAGTCTCTCCAGTAACTAATCCTGGATACTTGATGTAAATGATAACAGCACCAAATCAGCTTTTTCCCCTCAGAGATTTGGCTATAAAGACTATAAAGGCTATAAACGCAGTTCTTGCTCTTTATTCCACAGTAATCAGTGGCTGTCTGTTTTCCAGGGGCTCACGCAAGGCGTGGTAGCCTAAGCTCTCCAGTGGCAACGGCGCGGTCACCTGGTTCACTCTCACCAAAGCAAACATCCGGGTCACATTTCATATCCTCCCAGCATTCCAGGAGGACAACCTAAATCCATGCTTATTTGCCTGTTTAAATCTTGTCTCAAATTCTGCAAATGAAACCTTTTAGAAATCAACCTCCTGGGTAAAAATAATAAATCCTTATCAATGTCGGGTTGCAATCACAGTGCCTTTGTTTGGAGACGTGGGCAGCTCATGGCTGCGTATCCTGAGTTTGGAAGGAGCTGCCGTGCAGGTCTTACAAAACAGTTCTGAGGGCTGTGCGTGCTGAGACTTGTGACGACATGAAGAACTTCTTGAAACTATCCAAACTTTCTTGATCCTGTACAGCTTTAAGTTTTAGAATGTTTGTTTCTTGGAGAAGTACTTTGTATTATGCATCATACATCAGATATTAATTGAAAATCTTCCTATTTGAAGCGAATAGGTCATTCCATTATTCTAGGGATCTCATTTAAAATTGTTTTATGTAAACATGTAGGAGCACTAATTGTTCTTTGGAGGTGAAAGGAGAATTAAAGGTTAGTGATAAATTCATCTTATTTTGTACAAATATTCAGTTCAGGAAAAGAAAACACATAGATCTATGTGCTAAGGGCTGGAGAGATGGCTCAGCGGTTAAGAGCGCTGACTACTCTTGCAGAGGACCCAGATTCCCAGCACCCGCATGGTGGCTAAGAACAGTCTTTAACTCCAGTTCCAGGGGATATGACGCCCTCTTCTGACCTCCGCGGCACTGCACGACACGGGTGCACCGACCTACATGCAGACAGTACGTTCATACACATAAAAAAAAATGTATGTGCTTGCTTTTTTCCCTTTCTTTTAAAAATTATTTTTATTCTTTAGAATTTCTTACATGCATACGATGTATTTTGACCATGTTCATCCCCTAGTCTTCCCTCAACTCCCTCCAGATCCCTTCCAATTCTTTTTATAACCTACTGGGTCCAATTTCTGCTGCCCATATACAGGTTAACTTCGATATGTAGCTGAGGATGGACTGGAACTCCCGATCCTCTTGCTTCCTTCCCTAGGGCTGGTATTACATGTGTGCACTCTTACACCCATTTATGCTTGGCAAGCCCTTTACCATCTGAGCCACGCCCTTACTGTGTACCTTCACAGGTCCAGTTACATTAGATGACATTAAGGTGAGTTTCATGTTCCAATAGGAGTGGAGACAATGAGGATGCGCACCATTTCCTCTTATTTATGCTTTACAACTTTGGGGGACCCTACTATCTACAGATTAACATGACCAACTCTAATTGATTTTTCTCTGTTGTTTGCTTTAATTGGATTTGATATGATTTGTTTTTTGATCCGTCAGGAAGAATCAGAAAGGAGTGATTGTTTTGGTGATTTGGTTTCAAGTTCTAAATAAATCAGGGCTAAGGGAGAGAGGCGTTGGGACTCATGGTAACTTAGCTGATGTAGTCGGAGAAAAGCAGGAACACGTGAGTGGAAATGGACCAGTGAGAGAACTCAGCCACACAACCACTGTGGGGACAAGACTTCCTGGGGGGAATGGGTAGTCAAAGGCCCAAGAGGTAAAGCCAAGCTTAGTGGATTAAAGTCAGACAGAGAGGTAGGAGAGATTGCAGATGAAGTTCAGGAGCAGGCGGAGTGCACATCTCCTGATGCAGCTCTTTGTGAGTCTCACCTCCTGGTTTGACAGCTCCCCACAAGTGAGGAAATATTATGTCTGAGATCAGGTCGTACAAACCTAACTTCTTTTTTTTTTTTTATTATTTATTTTTGTATGTGTATGAATGTACTGTCTGCATGCAAGTCTGTGCACCCGTGTCGTGCAATGCCGCGGAGGTCAGAAGAGGGTCTCGGATTCCCCTGGAACT
>VZQC01007844.1:315895-377864 GCA_009823505.1 Rhizomys pruinosus
TAACATCCAAGACTGTCAGCATTAGCTGGCAGCAACTCCTCGCAACTGCTGTAGTTGCCATCAGCTACCTAGAGCACAGGATTTCACTAACAGCCGAATGCGGGGCTTCTGGCAATTGGAGCTCGGAACCTGTAAGTCGAGCACCCGGGGCTGTTAAGTCTCTGGCTTCTAAGACATAGAGCTCGGAGTGTCTAGCTCTCAGGGCTTGGAGCTGTAAGCCTCTGAGTCTGTCAGCAGGCAGATAAGTCTTAAGCAGTCAAGCATCTAGTACTACCTACACTACATTATTCCTCACCTACCTGCAACATCCACCTGAATTGAGCAAAAAAAAAGGACTCTAGCAGGTTCATTGGTAAAGCTGGGACCACTCTAAAGCGGCTCAAAACATTGCAGCTTGCTTTACTGAGGAAGTAAACAAAAAGCACAATGGAAGTAAAGATAGAGAAAAGCGACAGAATCCACAGAGACAGAGTACTCAGTAAAGAAGTTAGGTTTGGGGGGCTGGAGAGATAACATAGCGGGTTTTAAGAGCTCTGAGTGCTTTTGTAGAGGACCCTGGGTTCGATCCCAAGCCCCCACATGGCAGCTAAAAAAAAAAAAAAACCGTCTGTAACTCCAATCCAGAACCCCAATTTTTATTTATTTCTGTATGTGTATGAATGTACTGTCTGCATGCAAGTCTGTGCACCCGTGTCGTGCAATGCCGCGGAGGTCAGAAGAGGGTCTCGGATTCCCCTGGAACTGGAGTTCTCCTGGAATTGGAGTTTCAGACGGTTCTTGGCTGCCATGTGGGTACTGGGGATCAAACCCGGGTCCTCTGTAAGAGCGGTTGGTGCTCTTAACCGCTAGGCCATCTCTCCAGCCCACTATATTAGTTCTTAATTATCATACTGAAATACCTGAGGTTGAATGAATATTTTATACAGAAAAGGGGCTTATTTTGGCTTACAGTTACAGCGGTCTGAGGTGCTCGTCTTGCTGTTGGAGTCACACAGTGGTGCAGGTTCCACAGAGCTTATGTGACTTTCCTCTGGTCCTTTTCTTTGAGACAGGGTCTCCCTGTAGCCCCAGCTGGCCTGGAACTCATTGTGTAGACTGGGCCAGCCTCAGTCTCACAAGAGATCCACCTGCCTCTGCCCCCCGAGTGCTGGGATTAAAGTCGTGCACCATCACACCTGGCATCTTGTCTCTCCTTGTTAATGCCACCAGTGTTCAGTCCCAGATGTATATTTCTAATCCTACCTCCCACAGGGCCTACTTTAAATACTATACTTAATCAAGTTTATACATTCCTAGAGTGGGGTCCTGTATGTGTTCTCCACTTCCTCTTGGGCCTTCTTGGGGACCCTGCTGCAGTGTTAAGGTGTAATCACCCTTTGCTTCCTTAGCAGATCCAGTATTTCTTCGGTGGGACTATATTTTCGCTTAACGGCAGTTAATGGTCTGGTGGTCAAGAAGTGGGAACAGTTTGAGTTCCAGCATCACTAAAGCTTAACTGTAAGGAAGGGGCTGTTTCTGCCAACCCAGAAGGCTCAGGAAAATATGGGTATTTAAGATTGTTTAGCATGTCAACTCTGATACCCTCACTCTATGTTTAGGTTTCCACTATTTTCCAAAGCCCTGATCTTTGAGAACTAAATGAGTCTGGGTTGAATATGCAACTTGCTCTGGTGGTCTACTACTTTGAAATTAAGACTTGGGCCTAATCCCACCTAAATTTTTCTTACCCTTAAATTTTAAAGATGGGGGAGTCTCTTTATATGCTGTCTAAGGAGGCCCTGTGGACTAAACATTTATACTTTAATCAGTCATTAACTAGTTTCGGCTATGCGTTACCTTTCCCCAAAGCAATGATTGATCCCAGTAACACATATCCAAATGTGAGATACATTGCATAAACCTATACATTCTTTTCCACACAGGCCCAGACTTCCATAGGTAAAAATTTTAACCATGTGCCAGGGACTATGTTCCTCTTCTCATCAGTGAGGATGTCTTTATTGCTGAAAGTCCAGCTATTTATACAGTTGCTACAAAATCCCACTTTAAACCCTGCTGCCATGGACTTCAAGGGGTTTTATGGGAGGCAGAATCAGAGACAAACTCAGGTGTAAGAGGTTTATTGGAGAGTGTGCACATTGAAGGAGAGTGATCAGGTTGAAGGAAGCAAGGTCCGGTCTTGAGGTAGAACTACAGTGTCTTTGTAATAAAGTCTTCATTCAGTCCTAAAAGTCTGGTGCCTAAAGCCTTCAACTTCCATTATCCAGTCATTGGCTGCAAGCAGTGGGGCACGTAGCCTCAAGACTGCAGCTGTTTTTCACATAGGTCAGTTTGTAGAGGCAGACTCAAGCGAGAACCACCAGCAACCTGATAGAACTGACTGGGAAGTAAGTGTTTAAATGTAGGATGAGATCTGGGTCAGAGTCCAGCAGCATGTTCAGTGGAACTGGAGAGATGGGCGAATTTTCTCTTCACTCCATGGAAAGCTATATAGGAATTATAAGGAGGCTGATTGTTCTAGCAATAGGAATATTAAAGAGCATTGGAACAGAGGTGGAAATGAAATTGGTTTTTGCTTTTGAACACAACTTTTGAACTACATGCTGTTCAACTGGTCTTGTGTTTGTTGTCATGCAGAACATTTAAAAGTTTCCTATAGGGAAAAATTGACTTAAAAAAAGAAGTTTGATAATCTATATATTCTAAATTCCTAATTCTCTGGGTTCTGAAGGGGAAGCTTTAGGAATTGTTGACAGAGGCTGTGCATGGACTCTAAGGACTGTCCTAAGTTCTTCCCTAATAGGATTAGGATAGTCTTGGTACATATTCAAACATATCACTCATTGTTTAGAAAACTTTGGAAGAAAAAGGGAGCTGTCTGGTTTACTGCTTGCTGCCTTTCTTCTCTATGGAGCGTTAAGTTTTGTTATGTTGTTTTCTTTGCTATTTTTTCCCCCTAAAACCAAAATCATGATAAACACTAACGAAAAAATCCCTCACTTTATATAATTTCTTTGATATGACACATAGTTTTGTATGTTCCTATTTCTCATGTGAGAGCCGGTGTGCATTGCGTGTCTTTGCACGTGTGCAGGCACGGTGTGTGGGTGCACCCATGCAGAGGCTCCAGGCATCCTCAGCCTCCCGCCCTATCTACTGCAGCGGGGCATCTCGGCTGGACCCAGAGCTCACCTCCGCGGGGAGTCTGGTTAACAAGCTTGCTCTGGGGATCCTGGTTTCCTCTGAAACTTGGTGCCATGGCCATCAGGCCTGTCTGAGGGGTTCTGAGGATCCCGAGTTCCGTCCTCACGCATGCTTGACAAGGCCTGAGGCATCTCCCTAGCCCCAATATCATAGATTTTTCTTGTTTTATGTGGATTTCCTTTTTGCTATATTATAGAAGATAAGCAATGAGACATGAAAACTTTAAAGAAAGAGCTTTATTTGCACAGATAGTGATTCATGAATCGTCAGCTTTAGACACTGCAGTTTGACGCCCGCAGCAGGGCCTGGCTGGGAACGCTTTTATGAGAATGTGAAAGCAAACCAAGCAGGTATCTGACTAGTTAAGGAAGAGCAAGAGCCTTATTTGGATTGTTCCAATGAAATTTTCCAGTTAAAGGTTACATGAAAGTTTCTGATTAGATAAATTTTAATTTCATGTTATTGTTTATACTGAGTTGGGTTTCAGTTTGCTTAGCTCGGAACCCAGGAACCTGGGAACCTTCTGTCCCTGAAGGTTTCCTCATTAACTGAACACATGGCAACTCTTGGGAATTAAATGAGTTGCCAGCCTCCATAACGCCGACTCTCAGAGTGTGTGACCTTTCCAAATGCTACAAGACCTCACGTTTATTTATGGTTTCTTGCAGTCAGATAAATTAGCAGTTTATCTATAATTCAGAAATCCAGGGGCAGGGAGTAACAACCCTTCTGAAAAGAGTCCAATTACATAGCATGAAAGAAAAGGAGTCTCATTTGCCTTGGGCTGTGAAATACCTTGGACCCACCCTGGATATAGGAAGAGAGAAAAAGACCAAAGGGATGTGAAGAATTTGAGAGATTCACCCCAGGGGAAGGAAGTGATTTCTGATGAAATGACACCTGAAAACCACATTTGTTCTGGGAGCCTGAGACCAGGAACGATGTAGACGTTTTCTTGGAAAAGGTTCAGACAAGAAGTCAGGAAGATGATTGAGGAGGTTGGAAGGGATGGACTTAGGAGGACAGGTTGAAGGAATTAAACTGGTTGGCCTTGGCTTAGAGACAGCAAAGATGGGCCTTGATAAGTATCTGCAATTACTTGGATGTCTAAATACCAAGGAAGGTAAAGTGCTACTTGGAGTGGAACAAAGGATTATAATTACATGAAAATTGAAGCAATGAAAAGAAACCAGAATATACAACAACTCACATTTACAAGACAGTCAAGGCAGTTCTATGATAAACATCCCGGCTTTAAAGGATCATTTAACAATAGACAAAAGCTACAGAACATCATTTATGACCTCCCAAATCATCTTGTTTTAATGTTATAAACTGTGCTGAACTTGAATCCAAATGTTAAGCATAAAGTGCTTCAAGGTGGCACTGACCAGTGTCCACTGTTGATTCCTGATCCAGGAGAGGGACAAGGTGTTTTCTCTAGGTCAGAAGGCCAGTCACCCGGGCACCTGAAAGGGCACTGAGGGTTTGGCTGAGCTGGGCTGTGGTTTCATTGCGTGCACTGTGAAGAAGGAGCTGTGAGTGGCAAACTCATCTGCTTTTGTAAACTGCTCAGAAAATTCTTTTTTTTTTTTTTTTTTTTTTTTTTAAAAAGAGTCTCCCTATAGCCCCAGCTGTCCTGGAACTCACTCTATAGACCAGGCTGGCCTTGAATTCACAGAGATCTGCCTGTCTCTGCCTCCCGAGTGCTGGGATTAAAGGAGTGTACCACCACACCTGGCTTAAAGATGATTCTTAGCCTGGGATTCGATCCCAGGTCCTCTGCAAGAGCAGTCGGTGCTCTTAACCACTGAGCCAAATTTCCAGCCCCCCAAAATTCTCATGTTTTGCAAATACTTATCTGAGTAGTATGTTAAATTCCTAACGTACACTTACATTAACCCAGTGCTCATAGTCTGGACGTCTGTTTATACTGAGGGATCTCAGAGCTCAGCAGTGCCTTTTGGACTTTCTGTGATGAATGCCTTCCTTTCCTTCCTTCCTTCCTTCCTTCCTTCCTTCCTTCCTTCCTTCCTTCCTTCCTTCCTTCCTTCCTTCCTTCCTTCCTTCCTTCCTTCTTTCCCTCCCCCTTCCCTTCCCTTTTCTTTTTCCTTTTCTTTTGCTGTGCACGTGATGTGTGTGCATATGTGTGTGTGCATATGTGTGTGTGTGCATGTGTGTGTGCACGTGTGTGTGTCTGTGTGTGCGTGCATGTGTGTGTGTGCAGATATACACACTCATGTGTGGAGGCCAGAGGTGGAACTTGGGTGTCTTATTGCTGTCTACTTACTTTTTGAGCCAGGATCTCTTACTTAACTTGGAGCTTGCTGTTTTGGTTCGACTGCCTGGCCAGTAAGTCTCAGAGGCCATCCTGCCTGTCCCTCCCAGGGCTAGGGTGCAAGTGCGCACCACCATACCCAGCCTTTGCCGTGGGTCTGGGAATCCAGACATAGGCTCTCCTGCTTGCTCAGCAAGCACTGTGCCCACTGAGCAACCTCCCTGGCTTCCAGTGATTTCTTTCTTTAATTTTTTTTTTCAAATTCTGTGATCTGATACTTTTTAGAATACAACAAATTCATTATAAGAAAAATGAAATAAAATCTATGAGTACAAAATATTCATATTATTTCTTATATTTTTAGATTTATTTGTTTTTAATTTAGCAGGGACAGTTCACACTGTGAATTATCATACATTATTTTTTTTTTTGTCTTTTCGAGACAGGGTCTCCCTGTAGCCCCAACTGTCCTGGAACTCGCTCTGTAGATCAGGCTGGCCTTGAACTCACAAAGATCCGCCTGCCTCTGCCTCCCAAGTGCTAGGATTAAAGGCATGAGCCACCACGCCCAGCGATTTTATAAATGTTTTTAAACCATTTAAAAAATTTTTTTTATTAATTTTATTTCTGTATGTGTATGAATGTACTGCCTGCATGCAAGTTTGTGCACCCGTGTCGTGCAATGCCGCGGAGGTCAGAAGAGGGTGTCGGATTCTGGAGTTCTCCTGGAATTGGAGTTTCAGACGGTTCTTGGCCACCATGTGGGTGCTGGGGATCGAACCCGGGTCCTCTGTAAGAGCGATCGGCGCTCTTAACCACTAGGCCATCTCTCCAGCCCCAAACCATTTTGATACAGAGTCTTAGTTTGGTTCCGCTATTTCCTGATCATACTGCCTTGGGCAACACATTTCCCAGCTAGAACGTGAATCTGCTCCTCCCTGGAAGGAGCCCGATGGTGCCTCTCCTTTCTGCTGCTGCCCAGTGAAAACCTGTGGCAGGCGTGATGTCCTGACGGCGCTTCTCCTTTCTATAATTCAAGCAAACAATTGAGGCTTTTTAAATAATCCACTTGTATTTTTTATTTTGTTTTTGTTTATTTTATGTGTATAAGTGTATTGCCTGCATGTATGTAAGTGTATTCATGTTGTAAAATGCCCATGGAGGTCAGAAGAGGGCATTGGATCCCCTGGAACTAGAGTTACAGACAGTTGTTGGCTATCATGGGGTGCTGGGAATCAAACCTGGGTCCTTTGCAAGAGCAGCCAATTCTCTTAGTGCTGAGCTGTCTCTCCAGGCTCTTGTGTTTTTTTCTTACAAGTTAGTGTCTCAAATTCAGAGATCGTCGATTCTTTCTTTCTTTCTTTCTTTCTTTCTTTCTTCTTTTCTTTCCTTCTTTCTTTCTTTTCTTCTCTCTTCTTTCTCTTTCCTTCCTTCTTCTTTCCTTTCTTTCTTTTCTTCTTTTCTTTCTTTCTTTCTTCTTTCTTCTTTCTCTCTTCTTCTTTCTTTCTTCTCTTCTTCTCTCTTTTTCTTTCTTTCTTTCTTTCTTTCTTTTCTTTCTTTTCTTTTCTCTTCTCTTTTTTCTTTCTTTCTTTCTTCTTCTTCTCCTCTCTTCTTTCTTCTTTCTTCTTTCTTTCTTTCTTCTCTTTTTCTTTCTTTCTTTTCTTCTCTTTCTTTCTCTCTCTCTCTCTCTCCTCTCTCTCTTTCTTTCTTTCTTTTCTCTTTCTTTCTTTCTTTCTTCTTTCTTTCTTTCTTTCTTCTTTCTTTCTTTTCTCCCTTTCCTCTCCCTCCCTCCTCTTCTCCTCTCTCCTCCTCCTCCTCCTCCTCCTCCTCCTCCTCCTCCTCTCCCCTCCTCCTCTCTCCTCCTCCTCCTCTCCTCTCCTCCTCCTCCTCCTCCTCCTCCTCCTCCTCCTCCTCCTTCTCCTCCTCCTTCTCTTCCCTGCCCCTGTCTCTTTTTCTATGCCTGTGTGGAACTCACTATGCAGCCCAGGCTAATCTCAAACTTGAAATCCTCCTTCCTATCCTTCCAAGAGCCAGTTAATATTAAAGGCATGCCCCACCATGTCTAATTAGAATGTTTATGTTTTTCAGATTTAAAAACTAATAATCTACTGTTCAGCACAGATCTCCAGAAGGTTGGGTATAACTTTGAACTTTTCCAAGACATTCACGTTGGTCTCCACGCTAGAATCTAGCATGTCCCTCCTCAGGGCCAGTTTTCAGACTTGTACACAATGTCTTTCTTCCTAGGCTTTCGCAGCTGTCTTATGGGTGCATAGATGGTTGAGAAGATGGGGGCTTGGTGAAGTTGTACAGCTTAAAAAAGAAGCCTCATAGATTCTGATTATCCCAGCCACTCAACCCTCTTTTGAGGGTTTAGTAGGACCTGAGTGTACTCTGAGGTTGAGACCTTGGAAAGTCCCGGTGGTAGGATCACAGATGCCTGCGGATTAGCTGGGGATATAATAAATGGAGGGAAACCCAAGCAACGTGGAGCTCTCTCCTTAACCTGAAATACCCTTGAGGGTTGAGGTAAGCAGGAGGAAGCTTGGCTGTGATGGGAGGGAATCTGACAAGCTGCTGAACTTTCAAGAGCAGGTATGCTGTTTTGGTTTTGCTTGGTGATTTCCTAGATTGTCTGAGCTTCAGAGATACAGTGGATGCAGGTATGTCTCTGTTTCCTGGACATGAGTCTTGAGATGGGAGTACTGCCTGTACTGAGCCCCCAGGGGATGCTGTGACATTCTGTTTTGTTTTTTTTTCTTTTTTCTTATTTACTCACACTTATGCATTCACTCACTCATTTATCCCACATATTTTAATGATTTAATGCCAAACATAATATTAACAAAGGGAGGCAACTGACATATTTCTTTATGGATCATTTTGTGATTCTTCCTTGTAACAAGTGGTTATATGCAAAAGTAAGCCTCAGACAATACTGTAGAATAGCTAATAATCTGGAGCCATGAACATGCCCAGAAAACATTGCATTCATAGTTTAATTTCATCTCTTCTTTTTATATTTTAACTATTATTTTTATTTTATGTGTATGAATGTATTGCCTGCATGTGTGTAAGTACACCTGTGCCATGCAATGCCCGCAGAGGTCATTCGAGGGTGTTGTATTGTTCCCATGGAACTGGAGTTACTGACAGTTGGTAGTTGCCACATAGGTGCTAGAAATCAAACCCAGGTCCTCTGTATGGCCAGCCACTACTCTTAACTGCTGAGTAACCTCCAGCCCCTCATATCTCTTCTTTAGCACACATTTATTGGATTATTATGAGTCTATTGGTTCAAAACCTCACAAAGTATTTAAAAATGTTTTCAACATGACTAAAAATAGCACATATATTTGCAATGCAACCGTGTAGTAAAGTGATATTGCAGGAAGGGTTTCTACAGTGCAAGTTCATGTTCGAGGTGGGAATTCGGATTTGAAGTAGGATGGAATCAATTATTAACTTTGTGATCCTTTCATTTGTGAAATGGATCAGATCTTGTTTTCCTTGCGGACTTGTTATAAGGTATAAATAAGAAGAGATTTGAAGGCAGCACATAGGGTAGGAGGATAGAAAAAGCATTATGAACCATTTCCCCTCTTCACTTGTCAGGCTTTTGAGATCCCTGGTTTGTCTGTTCTGTGTTTGTCACTGTTGCTGAATCAAGCTGAGAATCAGTTCCTGCTTTGGAATATAACCAAAGCCATGTTTCTGTTCCAGTTAGAAAGTGGTTTCTTGGGGCTGGAGAGATGGCTCAGTGGTTAAGAGCACCGTCAGCTCTTACAGATGAACTGGGTTCTATTCCCAGCACCTACATGACAGCTAGCAACTGTCTGTCTGAATTACAGTTCCAGGGGAATCTGACATCCTCTTCTGACTCTGTGGGCATTGCATGACACAGGTACACTTATATGCAGGCAATTCACTCATATACATAAAACAAAAACAATAAATAAATTATTTTTAAAAAGAAAATGGTTTCTTGACTCTAAGAGTCACTATTTGATTTCCATCTTTATAAAAATGTTAATTAATTAATTAATTAATTCTTATTTTATGTGTATGAGTGTAATACCTGCATGTATATAAGTGCACTCATGTTGTGCAGTGCCTGCAAATAAAGAGGAGGGTGTCACACTCCCTGGAACTGGAGTTATGATTGGTTCTTAGCATGTGGGTTCTGGGATTTGAACCCAGGTCTTCTCTGAGAATAGCTTGTGCTCTTAATATGTGAGCCATCTCTCCAGCCCCTTGATTTCTCTCTTAATAGAGGTTATTTTTAACCATCCTTTTGTTTCACTGTTAATCCTAGGCTCCACAAAAGTACAACGGGATGCATTAAAGCTAATTTTTAGTTTACTCTTTGACCGAGCACTCCTGGCAGATCTTTTCAGGGTCTTCACACAGGAAATAGTAATGGTCCTCTTTCCAACAATGGTCTTTGGGCTTTAATGAGATGTGAGTGCTTGTTTTGGTTTTCTTCTTTTTGAGGAAATGTTAATTAGCTCCTTCCTTCTCAGTATCACAGGCTCATGTACTGACAAGACCAACCAACAGGCATTGAGCACACAGTAGCAATCTTAACAAAATGCTTTTAAATGAGCTTTCATTAAAATGAGCTATCAACAACAATAAAAAAGCACAAAACAAGCAAAGTTTCTGAGCATGGAATATAATCTTCAGGGAGTCTTCCTTTAATCTAACTTAATATTTTAGCAGAAAGATAAATTGCATTTTTGTGGTTAGTCTTTTCATGCTACTCAGTCATCTATTTAGTGAGATGTGAAGCACTTGCTGCTGTAGTCTGTTTTCATGAATGTGGATCTAAGGCACACTTCAGCATAGGATCAAAACAGAAAGACTAGTCCAAATCAGCTTTATGCGCAAGAGCTGGAAAGTAGATGAATGGATAGATGAATAAACAAATATAATGTGATTATACCTGTTAACAGGATGAATGGGTAAACATAAAGTGTTTACATGCAGCAGAGTATTGTTCAACCTCAAGGGAAGGCAATTCTGACCTGTGTTGCAACATGGGTGAATCTTGAGAACAACATGCGAAGGGAAAATTGCCAGTCATAAAAAGACAGATACTGGGCTGGAGAAATGGAGCGGTGGGCAAGAGTTTATGTTTTGCAAGTGTGAGGACCTTGGCTCAAAGCCCCTAGGTCAAAAACCACATGGCTGTGCATGCCAGTAATGCTAGCATTGTGCGGGCAGATCCCAAGATCTCACCGATCATCTAGCTGAGCTGAAACTGAGCTTCTGGTTCAATAGCAGATGCTGTTTCAAGGCAACGAGGTGGAGAATGATAGAGGAAAGATATTTGACATCCTGCTCTGCCTTCTACATGCATGTTCATGGATACTAGTACATACACCCTCACAAAGTGCAGCACACACACACACACACACACACACACACGCACATATACACACACACACTGTGATTCCTTACATGAAGTACCTAGAGTAGTCAGAATCATAGAGATAGAAAGTAGATTGGTGGTTGCCAGGACTGGTAAGCAGGGAATGGGGATAGTTTTAGTTTCCTAAGATAAAAGGAATTCTGGAAGCCTGGCATGGTGGCACACACCTTTAATCCTAGCACTCAGGAGGCAGAGGCAGAGGCAGGGGCAGGGGCAGAGGCAGGCAGATCTCTGTGAGTTCAATGCCAGCCTGATCTACAGAGTGAGTTCCAGGCCAGCTAGGGCTACAGGGAGACCCTATCTCAAAAAGACAAAAAAACCCCAAACAGACAGACAAACAAAAAAACGAATTCTGGATATTGGTTGCACAAGAAAAAAAACCCATATACTTTCCACTCAAGAACTGTACATTGAGAATTGGTTATTATGATAATTCTTATGTTTTACCACAATTTTGAAAATGACTGTAATAATTGAAAAAGAAAAAAAGTCTCAGTATAAAAAGATCTTTGCTGTAGCTCACAGATACCCTAGCCCGTTTATGACCTTACATAGCTCAGTGTACAACTTTTAAACTGCAGTGACCTCAGGAACAGGGCCTCGGGAATGTAATTTATATAATTAGAAATGTTGTCTCTCCACATGAGGCTCATTGCCCTCCAACAGGATCATATAAACATCACTGTGGAAAGGTTAAAAAGGGTTGAGAACTTGCCAGTTTGTTGAAACTTATAATGCACATATCAGTTCTCTCTGATCCCCGCCACGGTAGAGTACAGACCTCATTAACTTGACCATTTTTTTTTTTCCAAGTGTGTTTCCTTCATCGTTTTCATTCCTGTCAGTCATCCTCACCCGGCACTTCCTGTTTCAGTGCTGCTTGACAAGGTTAAGCCTGTTGATCTGCAGTTGTGTTCGGCTCTGTGTTCTATAGATCCCTCCTGATAACCAAGGCATGAACTCTAGACTGTGTTAAAAACTGAAAAGAAGTCAGAAGGTTCTTATTAGCATTTGTCTCAATCAG
Organism: Rhizomys pruinosus; assembly: GCA_009823505.1. Taxonomy (NCBI): domain Eukaryota; kingdom Metazoa; phylum Chordata; class Mammalia; order Rodentia; family Spalacidae; genus Rhizomys; species Rhizomys pruinosus. The sequence continues at coordinate 327,836 of VZQC01007844.1, forward strand.
TAACTTTCTGAGTGGTGACAATGTATCTGTGTCCTGGAGGGGGAGGGGGTACAATTAGAATAAAGATGTCTTTTTCTATATTAAGCAAGTTCAAGTACAGTCTTTACTGATGATATCTGCCTCTATTCTGTCTTCCAAGTCAAATGAGCAGTTTTCTTTATTTACTTTTTGAATCCAATTAAGTGTTTTCTTCTGTTGCCCTTTGCTGTTATATATTCTGAGATAAGATGAAATCAATATGACTAATATTTAAACATCAGTAAATATTTTAGGTATTAAAATGAGGCTATTAGTTCCTTTTCTCTTAATTATTTAGTGGTAAATATATTAATGCATAGGACTGGTGGGTATTGGATTACAACAGAGCAGTGCACTGTTTACTAGCTTTATACTACATTATCACAGTTTTTCTGCCTCAGCCGTATCGAGGGTGAGTGCGATCCACTGCTGGGCCAGTACCTTCTTCCCTTCAGAGTCCTGTCAGCTATCTCATATGTTCACCTTCGATGAAATACTAAATTTTCAGTAGTTGGAGGTAGGTTTTAAACTAAAAGATCATCGTGGCCTTTATTTTGTTTGTTTTGAGAGCTAGAACACATTATGATGAAATTCTATAAACCAAGACCCAGACTGGCCTCATGGATTGCAGAACTGAGCTGTATCCCAAGTTAAGAGACTGAGGATATTTGGGGACAATCAAGACCTGTGGCCTGGAGAGAGGGGTCAGTGGGTAACAGGTACTTGATGGAAGGAGGGAACTGGCTCTTACAAGTTGACCTCTGGCCTCTATGTGTTCGTGTGTGTGTGTGTGTGTGTGTGTGTGTGTGTGTAAATGTGCATGGAAGCTAGAGGTGGAGGCCAGGCTTCTTCCTCAGATGCTCTCTGCCTGATTTTTTGAGACATGGTCTCTCACTGAATCCAAAACTCACCAATTAGGCTGTTTAGTGAACCCTGGGGATATACTTGTCTTTGCTGCCCAACGTCTTGGGTTATAGATGTGTATTACTGTACCATCTTTTGTATGGGTGCTGGGGATCTGAACTCAGGTCCGCATGTTTGCACAAGTCCTTTACCCACCAAGACATCTCCCTAACCCATGACTTAAATTTTCTGAGTCTCTGTTTCTTTATATCCAAGATGCTTCAAATAATACCCTCCTCACCTTAAGTCAAGTGTCTGGCCCAAGGTGGGTGCTCAGAAATGGTGCTTTTATTTTGACAGCTTCATTGTATCATCTCATAGTGATAGTAACCAGAGTGAGCCAGAGACTGAGACACACAGAGACAGAGAGAACAGGATGTGGACTAATTTTCCTGTTGTAGACACACAACTCAGTCTCAGGTGCATGCAAGTGACATCAAGAGACTTGTGGCTGTAGGCTTGAGGAGTGGAAGCCAAACCTTCTGATTTCTGTTCATATACACATGAGTGGAAGCCAAGCCTTCTAATCTCTGTTCATATACATATGAGTGCTGGGATTAAAGGCATGCGCCACCATGCCTGGCAATTTTTTTTTCTTAAATGGTGTTAGTTTTGCCTAAAAAGTAAAGTGAAAGATGAAATTTGCAAGAAAGAGGTTACCACTCCTTTTAATTTGTATTTAAAGTTGTGGTCAAGCTAGCTGAGGAGCTTGCATGTTTTTTTCTTCCTCTCTCTCTGCTCAATTCTTGGTGCCCATCATTTTTTGTTGTCTGTGCCAAACACAGATACTGCATGGGAAGGAGGAATGAGCACTTGATAATCACTACAGAAAAGATGGAGACATTCCTAGACAAATGCATCAGTTTAAATTCTGTAGCTCAGTTTCCTCAAGTATTAGACCCTGAAGGCATGTTAATGTTTAGTGATTAATGTCCCTTATCTGCATTTGAGATAATAAAAGCTGAAGAACACTTCAACAACCGGTGTTTGTAGAATGGGAAGTAGTAGCAGACTGTGAGTTCATGCGGTGTGCCTAACACTGCCTACTTTCTTATTATTTATTTATTTAAATTGTTTATTTGTTTATTTATTTATTACACTGCCTACTTTCTCTACTACTTTATGTACACCTTTAATTTATAGCCATCTGTCTTCAGCATATTAGTTTTTTTTTTTTTTTTTTTTTTTGTGTTCCTTTTCGAGACAGGGGTCTCCCTGTAAGTCTCCAAGCTGTCCTGGAACTCACTCTGTAGACCAGGCTGGCTTGAACTCACAAAAAGATCCGCCTGCCTCTGCGCTCCCATAGTGCCGAGATTAAAGGGCGTGTGCCACCATGCCCGGCTCTGTCTTAGCATTTTATACTGGTTAATTAAGACCTATCTAAGCCAATTTAGACTAAGGTGTGTCTAACCAGCCTAAAATGGAAAGAGGATTTTGGATTTCCAACTTAGCTCCAACAGGGACAGAGCTGGAAATCTACTCCGCTTCAACTTCAAGCTACCACGTGTCCAAAAGGATGAGGCAGAGAGAAGATCCAGGCACACAGGGTCCAGGAGCAGAGGGAATTGCCTACAGAGGGCGAGTCTGGAAGTAAGACGGTGCGCCTGGTGTGTGCAGTGATTGGCTGTATGAAGGAAAGAAGAAAAAGAAAGGGAGGAATGACGAGAAGGGAGAGGAGGGAGGGAAGGGAGGGGAAGGGATGGCTGCTAGAATAATTTATTTCAGATAATACGATTATTCATATATATGACCTAAAATAGCTTTTCAGTAAATTGATTTCAAAGACTAAGATGAGTTCTTTAAGGCCTTTAGGTAAATATTCAAATAGTTTTCTAGTCAGAAGCATTAGACTTGTATCAGACATTCGAAGACACATGAAAGACGGGAGAATGCCATTAACTACTGTGGGAAAGTGAAAGTCATGGGCTTGTCATCGGACCAACGTGTCTATCAGATACTAGGGCCACAAAACCTGATTCCCATCCTGCAAGAAATTCAGAAATGCTGTGTTTGATGAATCTCTTATGGCATGCCTGGAAAAACGGCAGAGAGAGGACTGGTGCTGATCATTAGAAGGCATGTAAACGTGTACCAAAGACTAAATGAAGGTAAATTTTAGTTTTAAAATACTACAATTATGAAACAGTAATTATAACAATATACTGAAAAATTTTAGCAAAAAGTTAAGAGCACTGACTGCTCTTGCAGAGGAACCCGCGGTGGGTTTGAAATTCCCAACAACCCACATGGCTGCTAAGAACTGTCTTTAACTCCAGTTCCAGGGAAATCCGACGCCCTCTTCTGACCTCTGCAGAATTGCACGAACACAGGTGCACCAACCTACATGCCAGACAGATCATACTCATACACATAAAAAAAAATAAAAAAAAATAAAACAAAAAGACAAAATTAGTAGGGCTGGAGAGATGGCCGTCTAGCGGTTAAGAGCGCTGACTGCTTCTTGCAGCAGGACCCGGGTTCATCCGCAGCACCCACATGACGGCTGAGAACCGTCTTAACTCAGTTCCAGGGGAATCTGACACCCTCTCTCTGACCTCTCGGCATTGCACGCAGCACAAACCTACATTACAGACAACTATACACATAAAATCATACACATAAAATAAATAAAAAAAAAAGATAAAAAAAAGACAAAATAGAAATAAGTAACAAAAATTTGAGAGGAGGGAATAAAGAAGAAAATAGGAAAACTTCATTACAGAAGTTATAAATAGACATCAAAAGATATTAGAAGACAAAACTTCTGATAAAGCAGATGGGAAAATTCAAATGGTGACAGAGAACACTAAGTGTGTTGAGAAAGACACAAAGGTAACCATTGCAAAAATGACAGAGCTGTTCCTAAATACTAAAGAAAAATTTGTTTTAAAAATTTTTATTTATTTATTTATTTATTTATTTATTACTATTTATTTTTTTATTTTGTATATGTATGAATGTACTGTCTGCAGGCAAGTTTGTGCACCCATGTCATGCAATGCTGTGGAGGTCAGAAGAGGGTCTCGGATTCCCCTGAAACTGGAGTTCTCCTGGAATTGGAGTTTCAGACGGTTCTCAGCTGCCATGTGGGTGCTGGGGATAGAACCCGGGTCCTCTGTAAGAGCGGTCGGCGCTCTTAACTGCTAGGCCATCTCTCCAGCCCCTAAAGAAAAATTTGTAAGTGAGAGAGCAAGCAAAGGCCACATAATTCCAGTGGAAAATAATATCCATCAAAATGCAAATAATCTAAAAAATATGCTAGTGGCTGCAGAAACGGCTCATTGGTGAAGAGCACTGACAGCTCTTGCAGAGGTTCAGTTCCTAGCACCCACATGGCAGCTAATGACCATCCATAACTCCAATTCCAGGGGTTCCAATGCCCTATTTTCACCTTCATGGGCATTGTATGACATGGGTGTGCTTAAATATGTGCATGCAATATACTCATGCACATAAAATTAAAAAAAAACTAAATAAAATATTTAAAAATACTATGCTAGAATTTGGACAGCATATGTCATATCCTGTGAATGATGTATGAATCGCCTTAATTCACTTTATCATAAGAGAAATATTTATCCAAGGTGCCTTATGCTTAGACACCAGGAGCTATTCCACTCCTAGAATCAACTCCTGAAGAACTGCCTGCACAGGCTCGTTGTGAGATGTGTGAAATGGTTATAGTACGCTGATTCTATGCAGTAAAGAACCCAGAGAATACAAATGCTCACCAGTTACAGAGATATAAATAGAATTCAGCATTGAGCCTGTAATAAACAGTTCACACATACACCAAGCAAAATCTATGAAAAGAAGGAAAGTCTAATAGGTGTGTGCACCTAGCAGGAAGGAGAGGTTACAGAGGAACGTCACTTAGGTGTTCTCTAATATGTCAGAGGCATCCATTTCCCAAAATAAGTAAAAATATATGTTTTATATATTTGGTATAAATGATACATACAAATAGCTTAAGAAAGAAAAATATTGCCTAGAAGATATCTCATAACTTACCAAGAGCCTCTCACCCATACAGGGTTTTCCTTCTAGCATAGTAGCAAGACTATTAAGTCTCTCTCTGGTCTGTTAAAATGAACCAGATTTAAAAAACTACATTTCAGGGGCTGGAGAGATGGCCTAGTGATTAAGAGTGCCGACTGCTCTTGCAGAGGATCCAGGTTTGATCCCTAGCACCCACATGGGGGCTGAGAACCATCTGTAACTCCAGTTCTAGGGGAATCCGACACCCTCTTCTGACCTCTGCGGCGTTGCACTACACGGGTGCACTGACCTACATGCAGACAGTACATTCATACACATAAATAAATAAAAATTAAAAAAACAAAACAAAACTACATTTCAATGTTTAAGAATAGGGTCATGAGTTTCAAGGCTGTTTCTACGGTCAAGGAAAAAATATTGAAGATAATAACTTGGCTTTGCTTTCACCCACACTTAAGTTACTGCAGCACGTTAGTGCACACTCGGCCATCTGCCACGCAGTGAACAGCCAGGTCAGGGAGAGTTACTCGTGTGAATTCAGGGTCTTATCTGTCTGACATTCTGGACATAGTAGCGTCCATTGAGCCAGATTTTTTCCCACAGTCTGTCTCAGATTTCATAGCCCTTGTTAAGTAAGTTGATAATATCAGTCCTAGTCTCAGAGAGCAAATGTTAGTGTCAATTAAATAGAACCCAAGGAGGGCATTTGATGAACCAAACAACTCACTGAAAGGACTAGGAGATCACAAGAACTTACAAAAAAAGGAAAAGTTCTTTGCTTCCCTTTTTGCAAACCATATAAATGTGCTTGAGGGAGGTGAAGGGAAGGGAGAGGGAGAGAAGGGAGAGAAGAAGGGCAGGGAGAGAAGGCAGAGGGAGGAAGGAAGAGGGAGGAAGGAGAGGGAGGAGGAGAGGGAGGGAGGGAGAGGGAGGAGGGAGGAGGGAGGAAGGAAAGGGAGGAAGAAGAGGGGAGAAGGAGAGGGAGAAGGAGAGAGGAAGGGAGAGGGAGGGAGGGTGAGAGGGAGGGAGGGAGCAGGGAGGAAGGGAGAGGGAGGGAAGGGAGAGGGAGGGAGGGAGAGGGAGGAAGGGAGAGGGAGAGAAGGCAGAGGGAGGGAGAGGGAGGAAGGGAGAGGGAGAGAAGGCAGAGGGAGGGAGAGGGAGGGAGGGAGAGGGTGGGGAATAAAATGTTTTGCTGTTCTAGTTACAGATAGTAAAAGAGAATAATTCTGTATAATTGCTAAAAGGAATAACAAATGAGTGATGTAAATAATCTTTAAAATAAAAACTCTCTGGAGACTGAACATGGGCTCAGCCAGGTGAGATGGAGATCCATTTGCACAAACCACTGATATTGAAAATCTTTGGCTATCTGGACGGCTTCAGCTTGCTCCAGGCTGCCCAAGTGAGCAAGAGCTGAATGAGGCTGCAGACAGGGAGTTCCTGTGGAGGAAGCTGTGTCTGTGGAAATGGTGTTTTGGTGATGTCTCCCAGGAACACCTATGCAAAGAGATGTGGCAGCACCTGGACACGCACACCTGGAAGCAGTTCTACCTCCCCAGAACAAAGCAAGAACGCTGCATTGAATGGGCCAGGCAAGAAGACTTCAACTACAGAGAAATGTCTGGGAACTTGGAAGACTTTAAACATGTAAAGTATCTCTCAGGAAGTGGCCTCACCAAGGATGGACAAGGGAAGTTGATCCTCTGCACAGTGTCTGGCAAGGGCACACTTTCTACCTGGGATGTGCAAGAGGGCATTGAGACCTGATCAAGCCCCGTACAGCAGGACCCCATCACCCATCTGGCTACCATCCCTGAGATGCAGCTCGCCATCACTGTAGATGTGGGAAGAATCATCAGAGTGTGGAACTGTCAAGACAGGGACTCTCTGGCTGCTGTACACAAGTCTGGAGGATGTTATAATTTGAAAGCATTTGTTACAAACGATGTCCCATTCTTGATGGTTGACTATCAGGAGGGTGAGATAGATATATTTACGCTGCCCAAGTTGTTATATTTTTGTAAAGTAAAAGCTACAGTGTTCTCCTGAGAATAAATGGGTCTTTGCATGTACAATGTATTCACGTGCCTTCCCAAAGGTGTATCTAATGCAGTCCTTACTGAGACCACCAGAGTACTGCTCCCCTATGTATGTCTCTCTCCCATTTTCATTCTGCTTTGGAGCCTGCTGGACCCCAAGGAGAGGAAACAGGGTAACAGTGATGTATCACAGTACATCCCACGAGTGCACAGGTTTTATCACTTTTGATCTAGGACAGGAGACAATTTCAGGCAAAGAAATTGTCACAGCATCTCAGATTGCAAAGTTCCTTTTGCCAGATCACACAGAGCTCCCACAGTCAATGGCAGTCAGTGATGCAGATGTGATCGTCTTTGGGAGTGGACCATGTCTTTTTCTCTACACCATTAATGGCCTCCAGCTGCACTGAATTCAGGATCAACAGACAGACGTCATAACCTTAAGGGTGGATTCTCTCCATGTCCTTGCCACATCTGAGACTGGTTGCCTGTGTGTGTACATGTGGGAGGAGGGAGGCCGTCACCTCAAGAACTGCTGGCATCTGGAACACCTGAGGAGGAGTCTGCCAGCTCACTACCATGTCTACAAGACAGCATGCGACAATGTGAGCATAGTACGTGTGTGTCCTGGCCTTGGAATGTGCCCTTTCTGGAGATGTACACTCTGAATATGTGTACACTTAATAAGTAATTGAACTGACTCTGTGTCCTATTCCTTGATATAATAAAGGTCTATTTTCAAATTCAGAAAAATAAAAAATTGAAAAAAAAAAAGAAAAACAAAAAAGAAAAACTCTATACATGTAGACAAAAAGTAACACTTTTATTTTTCTTCCCATAGGAAACGATTGGGATGGATTGAAATTTCCTGCAGCCCCAATACTTAGCACTTGATGTGTTCTCCAAAGCTGTTATGGTTTGACTATAGTTTTTAGTCTCCCTGGAGGTTCTAGGTGGGGCATGTAGTATCCGCAATGGCCTTAGTAGTAGATGAAGCAGAACTCAGCAAGGGGTCTTTTGCTCATTGGTGGCTGGAGGTCCTTCTTGTAGGACCCCCTGGAGTTCTTGAGAGGACTGGGTTTTTTGGTCTTTTTCGAGACAGGGTCTCCCTGTAGCCCCAGCTGTCCTGGAACTTGCACAGTAGACCAGGCTGGCCTTGAACTGACAGAGATCCTCATGCCTCTGCCTCCTGAGTGCTGGGATTAAAGGCATGAACCACCACGCCCGGCTGAGAGGACTGTTTTAAAAAGCATCAAGGCTGGGCCTGCCTGTCCGATCCTCTTCCTATGGCTGCCTCCTTGGAAACACACTCCTGCCACTGCTGCCTGCCCTCGCCTCCACCAGGGGCCCTTCACCAGAACTGAGTTCAGGAAAGTGCCACGCCCTTAGCCCTCCCCGACTGTGATCTGAGGACTCCACTTCTCTTTAGAAAGTTGTCTTGGGTATTTTGTTATACCAATGCAAAGCTGACTACTACTACCACTACTACTACTAACAACAACAACAACAACAACAACAACAAAACCCCATAGCTGGGTGTTGTGGTGCACACCTTTAATCCCAGCACTCGGGAGGCAGAGACATGAGGATCTCTGTGAGTTCAATACCAGCCTGGTCTACATAGTGGGCTCCTGGACAGCTGGGACTCAAGGGAGACCCTGTCTCAAAAATACACACACACACACACACAAACACACACACACACACGCACACACAAACCCCCCACCATCAATGAATCTAAAGGGATTAAAGAAGAACAATCAGGATATGAAGATGTTTCTACTATTGGCTTGAAAAATCTGCAAACAAAATAAAAAGTACAAATTTTCTTGGACTCACAAGTCATTAAGTACCAACATATATATATATATATATATATATATATTTATTACTCTAGTGTGGATTTGTTTTTCAAGGAGCCACAATGAGAAAAATGTGAATAAGAGTGTTTGACAAATAGGATAAAAGAGAATTAGTGTAAGTGGTGGAGATGGCGCTTTCCCTTCAGATCTCTGGGTACTCTTCTTGCGGGGTTTTTCATTTTAACACAGGATCCTAATGTTAAATTAAGGGGATTAGGCTCTTACTGAGGGGATTTCAGGCTTCACCCGGTACTCGAGGGTGTTATCAGGGGGGCAGTGAGGCATTTTTTCATCTTCCTAAACCCACACTGTAGATGCAGCTGATGGGTGATTATGCACTTGTGATAATTATTTTAAGCTTCAGTTTCCAAAAAAAAAAAAAGTTCAAAGTTCAAATAGATAGTTAGCTCCTTGAAATAAACACTTTGAAGTACAACAACTATTTTTGTATATCCTCTGGTATATATGATAAAAGGGTTCCATTTAAATAGTTTTTCCCCCTTTAGGAAGCTTGCCACACACAGAAGACATGATCAGGAAGAGCACGGGCTTTGAAGGGGAAGACAGCACTGTTTGAAACTGGCCTCACACTTGTCAGTCAGCCTCAGAGCCCACTTAAGCCTTGGAAAATGTGGGCATGGTTATGGGAGTTCTCTTAAATGTATTAGAAAATGCTTCATAAAATATCATAGTGTTTGTAACAGATGAACGTCTAATATTTAAGGAACAATAAGTGACCCTCACAGTCAGTACCTTGCTCAAAATAGGCAAGTAGTAAATGCTGTGTTCACAGGTGTGAAGTCAACCGAGATCAAGCGTTAAGCACCTTCTAGTAATTACATATCAGGAAACAATGGTGAATAAATTGTTTTTCATTGATATTGCCTTCAACGGAACCACAGATTATTTTTCTTCTAGGCAATCCTCAATCTTATTTGTGTTAGCCTTATTCACCCCCACCCCATCTTTAAATTTAAAGACTTTTAGAATTTCATACATAAGCACTGTATTTACGTCATTTCTAGACTGCCCTCTTCCCCTCCTACTCCTTCCAGGCCTCCTCCATGCCCTCTCAATATCCTATACGCACACACACACACACACACACACACACACACACACACACAGCCTACCGAGTCCTTTTGGTGGTGCTATTCTTTTTTTTTAATTTTTTTTTATTAATTTTATTTATTTCTGTATGTGTATGAATGTACTGCCTGCATGCAAGTCTGTGCACCTGTGTCGTGCAATGCCACGGACGTCAGAGGAGGGTCTCAGATTCCCCTGGAACTGGAGTTCTCCTGGAATTGGAGTTTCAGACGGTTCTCGGCCGCCATGTGGGTGCTGGGGATCGAACCTGGGTCCTCTGTAAGAGCAGTCGGCGTTCTTAACCGCTAGGCCATCTCTCCAGCCCCGGTGGTGCTATTCTTTACATGTGCTTAGGATTGACCATTTGGGATTGGATAACCTATCAGGAAGCTCACCCCTGGAATATTGCAGAAAAGGGGGGTGGAAAGATTGTAAAAACCAGGTGACCAGGACACCTGCTGCTAGATAGTGTCTTCCAGACAACCCAGGGACACTGCAGCCATAAAATCTTATGTAAAAATATAGTTTCCTAAACAAGACCTATGCGATGACAATACCAGTTGACAGACCCTTATTCTTCATGACTTTTAGTATTTTTCGTTAATACCAAGTTGGGGGTTTGGGTGTGAAGATCCTTTAGATGTTGGAAGGCAAAGTGGGGAGGAAGAAGAAATGCTTCCCAAATTGAACTCAGGCTGTGGAGTACAGAATCCTAACCTCTGGACCACTGGGGAGTGTCTGAGTGGAGGGTTGTGTAATTGGGTTCCTCGAAGTGAACTACATTGCTTCAATTAAGAACCATAAGGTATAAATGACTCATTCAAAAGATGGAGTAAAGAGTTGAACAGAGACTTCACAAGTGAGGAAATAAAGATGGCTGAGAAACATCTTAAAAAGTGTTCAACATCACTAATAATTAAGGAAATGCAAATGAAAACCATTTTAAGATATCATCTCACTCTGATAAGACTGGCTTAGATCAAGAAAACAAAAGATACCAAATGCTGGAGAGATTGTGGGGAAAGGGGAACACTCATCCACTGCTGGTGGGAATGTAAGCTTGTACAACCACTATGGAAAGCAGTGTGAAGAACACTTAAAAGACTCAAAATGAGCCTACCACCTGACCCAGTCGTACCACTCCTGGATATATACCCCAAAGACTCATCCTACCACAAAGATATATGCACATCCATATTTATTGCAGCTCTCTTCACAATGGCAAAGAGCTGGAACCAATCCAAATGCCCCTCAACAGATGAGTGGATGACAAAAATGTGGTACATCTACACAGTGGAGTACTATTCAGCAGTAAAGAAAGATGGCATTATGAACTTTCCAGGTAAATGGATGGAACTCGAAGCCATTATGCTGAGTGAAGTAACATAGTCCCAACAAATGATGAAAGGTATCCTTCATCTGTGGATGCTAGCACCAAGTACCTAGTTGGAAGGCAAACTGAGCAATGTTAATATTATATTCCTCTTTAGCTGAAAGCAACTGTGCTTCTATAATGTGAATTCCTTAACAGGTTCTAGAATTAACCCACCACTTATTTTCAAACTTTGGAATCTTGGTATTTGGGTGGAGGGTATGTATGCATATTTTAGAGTAATATAAAATTAAAAAGGAAAAATGTGAATCCTGAAATATGATTTGGAAATAACAGTTTGTTTCCAGACAACATAATTTTAATATAGGTGAGACATATATACATATATAGATATATGCATATGTTGAAGCAAAGAAGTTGGAGGGAAAAATAACAACAAAAGAACTGGGACAAAGAACCAATGGAATCAGTGAAGTTCTTCCCAAAACAATAATCCTCTGCTTCGAAAAAACTTTGCAAAGACTCAGAAAAAGGTATAAGACACGAATGACAGAATGCATGAACTTGGGTGTGGTGGGGGCATGGAAAGGGAAATGAGTCTAAATTGGACTGAGAAATGATGTATGAAAAAGTTTAATAATAGTAAAAATATATGCAAAAAAAGAACCATAAGGTAGGTTATAATACTGTAGAGGAGGCCATCTTTCATGTTCCCACATTAAACCTTATCATCTTAACTATCTTTAATGACAAAAAGCTCTAATTTAACTACGCTTACAGGTATAGCATTAGGCTTGAATGTGAAAATTCCACAGAAGCTCAGTGTATTTCATCACTTTGTCTCCGCTGTACTGCTGTCTTGGGAGGCTGTGGAGCCTCTGAGACACGCAGCCTAGCTGGTGAACACAGGCCACTATGAGTGGGTCTTTGAAGGTTATACCTGCTTTCGGTTCTGGTCTGGCTCTGTGACTCCTGATATACCAAGATGTGAGGAGGCTCCGCCATACACCCCCTTTGCCATGAACTCTGCCATGCCCTCCCCACTGTGATGGACTGAAATTGTGATCTAAAACAAATCTTGCCTCTCTGAACTTGCTTCTGTCAGGTATCCTGTCACTGTAGTAAGAAAAGTAACTTGTAGAATATGGTCCTCTGACATGACCACCTGAATCAGAGAGAATACCCACAGGAGAACCTCAACAAGCTCAGGCCTATAGTTTGTCTCTCACAGAAAGAGGGACTAGAGATGGCCATTAGACCTGCGCCTGAGATGGCAGCCTCTCTCCCTCCTGCACATCCCTCCAGATAAATGTAATCCTGGCCCAGGAGAGTACTAGTGTTTATAAGAGGTAGAAAGTTAACTGAAGGGGCAGAAGTGGAGGATACCATCCATACATCTATGGGGGAGTGGTTATCCATGCTGGGGTGAGGCTTTTCACTGGTGAAACTATTTTAGGGTCCCTGCACTCCTGTAAAGCAACCCCTCACCTGTGCACCTTTAAGGCAGGCCAAGAGATGCATCGGCTCACCAACTTAGACTTGAGTGGCATCATTACTTTGGTCTATTATTGATGCCTTGTCTGGAGTAAACAGACATTTGTCAGTGTCTCCCCAGGAATGGCTCATGCAACATTAACCAATAGAGATCATAGGTAATGCATTAAATTAAAGTTGACTGAAAAGACGGTGTAGTCATATGCTACTCACTGGTGGTGACACATTCTGAGAAATGCATCCATAAAAGGATCACATCCTTTCATGATCATCACAGAGGATACTTCCACAAACCTAGAAGGTACAGCCCACCACACAGCAATCGATGGCATGCACTACCACATATGCCACATCAGAGTATGTGACTGTGTTTCACAGGAGCTGTGTTGTGTCATTTGCTTTTGGTTGGTTTACTAACTCCCTTTTCCCCTCCTAGTCTGGGTCAGACCCACCCATATTGAATTGAATACCTTTCCTAGGATTTCTTAGGATTTTGTTGGAATACTTAGTAGTTATTAGGAGATGTTCCACAGCCGTCGTCTTTACCTAGGGTGCTAGGATACTATGCATTGTCTGTCTGGCAGCCCTAACTCAGTAAAAATACTAACTATTCAAGCCAGGTGGTACTAGTCCAAAGTACTCTCTTCCTTTGCTTCTCCACACCGGGGCAAGGTCTCTGGAACTTAATGATGGACTGAAATATGCACATGGAGAACAGCCAGGCCACACATAAAATAGATCTCTGACCTGCATTGGCAGCATCCAGCCCAGATACCAGCCACTTGTTTAAGTAACCAGTCTAACAGCCTATCTAGTATGTCTAAGTCAGACTTGTGGAAGCTAGACTACAATGTCTAAGAACCCAGAAACCTGCTGTAACCCTCGTAAAAAGCAGCTTCCCCGGTTCAGCAGCGTCCCACCAGCTCTCACCGGAAGGCTTTCCTCGCCCAACTCTTCTGAGGCTTTGAGTTGCTTAAATGCAAGTGAAGATGTCTGACACACTGAGATTTGTACTGACTTCAGAAACATTAAGGTGTAAAAGCCATTTTAGAATTAAGAAATCCAAGTGATGGTGGTTTGCAAAGGCAGGCTCTGAAATGCAGCCTCTGCCTGTTCTCTTTGGTTGGCCGTCGCGTAGTTCTATGCCAAGCTCTTGGCATGGGTCAGCATGGGTTATCAGGTCGGTTCTCACATCAGTGCCACCCTGATGAAGCACGCCATGTCTCAGCACTGGCTGTCGCTCCATTACCCCAGGTGGCCGTTCCTTTTTAGCTTTGGATACTGAGCTCAGGATGAATCTGGGATACAAGGAGCCGGTTCTCACCGCCCTGCTTGTTGTCCAGTTCCTCCATGTCACATACTCTGGTTCTATTTGTTCTTTTTTAGGGCTGGGGGAGCACCCCACTCCCTTCCCACAATGAAGCTAAATGCTTTTTTTTTCCACTTGCTAAAGCAGAGAAAATCAAAGTATAAGCAAAATTTTTGACATATCGTTGTAACGAATTGAATTTCCTCTCAACAGAATCCAAATTACTTCTTTGCAATTCATGTGAATGTGAATTCAGGGAGATGTCAAGCAGACCTTTTCTATGATGGAGGTTAACTCCTCAGCGCTGATTTACTTGTCCTGCCTGTAACATGTTGCCATGTAAATGACAGGCCGTGAATTTACACACACCTCAATGTTCTGTGCCCTCAACCCTAGTTCATCTTTTATTTTCAGAAGCAAGAAAGAATACACTAGCTCATTGTTTATTGGTTAAAAGCAATCGAATTTCCCAGGCCAAATATGTGCTTTATTTATGGTAAATTTGTTTCTGCTAGCTTTTCTTATATATTTATGTATGGCTCTTCTGAAGACACAATACCTTATTGTTTCAAGATTGAATTATGGTGTAATCTGTTTGCAATCAGGTTAAATAAAGCATGGTGTGATGCATTGTGCAATCAGTGTAAATAACCTAGGTGACTTCAACCTGATGAACCTGGTAAGTTCCTATCCTTATACGTGATGAAAATCCTATCACAGCTTACCACTCCAGAGTTTTCATTTGATACTGTCGATAAAACACATTCTGATTTCAGAGACAGTCTTGAAATTAAAGTTTGAAAAAGAATTGTGAAATACAGTCCTGATAAAATGGAAAGTTCTAGCCCTCAACTAATTCACATGTTTACCAGGTTTACATGAGGGTGGCCGGGCACTGGAGCACGACAGCACTTTTAGAGGCCTTCTGTGAAAGCCAAAGACTGAAAAGATAAACCTAATAACTGCATCTCTCGTGTGTCAGAGAGAGTCATTTGACAGGTTCTGTCACCCTTCCTTCAAGACATAGCTCAGCTCTGCTCTGGACTCCTTCCATTCAAAGTTGCTACGATTGGAACCCCAGCCTCTCTGTGGTACCTCTGTGCTCCCAGCGGCAGCACCTCTGCCTTCCCCTCTTCTTTCTATTCTCCACAGCACAGGGAGAATTATCTTTTAATAAACATGACCGCTTTAATCTTCTGCTAGAGCATTCTCACTGGATCCTAGCTTCGAATCAGCTGAAGCCCACGCTTCTTCATGACTAGGCTTGCCTCCACATCTCTGCCGCATACTCTCACGTTACACTCACACTGGACACCTTTCTCTCCAGCCTCAGGGACATGCAACTCAGCAAGACCAACACCGTCTTTTCAAGCACACTCATCACTTCCCAGGTCTTGGCTGAAGTGCTGACACGGCCGAGGCGCTGTCCTGAGAGAGCCGTGGATGGGATTTCTACTCTGCTTCTCCACCTCTGTCAATTGTGTTTCTTAGACTGCACCATGTTGTTTCCTTTGTTGCAGTTATGTGACTGTGTAGGTTTATTTGTTGGTTAGTAGTCTAACCTTGGGAAAGCAGAATGCTTGCTTCTTCTTGAATCAGATGCTTGGGACATTGTAGTGACCCATAATTATCTGTGGGAAAAAGGCATCAAAGGAAACAATCTCTAGACACGGGGTTAAGAGGGCTGTGTTAGCAATCAGGATCCCAACTGTGGCCCGAGAGGAAGACACATTTCCAGGAGGTCTGTATTTCACAGTGGAAGGAATGTTGGCTGGGGAATGAGAGGTCTGGCTTCAGGTCATAAATATACTAACTTAGGTGTGTCCTTAACCTGTGACTTTCTTTCAGTAAAGAAATAATCCCTCCACTATTTATTACTTAATAAACAGATGGTGGAGGCAGATGTAGGTGAAATTACCCTGCAAGGTCAAGTCCGTGCATCTACAGAGGTAAGGGATGCAGTTACTAGGAACTGTTTCAAGGAAAAGGACTTGAACAGTTCTGCTAAAAGGCCAAGCACAGGTTCAGGTACAGGATCCAGGCCTGAAATGATGGATACGACTGACTGTGACTTTCTAGGGCTCCTGAGTTTGAGATGTTCTGTTTTCCACTGTTGGTAAAAATTTGTTCTGCAGGGACACGGGGAGAGAGTGTCTGGGGCCCAGGCTCTGACGTCCGTTTGGACACAGAAGACAGGACTCCCCAGCAGTCTCCCAGCGCCCCCGCTCCGTTTGGACACAGAAGACAGGACTCCCCAGCACCCTCCCAGCGCCCCTGCTCCGTTTGGACACAGAAGACAGGACTCCCCAGCACTCTCCCAGTGCCTCTGCTCTGCACCTCACCAGGGTTCCTTCTTCTCGTGCCCTTTCGCCCTGTAAATTTATTCCATAGGAGAAAGAAAAATGAATTCACAGTGCGAATAATTAAACAGAATATTTGTCTCACAGCAAGGAGTCACTGTCATAGGTTAATGTATTCTGTAAAATTTCAGGCATTATCCAATAAACTGGGAGACATTTGAGAATTATTTTCCTCATTGGTCTCATCCTTGTTGGTGGGCCCTTGGAACAAAGATGACTAACTGCTTCCCAAAATTCATGCTCTCTTTTCAAAGTATAGAGTCTGTGAGTCACTGCTGTCCATCCAGGACTGTGTGTCCATGAATTTGTGCCTTCAGTGTGATACATGCCATATTAAAGCCAATACATATGATCCGTGTTGTACCATCTTTGCATTCCTTATCCATTGCTGAACACAGAAAATGGGTCCGGGTCCATGAACCATTCAAGTGGTAGGAAACTTTCCGCCTCTGAATGGCCACCCTTCTCTCTCAGGTGAATAAGAAATAAAGTTCTATTGTGTTGGACAACTGAACTTTAAGACTTTCCATTTTCTTGTTCCAACCAGTAATGCTGTAATCACTACAGAATGAACTTGCTAAGACTGAAACGATATAGGAAGCAATTTTATGTGCCTTATAATTAACCATATTATGACATGTAAATTATTTACTGTCTAAATGGAAGTCAGATTTACACATACACACACACACATAATGTACATATCAGTAATGAAAATATCAGGTGGGTGTGGTGGCGCACGCCTTTAATCCTAGCACTTGGGAGGCAGAGGCAGGCAGATCTTTGTGAGTTCAAGGCCAGCCTGGTCTACAATGTGAGTTCCAGGACAGCTGGGGCTACAGGGAGACCCTGTCTCAAAAAGACAAAAAAAAAAAAAATATCAATAATGAGGATTAATATGCAACAAAAAAACTTTAGCATCAGCTGAATAAAAAAATTTTCTAATATTTAGATAACATTAGAAACCAATTTCTCTATCTTCTAAGGAGCCCAAACTGCCAAAGTTGAATTATGAAAACCTGTAAAGCAAGTTAAGGGCTGTTATCTTTGTATCCATCAGACAAGGATAATTTATTTTTATTTTTGACACTGCATCTTCTGCCCTTTTTATCTTTGCCCGCCTTATTGTTGCTAATATTACTTTGAGAGTAAGCCAGGAGGCGGTAAAAGCCTAAGTCACGGAAACAGCTGACATCCTGTCTCTCTCCATTAATGAGTAATAGACAGGTGGATATTTACCAGTGGCTCCGGTTGAATTCTGACAAGACCCATCATGAGCGCAGCAGGGAGTCTGTCTGCTGTGAGTAAGGATAGCTCACCACAACAGCTTCTGGGTCTCCCTGCAAGTAGCGACAAGTTCGCACATTGCTGGCTCTCTCTAAATAGTCCTAACAGTTGTTTTTGTAAAGGGCATTACAATTATTCTCTTGGCTTATGTTTATTCTGTTGGAAATCTCTCTGAGGTCTTTTGTTGGTGAAACTAAAGCACACAGAGTTTCAAAAAAAGCAGTGAGGATTAACAACAACATGAAAGTTCGGTGTTCCCAAGAACTTGACATGTTACTGGAACCCTTGGCAAGACACTGGCCCTTACACATAGAAGTTATACTAATTAATTCAGGGAAAAAGAAAGAGTCTTCTTGGTGGCCATTGAAGTGATGTAGCTTGTTAGAGTGCTACCTGGAAAAAAAAAATCTGTATATGGTAATGTTGGTTCAGAAAGCCTGCAGGATTTACAGCCATTATCTCATCCACTCTTTCATCACGCTCTTTGCTGAGCAGGTGTGAAGTATTACTGTCCTTTGAAAGAGGCGGTGGAGACAAAGCAGTTTGCTGAAGGTATTATTCAGAGCAAATGTTTTCTTTAAGTTTTCTGGGGCTATGTCTCATCCACCTGAATGAATGTGTGGATGTAAGAGGTTTGGACAGACGGAGCACATGTTAAAGTATGCCCTTTTATAAATCAAGACTCTTCTAGCCTTAAAAATAAAAACCCAGTTTTTGTGGCTCTACTATAATTCTTATTGCAGGATATTTCTTAAGTATGGCCAACCTTGCTTTTAAAAATTTTTGTACATCATTAGTCTAGCTCAGTAAATACATTTTGACAAAAGTTTCTTGCTTTGTAAGCCAGGCGTGGTAGCGCACGCCTTTAATCCCAGCACTCGGGAGGCAGAGGCAGGTGGTTCTCTGTGAGTTCAAGGCCAGCCTGGTCTACATAGTCAGTTCCAGGCCAGCTGGGACTAAAGGGAGACCCTGACTCAAAAAAAAAAGAATGAACTCAGATGCCAGGTAGCACATATCTGTAATCTCAGCACCTGGGGAGGTCAAACAGGCAGATTGTGGCTAGTTAGTGGCCAGCACAGGCTACATGGCAAGTTGATGCTAGCCCCGGGGAGAGCCTGTTGCAAACAAACAACAAAACAAAGCAAAGAAACAGAAGAACAGAACTTGGGAGCCCATAATCTCACATAGCTGTGCTCAGGGTAACAGCTGAACAGCCGAACAGGGAAAAAGTCACTGGATAGTTAAGACAATAGCGCAATCAGGAGGATTGTTGCACCTTCACAAATGTAAGGCAAACTGTGTTGCATGCAGAAATTAGGTGGAAAAGAACAAGACCCAGGCTAGATATATGACATTTAACTTGATGTTTGACCTGTCAGAATGCCAGTGTTGACTTGCTGACTTACAAGAGCAGGGGTCTCACTACAGAGAAACAAAGCAATTTAGAATTTTCAGTTGGGTCTTGGTACAGAATATTTCAGAAATCAGGCATCTGGTGTAATGTAAACTGTGAGCTTTGATTTTATTGTCTTGTGTTCCTGCATCTGGTTCTGTATTTAACAGTTGTATGGGTTTGGCCTTAACTTCTGTTGCTGCAATTTCTCTGTTTTTAAGATAATTTACTTATTTTTCATCATTATTGTAAGACACCCCCATGATAATTACTGTTTTATTGAATTTAATTAGGTTATTTGAAAGTAAAATATCTTAGAAGGCAGATTATATGTGAGAAAAGCATACTTTCTCTTGCTTAATGATTGCTTCAAAAGATCCAACATATAAAGCACCATTATTGGAATGCTTACTGAAAGTTAACAAAAAAGTTTATTCTTATCCTTATGTAAAAACCAGGTGAGGGCTGGAGAGGTGGCTCAGTAGTTAAGAGCACTGACTTCCAGAGGACCTGGGTTCAGTTCCCAGCACCCACATGGTGGCTAACAACCATCATTAGCTCCAGTTCCACAGGATCCAACTCCCTCTGACCTCCACAGACACATGCAGGGAATACACTCTTACAGAAAAATCAAAATAATAAAATCTTATAAAACTAAAATTAAAAACCAGGTGAAATATGAGTGAAGATTCTGTGGTGACCACTGCACTAGCACAGACTTGATCCCACATTAAAGGAAAGAGTTAGCAAGGGAATAGGAAGGCGTAACCCTAATGGTAGAATCGTCTACTACAGATTATTAATATGCAGTAGTCCAATCTGTATGACTTACCCATTTAGAAACAGATGTGTGTCATCTGCTGCCTTTCCCCACACATTATAAATCTTCTTCAGTGGAGATGTTGCTTCTCATTAGCTTGCGGGGGCTAAAAATACCACTTGCAAAACATGTTTACTATGTGCATGGAGTTGACCTGTGGTAGCCATGCTTCCTACTTTTCAAGTTGCTTAGTAGTTGCTAATTTACTAATATTTAAGGTAGAGTAAGGCATTGTTTCTTAACCATATTTTCTTATTGAAAGTTATTTTTCTGAACTCTATTGATGGGAATTATCAGCCATAGTTAGCACCCAGAAGTGTAATGAGCCATTTTCTTCCCACAGCCCAGCTTCAATCAAGCAATTCTGCCTTAATTTCCTTTTCTCATAGTTTTACATTATTTATCTTTTATGTTGGGGGTGGGTGGGTAGAGAGATGGCTCAGCAGTTAAGAGCACTGTTTGCTCTTGCAGAGGACCAGGGTTCAGTTCCCAGCACCCATATCCTGTCTAGCAGGATCTATTGCATGCATGGGTGGACGTACATATGTACACCAAACCACTCATACACATAAGATAAAAATGAATAAATTGGGACATTTTGGGACACAGACTTGACTCAGTAGAGTGCATGGAATCCAGCAGGGGTACTGTGGGGGTGCAGAGGGAGTCTAAATGTGCTCAAAATCTATTGTATGAAATGCACAAAAATTCAAGAAAGAATTAAAAAACAAAACCAACCAATCAAAGATAAATAAAACTTAAAAAAAGCATCGTGTTTATAGAAAAATCACCAAGGTAATAGAGGGTCCACATATATGTGTACATATACATATATATTGCTCTATTAATAGAACATCACACCACTATTATGCAGTTCTTACAAATGAACAGTACTGAAACATTTTTTTTGTCTGTCATCTACCTGAGTTTGCTCAGGTTTTGCCCAATGCCCCTTTCTCTCCCTGGATCCTTCTCAGGCTACTGTGCTAACTTCTTGTTAGAACAACTTCTCAGACTTGCTTTGTGTTTGAGACCTTGACAGTTTTGAGGAGTCCTGGTCCAGTAGTTCAGAATGACCCATGTTGCTGTGTGTCTAGTGTGTTTCCTTATGATCTAGGGATGTGAGGCATCAGGATGGAAACTATAGAAGTGCAGTGGCAGTTTCATTCGTTGTCTCAGGTTACATAATATCGAAAAGATTTATGACCATGTGTCGGCTGAAATAATACTGGCCAGGTTTCATTTCTTTAAATTTTTATGCTGGGTGTGGTGGCACATGCCTTTGATCCCAGCACTTGGGAGGCAGAGGCAGGCAGATCTCTGTGAATTCAAGGCCAGCCTGGTCTACAAATCAAGTTCCAGGACAGCTGGAACTACAGGGAGACCCTACCTCAAAAAGACCAGAAAAATTTATGACTCTAGCTCTGTAATATAGTTTGAAATCTGGTATAGTAATCTGCCCTGCATTGTTCTTGTGCTCGGGGTTGCTTTGGCTGTCCCGGGTTGTTTGTGCTTCCATATAAATTTTAAGATTCATTTTTCTAATTCTGAAAAGCACGCTATGGAGATTTTGATTGGGATTGCATTACATCTGTATATTGCTTTGGGCATGACGGTCATTTTCACTATATTAATCCTTCCAGTCTATGATCATGGGAGGTCCTTACATCTTCTGGTGCCTTTCTCTATTTCTTTCTTTAAAGATTTAAAATGTTCAGGAGTCTACAGATTGTGAGTAGATGGACAGGTTGCCTATATTAAGCTTCACTCACTCATGGCTCAGGGGACATAGAGGAACGAGGGGTGGGGGAGAAAGATTGTAAGAGCCAGGGAGGTGGTGTATGACCATATGGGAATAGAGTCCTACGAGCTTTTGGGACCCTGTTCATAGGAAGCTACAGCATCGGTGTCAGCAGGCACAAGACCCATGAAAACTATAAAAACCCAGCATGGAGCTGCAAAAATGGGTAGCAGAACCCAATCTTAGCTGAAGAAATATTGGCTACTGATTATGGCTGGGTGAGGAAGAACTGGCCTTCTTTAAGCAAGGAACTTGGCTAGGCGGACTAGAACTCAGAGGATGACCATGCACTGAGGCATGGTCCTGAGGACACTAATTTGGCACAGTAGGCCTTAACACAAATGACAGAATGGGTGAACTCCAGAAGGAGATGTGGAGGGTGCCAATGGAGAAGGGGTATAAAGGTGATTAAGACCAATTGAGATGTCATGTACGAAATACACAAAATTCAATAAAAAATTTAAAAAATTATTTTATCTTATTTTGATTTATTATCATTTTTTGTGTGTGTACGATGTGTGTGCATACATGTGCATGGCACCGAGTGCACGTGTGGATCTGAGGACAACGTGGAGTCGATTTTCTCCTTTCATCTTTGCATGGGTCGTGGGGATCATACTCACAATGTTAGGATTTCATAGTAAGGACCAAGCATTTTTCCCTGCTGAGCCATCTCTGTAGCCCTTGGATTTTCTGCTGTAAAGCTCCTCTGCTCTCCCAGTCCTCACCTTACTAGGGAAGTCACTATGTCCAGCCTGTGCCTGAAGGGTCATCTAGCTACATATTTTATTCGGAATTCTTCTGAATGGGAGATTAATTCCCCCCCTCCATTTAATGATGTGTTATGTGTTTATGCCATGCTATTTTGCAAAACTCTGACAGTACTTTTTATAAATTTCATGATTTAATCTGTAAATTATTAGACTTATTTAACATAGTAATACATGAAATACATAAAGTTATAGTAATTCCTTGATATAATCACCAAATATCAATTCCATACTCAAATATTCAATTATTTTTACAAATAACATCTTTTAAAACCAAGTAAGATCTATACATTGTGTTATTGACATGGCCATTAAACTTCTTCTGGGCTATAGTTTCATGTTTAGTTTTTCATACTTTCTTCATAATTTTAATTTTTAAAGATTTGTTTTGTTTTTAAATTTTGTGTATATGTGTATGCACATGTATGTATGAGCGTCTTTAGAGGCCAGAAGAGGGTGTCTGATCCCCTGGAACTGGAGTTTCAGGTGATTATGAGCTGGCTGATGTGGGTTCTTGAAGCTGAACTCTAGGCCTCTGAAAAAGCAACAAGTTCTCCTAACTGCTGAGGTGAGCCATCTCCCCAGCCTTTCATAATTTGATTTTGAAAATTTTTCACTTATCTATCCAGCAGGTGATTTTTAATTGAGGATAAAAAATACTATTGAAAATTTAAAATATCTTCCAACTCATAAAAATCTAAGATTTTAATATCCATTAACTCACAAAGTACTTGTCGGGCATTAGCACATGGCAAATATCGTATCGAGTGCTGCGACTGCAGGGATGAGGAGAGGGGGTGAACAAAACTTTAAGCCAATTTCAGTGCTTTCTCTGCTTCAGCATAAGCAAGGAATGCAAAGAATTAGCCAAGCCCAGGTAACTGCTGCTTTCTCATCGGGAAGATGAAGATGCTAAATCAGAGTGTCGGCTGCTAAGACGATGGAAAGTGACTTGACCTGACACAGCTTAGCTCAAGGTTTAACCAGGGCTTGGCAACCTTTCTGTAAAAAGCTAGATATTCAGTATTTGAGGCTTTGCAGATCACATAGGAGCTTTGTCACTGCTCTGCTTCTCTTCTTTCACAACCCTTACAAGTGATAATATCCTGTCTTAGCTCATGAGTCATATAAAAACAGGCAGCAGATGAATATGGCTCACAAGTCCTAGTGCTGTTCTCTTGTCAACATCGTAATTGCTGCACTGCCATCCTACAGGCCTTGATTCTTCAGTTGTCATTAATGGGATCCATCTCTTCTGGCCTTCATCATCCATAAAGATATGTAGTTGTAGGACTGAGTTCCCAGGCCTCCTGCAAGAATTAATATTAAAAACTCAGAAACCAAATGTCAAGGAAATCTGAATATGGGTTAGTCTATTGACGTGATATCCCGACTACAAAAGAGTATGTGACAAGATGAAGCAGGGGAGGAAGACTGTCCAAGTTTGCTTTTCTGGTGTTGTGATAAAACACTGACCACAACCAACTTGGAGAGGAAAGGGTTCATTCATCTTATAATCCTAAGTACAGTCCACCACTGAGGAAAGCTAAGGCAGGAACTCAAGGCAGGAACCTGGGAGCATGGATTGGAGCAGAGACTTCAGACAACACTGCTCCCAGGCTTGCTCAGCCCAGGTCCACCTGCCCAGGGTCCACAGTGGGCTGGGCAATCCCACATCAACTAGCAATTAAGAAAGTTCCATAGGCCTGTCTGATCTGGGTAAGTGTTTAGTTGCAGTTCCCTCTTCCCAGGTGATCCAGCATAAACTGTTCCTTTTCTCAAATGCAGAGGGAAATATAATATAGCCCATTATATTCAGAGGGGACCATCTGCATTATAGGGTGGTCGTTGTGATTTTGACAGAGAACCCACTTACCCTTTGGGTATGTGTAGAGGCTGACAGAGATTGTTCCTGATGGAGAAAGGCATACAGGCAGCCCAGTGGTCTTATTTTAAGGAAAGAGTTGTGGATTGTGAATATGGAGGACTACATAGAATTGTAGCTCTGACCATGGCTGGCCATCAAAAGGCAGGTCATGGTGCCTTGTGATCTATACATCGGAAAAATCATAAAGTAGGCTAAATGTTGGGCTAAATACTGAGGCTGAGGCTGATGTAAACCTCTTCAGAAGGCTATATCTTCAGCTGCATTGACTGGGTCCTTAATGTCCATGCTATGCGATGCACACACATTATCTCACTTGATCCTCATAACGTAATGAGGTTGGCATCATTAGGTTCACTTTGCACACGAGGAAATTGAGGCTTTGAGAAGTTAAATGACTTCAAGCCATGGAATAGAAAGACTGACATATACTTGTTTAATTAGAAAGTTTCAGCAGTTAGTTTTTTAGTGCTTACTAGCTAAGAACCCAGTAGGCACTTACACAATGAAAAATTATCAAATTCCTTCTAAGTATCAGACACAGGTCTATAGCATGGGGATATTATGAAGAACAAAGTTCTAGGCCTTAAAGAGGAATGAATGCACTTCTCTCTTGAAGACCACAGCTGCCACCTTTCATGCATCACTCCACCTGTCCATCACGTTGCTTGTGGTGACACTGGTTATACAGGGTCCACACATGTGCATTTAGACACAGACACTGCTGCCTTTTCTTTATAGTATCCACCAACATGAGTAAGAATGTGTAGAGAGGTCTCAATAAGTATAGATATCAAGAATGCATGCATCTGACAAGGCTTCGAATCCCATTGGCCTGTTGTAGCCTCAGTTTCTTTAGCTGCAGAGAATAATAATTATGTATATGCTTGTCATTTCTGAACAGCCATGCAATTTCTCTATTCTTATATATTGAAACTAACATATTTTAAAGTTCATAGAGCCAAGCCTAAGGTTTTGAAGCATAACAAAAATAAAGAACTATGCTATAATTCTTTAAAATATGAGCTGTTAAGTTATTGATTCTGATATCATTTGTTCCCTTTGATCTGTTGTAATCTATCCAATTTCCTGGTCTTAGTGTGAGGGTCAGGAATTTTGTATCATTCAGAAACCAGGGGTCAGAAGATCTCATTAAAAAGTATAGCCCCCAATACAGGTTTTTATGTGTGATTAAACATCCTGTGGTTAAATTATAGCTCTACCCCTCTCAGATAGTCGACCTGGACAATTTCAGTCTTAAGTCACAATTTCCACATTTATGAAGTGAATGTAGTACTACTTCAGAGGGCTGAAAAGATGTTAATAAAAAGTGCTCGCTAGCATCTGCCCCAAATAAGTGATAAATGTTAATAATAACTATTAATATAAAATAATTTTATTAAAATATCCAATATATAGTATAATTTTGAATTATATGAATTGGTTTTGGTCCTTTTGGTCTAATTTTATCCATTTTATTGTTGTCTGTTCTCTTTGAAAGTAAGTTTATTCACAATTCAGCTATAATATTTTTTTCTGTTGTGCTTGGAGATGCTAGGAAATAGAGGGAGGGAGGGAGAAAGAGAAAGAAAAATAGAGAAAGAGAGAGGAGACAAAGAGACAGAGACAGACATACCCACCCCTACACATACAGAGAGAGAGAGAGAGAGAGAGAGAGAGAGAGAGAGAGAGAGAGATGCTAATTTCTACTCTGAGGAAATGATGACTTGCTGGATGATGATACAGATTTCCATTTCTCCTAGAGATCACTTGGGGTTCTTGTTAAAATGCTGCTTCTGATTCAGACTGATATTCTGAAATTCCAATAAGCTCTCTGGTGACACAGTGGTGCTGGTCTATAGAACACACTCAGGATAGTAAGTCAATGGTAATATTTCAAGGAGAGCAGGAATTAATATTGACCCTCCCTTATCCAAAATATAAACAAAAGAAAATAAAAAACATATGCTTTTACTACATCATTTCATGGGTAGAAGTTTAATTTTTTTTCCCCCATGATAGTAAAAACAATTATCCTCTACCAAGAAGACACTTATGACTTAGTAATCTTGTAAACAGTAAGGCAAAGAATGCTCCTAAGTCCTGATTTTTCTTTAAATTTATACTCAGTTAATTTTATTATGCATCTTTCTGCTGTAAATCACTTGAAATACTCTTTACTTGAAAGAGGGAGAATATAAAAATGTTTTTAATTCTACAGTTTTAGTCAAATACCACTGGCTTGGAAAATCAAGAGTTAAATCCAAGTGAAATAGAAAACATATTGGAAGATCCTTATCATGTGGTATTTTTAAACTACGAAATCAGAAACTCTTCTTATGTAAAAACAACAACAACAAAAGTTTTGGGTTAGGAACATATTTAAAGCATGATCTCCATCTCTTTTTATTCGGCTATCATGAAGATCCACTAACAAGCCACTTTAGAGTGACAGGTAATAATGACTAGAATATTATGCAGAGCTTGGCTAAGATATTTCTTCAGATTCAAGAATGGCAATGCTGGAGAGGGTCATCGAGGCGTGGCTGAGTTCAAAGGCCTGGGGCATCTCGCCTGTTCCCTGCCCTAGTCACTTGATCTGAAGACTTGATGTTATTTCTAGTTTTGTCCTGGTCTGCTTTCATCTTACATATCAGGAACTGAAACTCTCATTCCTCTAATTGTGTCTGACTTGGAGCTGTCAATCTTATCTTTGAGGCCTTTATTGAAATGGTGCAGATACGTGGTCAGACTCGAGGACCGTGGATGCTACTGGCCCCTCATTCTTAAATGTTGCCGCATCGTCTCTTCACCCAGCCTCCAGGAGAGTCCACGAAAGCCATGTGTGTAATGGTACTTAAAGCACCTTTTACATTCAGCCCTTCATTTTCCTTCTTCAGAAAATGACCAGCATAGTGTGTCATTTTGTCTTATTGTCAACTGCAAGTCCCCTGTTCCCAAGGGAACATGTGGATAATGTCTCCCACCCAGCTGTGCACCATCACCCCATTGAAGATTTTCTGAAACATACTTAAAATAAACTGCTGATATCATTTGCATGTTCACTTAGTCCAAACACCAATACAAATACATTTAAATGGAGTGTCACAAACCACTGATCATGTGACCATCATTTTATCATTTGTGAGACCTGTAAGATTTCATGTGCCCAGGATAGACTCACACTATGTTTTTTTTTTTTCTCCTACCTTTCTGTTCTCTTCCAGACCCAATGATTTATTTTCAGGACACTCTACTCTTACTGAACTGTATTTGTTTCAGGCTTGGGGATCAATGGGCTTGTCTAAAATCTGGTCATCCCCTTTGTTCTTGGTTATCACGAGCTCAAGAAGGCGTTTCTACCTTCCCATCCCCAATTCTTTTTTGCTCTAATACCATCAATTTATTCATCTGATGAATGTGCTTAAATCTAGAGCTTGTTTCAGAATCTTCCCCCTGCTTTTGAGTGATACATGGTCAGGAAGGGCCGCAAAGACAGCGTTGGACAGTTATGTGGCCAAGCTATTCAACTCACAAACTTTTGATAGCATGTGGCTCTTTATCAGTTTAAGTTTCTATTTGTACCGGTTTTATATTTTTCCTACTTAATTATCTCCTCCTCCTCCTCCTCCTCCTCCTCCTCCTCCTCCTCCTCCTCCGCCGCCGCTTTCTTCTTCTTCTTCTTCTTCGTTCTTCTTCTTCTTCTTTTCTGCTTCTTCTTCTTCTCTTCTTTTCTTCTTTCTTCTTCTTTCTTTTCTTTCTTCTTCTTCTTTCTTCTCTTCTTCTCTTCTTTTCTTCTGCTTCTTCTTCTTCGTTCTTCTTCTTTCTTCTTCTTCTGTTTGCTGTGGTGGTTGCTTGTGACCAACGGTATGGAGCTTTGAGCTTGACCGTTTTTTTCTTTTTTTGGTCTTTTCCGAGACAGGGTCTCCTATAGCCCAGCTGTCCTGGAGCTCACTATGTAGACCATGCTGGCCGTTGAACTCAAAAAGAGATGCACCTGCTCTGCCTCCTGAGTGCTAGGATTAAAAGGTGTGCGCCACCACACCTGACTGAGCTTAACTTTCTATCTCGTGTAAAGGTAGAAATGAGACCCGGTCTAAAAGACCAAAAAAAAAAAAAAAAAAAAAGGTAGGAATGTCTGTAATCTGAGGAAACTTACTCCATTGCATCCAACAGTTGAAAATCTGTTCTTATAAAAGCTTGTCTATACTTTGGTTCAAGTTACAAAATAAAATCTACATTTTTCTCAGTTTAAAATTATTTTTCTGAAAAAGGATCACATGCCCCAGGTGGAGAAGGCAGTCTGTAATGGGGGCCAGTGCTTTCTCACTTTCCTGGGAATATGAATACAGACCTAGGAAGGGGTCAGAGAGTTTGCTTTTCTAAGAAGCACTTCGAGGAAGCTGCTGCTGATGCTCCGGGGACTTCAGGCCTTAGGAGTTCTCTGTTCTCAACTCACAATTAAGGTTTTGCTTAGTAATTGTGTAAAACTTTGATTCAAATGTATTACTTGTACATATTTATGAGGTTGACTGTGATTTTTCAACACATGCAGACTATGTGCTCTGATGAAATCCAGTCACATCCCATTCCCAGTCTCTCTCTCCCTCTCCCTTCTCTCCTTCTTCTTCCTAATCTCTGGTGTTTTCTGTCATACATTCAGGTTGGTTTTTTCAGTTTCCATGTATGACAGAGAACACACAGCACTTGTCTCTCTGCGTCTGTCTTATTTCGTTTGACAATATCCTGCAGTTCCATCCACTCTGCAAATGGCAGAAGTTCATTCTTCCTTGTGCTTGAATAATATTCTGTTGTGTATATATCCTTTCTCCCCCAGGATTAAGATCAGTGATAAAAATTTAGCTATGACAAAATTATAAAATGTAAGAAACTAAAGTTCCTAATAAACTTGCTTTCTAGATAACTGCTGTCAATAATTTTATGCATATTTTTCCAAATTATTTTTTCTTCATTTATCTTTTTATGATTGTTTCTCAGAAAATTAACTCATATAAAACATACTATAATTTTTTCACTTTATCCTGAATGCTGGGATTAAGGGCCTGGGCCACCACACCCTGCTCATGTTCAATATATTTAAGGCTTGCTTTCTATGCAAGAATCTACAAGTCTTTGATCCTATTTATGCATTAGCTGTTATTTGGAAGAAGTTATGTTAAAGAAGACAAACAAAGCTTTAAAAATTAAATTTATTGCTCGAAACAGCAAACTTCTGCATAGAGAATTTTGAGAGAGACTGAGAAAAAGATGAAAAACATGTTTGGCAGAATGTATGAGCTTTGGTGGGGTGGGGGGCAGGGAGGGGAGCATGGGTCTAGTTTTGATTTGAAATTTTGTATGAAATGCACAGAGATTCAATAAAAAATTGGCTTTGAAAAA
This sequence comes from Rhizomys pruinosus, assembly GCA_009823505.1. Lineage (NCBI taxonomy): Eukaryota > Metazoa > Chordata > Mammalia > Rodentia > Spalacidae > Rhizomys > Rhizomys pruinosus. The sequence goes on from VZQC01007844.1 coordinate 357,598, forward strand.
ATAAAAAATAAAAGAAAATTTATTATTGCATATGTGCATGAATTTTTGTGTGTGCATGTGCGTGCATATGTGTGTGTGTGCACGTGTGCGTGTGCACAAGTGTGGATGTTTGTGTACGTGTGTGGATGTTTGTGTGCATGTTGATGTTGTGTGTAGCACAGCATATGCATGGAAGTCAGAGGGTCTCTCTTTCCACCTTTGTGGATCTTCTGGGGAGCTAACTCAGGTCAACTTAATGGATAAGACCTTTCCTGGCCTTAGCAAATGTCTCGGCCCTAAGTAAAACATTAAACAATAAAGGCTACTGAAGCACTTTTTTTTTTTTTAACTTGGGTAGTGTTTATTTTTTGGCCTCTCCTCCCTGCCACCACTGAAAAACTGGGTAGCCCAGGCCATAGTTCATCACAGACAGACAGACAGACATACACACACACACACACATACACACACACACTCACAATCCCATAGTTCATCACAGACACACACACACACTCACAATCCCATAGTTCATCACAGACAAACACACACACACTCACAATCCCATAGTTCATCACAGACACAGACACACACACACACACACTCACAATCCCATAGTTCATCACAGACAGACAGACAGACACATACACTCACACTCACAATCCCATAGTTCATCACAGACAGACACATACACACATGCTCACAATCCCATAGTTCATCACAGATAGACAGACAGACAGACATACACACACACTCACAATCCCATAGGTCATCACAGAGAGACAGGCAGACATACACACACACACACACACACTTACAATCCCATAGTTCATCACAGACAGACACATACATACACACAATCCCATAGTTCATCACAGACAGACAGACACATTCACACACACACTCACAATCCCATAGTTCATCACAGACAGACAGACAGACACATTCACACACACTCACAATCCCATAGTTCATCACAGACAGACAGACACATTCACACACACAATCCCATAGTTCATCACAGACAGACAGACAGACACATTCACACACACACTCACAATCCCATAGTTCATCACAGATAGACACATTCACACACAGAATCCCATAGTTCATCACAGACAGACAGACAGACACATTCACACACACTCACAATCCCATAGTTCATCACAGACAGACACATTCACACACACTCACAAGCCCATAGTTCATCACAGACAGACAGACACATTCACACACACAATCCCATTCACACCCCAGAACCCAACAGCCCAGAGCAGGCAGCTCTGGATACTGCTGGCCTAACTTGCCCACTGCACATCTACGGTGTCCTGAAGCTCTTCTTAGTCATTGTCTTGCTACCTCCAGGCCCCTTTTGGCAAGATGCACCAGCTTCAGCTCTGCTGGGTGAGTCAGGCTGATCAGGAAGGCATGGATACAGCAGGAAGGCTAAGGGGCCTTGTACTGCAGCACTTTTTAAAGAAATGAGTGATCTATAAGAAAATAGTTAAGGGCTGGAGAGATGGCTCAGCGGTTAAAAGCAATGACTGCTCTTGCAGAGGACCCAGCACCCACCTGGCAGGTAAGAACCGTCTTTAGTGCCGACGTGGTGGCGCACACCTTTAATACCAGAACTTGGGAGGCAGAGGCAGGTGGATCTTTGTGAGTTCAAGGCCAGCCTGGTCTACAGAGCGAGTTCCAGGTCAGCTGAGATTAAAGGGAGACCCTGTCTCAAAAATACTGAGATGGCCTAAGGGTTAAGAGCGCTGACCGCTCTTACAGAGGACCCGGGTTCGATCCCCAGCACCCACATGGCGTCTGAAACTCCAATTCCAGGAGAACTCCAGTTCCAGGGGAATCCGACGCCGTCTTCTGACCTCCGAGGCATTGCACGACACGGGTGCACAAACTTGCCTGCAGATAGTAGTACATTCATACACATACAGAAATAAATTAAAAAATTGTTTAAAAAAATACAAAAAAAAGTAAAGAAAAAGAAAATAGTTAAAATACAAGTGAACGTGTCTCCAATGAAGCCACTTTCACAGGAATAAGCACTGAGTTGAATAAGACACTGGTTAAAAAAAAAAAGACACATGGTTAGTTCCTCCATAAGATGACCATAAGATGACCATCTCCCAGGGCCGCGCCGGAGGCGTGGACGTGTGAAGTGCAAGGTCAGTGCTGGGTGAGCTCCATGGGTTAGTCTCCCCTGAGGGCTGGAGAGCAGATGTCCACCACCACTCACAAACACACCAGGACTGAGTTACCCGAGCCTTTCACCTCAGGCGTGTGGGGGTGGACTGCAGCCCACGGCTGCATGCCAGCAGTGGAGTTTTCTTGAAACCAAGGCAACATGGATTTCTCCGGTGGTGGTAGTTTGAGAAGCCCAGCAGAGAGACTCACTTTCCTGAGTGTGTGGAGTTGATGGCATGTGTTCTGGGAGCCTCATGACCCCCTGACAGCAACTGGAATTCTCCAACTAGGAAGGGAGTGTTTTATACAAACAACAGGCAGAATCCATTTTTGAAAGTTGTTCTTCAATGGCTGTTTAGGCTACAAGAACACCTGTGTTGGCTTGAGCTGCGATGCTTTGATTCTACCCCAGAGATTCATAAAAGCAAATATCTGTGTCCTTTCTCTGTCTCTCACTCACAAATAAGGATTTCTGGCCAGAAGATTCTCTAAATTCCAGCTGGAATTGGAACGACCAGCCTAAGATCTTTGCAATTAATTTGACTGAGAATCTTTCTGCAATAAAAAGACACTCTTACCTCCCTCCTAATCAGGCTGGAAATATGATAGATTCAGTTAATCTTCACCAGGCAATTTCAGACGTTTTAGATCCACTTCTACTGTGTGATTAATTGCTTCAGCATTTGGCAAGTATGAAACGGGAGAGTTCTGTGGGGAGGGGGAAGGCACGCAGGCTGCAGCTGGCCCGCTGTTTGTTACTGCTCAGGCCTGGCCTCTGCTCTTCCTCAACAAAGCACAGCTGGTTTTTGTCTGTCACAATCAATGGGATGACATTTCCGAACTGGTAATTACTGAAAGGATTCCTGTTGATGCCTTTTGGAACTGCCAGTCTTCAAGGTAGCTCTTGTTTCTCCCGAGGACAGTGTGTCTGCAGTTGGCTTTTTATCTCTCTTTTCATACTTGAACTGAAAGAGAGGTTTGTGTGGAGACTTGTAGCTCACTCCCTGGCACCCCGTTTTCTTCTCCTCACCCACAGAGGCGATGTTAAAGAATATCTCAGGGGACCTTAAAACCCGCTGCGTGTTGTAGGGCAGTAAAGTGGGGAAATGGTACCTAAGGAACATTCCTGAAAAACAAAGGGAGTTATACATGAAGGTATTTGTATTTTTATGTTCTGTAGAACAGGGCCATAATTTTCTGAGGCCTAAATGAAAGTCTTCCCCAGAACTAGGTACATATCAAAAGGAAGAATTCCAGTAATTCATTGGCTCCAGCAATCCAGGAGAAGCGCTCTAGGTCGATGTATATTGCCTTATGGTATTATAATCTCTCAAGCACTCAGAAGCCATTTAATAGACAATTTTGGAGGGAAAATAATGTTTTGGCTGAATAGTCTCTGGGAGGGGCAAACCAGAGGCATTGAAGAGAAATATGTCTTTTCCTTCCTTTAGTCAACAATGATTTATTGCAGGTGTGATCTGCCAGGCATTGTTTAAATGCTGAGAGTTGGAATGGTACCAGGTGGAGCCTGGACTTGGAGTGGGCGGAACATTACTCAGATGGCTTCCTAAAGGGCCCTGGGATGCTCTCTCCTTCCACCCGTTTTGCCTCTTTTTTTTTCTTTTCTTTTCTTTTCTTTTCTTTTCTTTTCTTTTCTTTTCTTTTTTTCGTTCTCTCTCTCTCTTCTCTTCTCTTTTCATTCTCTTTCTTGTTTCTTCTTTCTTTTCATTTCTCTTTTTCTTTTCGTTCTTTTCATTTTTTCTCTCGTTCTTTTCTTTCCATTTTTTTTTTTTTTTTTTTTTTTTTTTTTTTTTTTTTTCTCTTTTCTTTCCTTTTTTTTTTTTTTTTGAGATAGGGTTTCCTTGTAACCCCAGCTGGCCTGGAATTCACTATGTAGACCAGGCTGGCTTTGAACTTGCCATTAAGACTGGCATGGAAAATGCTTTTAATACACATATTAAACATCATAGGATGTCTGCAGTGTGCAGGACAGAGACCGGGTGGTTTTCTCTCTGGATGGCTTGGCTGACTAGGTGCCCCCAGCATCTCCCAGGAGCTCATTCTACAGACCACTAGCCCAGGGAATAAAGTTCCAAATTTGAAGCGTGGTTTCTACTGAATGCATGTCACTGTCAGCAGAGTAAAGTATAAAAACAAATAGCAAGTCTAATAAAGAGAAGGGGACTTCCTGTACTTCACAAAGATGTTGTTGTTTAAAAATGAGAACAAGGGTGTACCAAGACTAAAAGTATATTAATGATTCCTAAGGTCTTTCGGTAGTGGAGAACGGAGAGTCACTGTTGGTGGGTTGGGGTTTCCTTTTGGAGTGACACATGTTCTAATGTAGTGAATATACCAAACAGTGATGATAGCTGAAGAACTCTGAATATACTGAAAGTTCCTGAATTATGCAATTTAAAGGAGTAAAGTTTATGGTATATAAGTAGTATCTTAGATGGCTGTTCTTAAAAAAAAAAAAAGAGATACTTGAGCTGGTGAGATGACTCAATACTCAGCTGGTAAAGGCACTTATCAAGTAGGCCTGGAGACCTGAGTTTGATCCCTAAAACACACATTAAGGTTGAAGGAGAAAACCAACTCCACAAAGTTATCCTGTGCTCTCCACACACACTTCCCTACCCTAAATAAATAAATAAATAAATAAATAAATAGATAAATACATGATTTTTTTTTAAAAGAGAGACACTGGTTCAAGCTTATTAAGCTAAGCACCATTTTCCTGAGGTGTAGGAACCTGAGTAGGGGTCCTTCAATAGGTAAAATTACTACATAGTTTATATATGGGATGATTTTGAAGAATCCTATCAAAACTAGCATTATATAAGCTACAGTTGTTTGGCCTAGGAATCGAGAAAGTTTCATTAGAAACCACTATTATGGTACAAGTGGCAGTATAAATGTTGATAGACGTACCAAAGAAATACAGGAGAAACAGGCTCTAAGCTGGTAACATGGAAAATCTTGGCTGTGTGCTGGCAGGATGGTTCTGTAAGCCACAAATGCAAAGTACATTTAAATTAGTTAGAATTAAACAAATCTAAAATTATTTAATTTCTCAGCCACACTGGCCATGACCCTAGTGCCCAGTAGTCCACATGGTCATTGGAGCCTCTGGACTGGGCACTGGAGATACAGAGTCCTTGATTGCATAGCTCTGTTCTGGGTGTTGGGGGGATTATGGTGAAATAACTTATTACACTTTATAGTTTGCCTCACAGGATAATCTAGAACAGAGTGCCTTCAAGAATCCATGTGTAAAGGCCATCTGAGCCTCAGGAAAATCCCAGTAAGCTGTGAGCACTCACCGCATCACCTGTGGAAACTGGAAAATCCTTAAAAAATCATTATCTTTGCACATATGAAATCTAGGTTTATTTTTTTTTTCAAGACTGTGTTAAGGATTTTTCTGTGGAATTTCATTTCTATTTTACGTCTCTCCTTTGTAGGAACTTAATTTAGAGATCTGGTATTTGATAACCACCGATAACCATTTTTGTTACTGAGGAAACAATTTTTGTCTTTATTTTCTTTTCTCCACTTGCTGAATATAAACACAGTTGGAATTTGTACTTTCTTTCATCACAACAAGTTCCAGTTTGGGAATTATTATAAATGGCCATTAATAAAGCAAATGTAATGAATTATATCATCTATTGCTAATCGTTCTTGTCTGTAACAGTGTTGGATGATGTGCAAAACATATATTAGTTAAAAGCCACATGCAAGACACTTCTCAGAGGTAAGTTTTATCTTTCATTGTATTCTGTCCCCTTTGCTCCATATACTATAGATGTAATTTTTAATATTGGAAGTATATTGTATATATCTTTAACTTTTACTCCTAAGTTCCATTGACTTCTCTAAGCAAATAAATTAAGAGACTCTAGAATATTCACTATCTGCCTATGAGGACTACCTCTGAAATTTACTAACTCCAAGACATCAGTCAAATTGCCTCAGCTGTGAATGTTAACTCCTTTATTTACTTGATGAGGGTAATTAAGAATCCTGCTTACCTCTTAGGCTGGCTGCGAGGCTCAGATGACTTCATGAAGATATGGCCAAGGGACGGTGACTGGCAGAGGGCACAAGAGTACTCTGCTTCGGCTACTTCTTATACTTTTGTAATGGCAGCACTTCCTGAAACATTCCTCTGCATCCCCTGTTTCTGAGGTTTATACAAAAGACCAGTCTCTGAGAAGGATTGTCCTCTATGTCCTTTTTCTTCCACTCTGCCTTCCCTCCTTGTGTTGATGGCCTCTTGAAATGGCTGGATGTATCTTTACTGTTAATAGTGCCAGGGACCTGCTATGAGAGTCCTTGTGTCCATGCCCAAAATACTGTATGTCAATTTTTTTTTTCAAAGCCAGTACTTTTAAAAGCAGACAATGGCTGGTTTCTATGTCAAAACAGAAAACCTCTTCTAATACTACATGTAATAAACTGTGGTGGTTTGAATGAGTGTCCCCCATAGGCTTTAAGTATTCAGACATTTTGTCTCCAGTAGTGGCACTGTTTTTGGAGGTCTTGGGGTGTGCGGCCGTGCTAGAGGAAGTATGTCACTGGGGGCAGGCTTAGTAAGTTTAACAAGCCTCGTGGTCTCCAGTCACCCTCTCTCTGCTTCCTGTGCTCATTGTGAGATGTGACCCTCAGTTTGCTGCTCCAGCTCCAGCTCCAGCCACCATGCCTCCCACCACAATGGACTCTAATTCCGTGGAACCGTCAATCGTAAGCTCAAATAAACTCTTCCATTTTATTTTATTTTATTTTTTGGTATTTTTTAAGGCAGGTTCTCCCTTTTAGTCCCAGCTGGCCTGGAGCTCACTCTGTAGACCAGGCTGGCCTTGAACTCACTCCTCCTGCCTTTGCCTCCCGAGTGCTGGGATTAAAGGTGTGTGCCACCACACCTGGCCCATAAACTCTTCCTTTTATAAGTTCCTTTGGTCATGGTGTTTTATCACAGCAACAGAAAAGTGACTAATACAGTTATTTGGTACCAGAGAGTGGGCTGTTGGCTGTGAAGAACCTGATCATGTGGATGTTTGGAGAAATGTGGAAGACTTTGGAACTTTGGGCTAGAAAAGCTGTTGACTACTGTAAGCAGAGCTTAAGGGGCCATTCTAGTAGAAGCCTGGAAGAAAGCATTGGACAAAAAATGTAGTTCCAGAGGAAAATAAAGACTTAGGCAGCAACTGGGATATTTTGATAAAGAGTCTGGCAGCAGTTTGCCCACAGCCCAAATGCTTGCCTGATGCTAAGTTGAAAAGCAATGGACTAATGTATTTGGCGGAGGATATTTCAAGACAGCCTAATGTAGAAATGGTGGCGTGGCTTTTAATGGTGAATATTATACAGATCTACAGTGAAAAAGAGCAAATGGGGTAGAAGTAAATGCAGAATTTACAGTTTGGATCTGAAAAGTACACTAGGAAGATTAACTGTGTGGCCAAGGCATGTGAAGGAGAGGCTCCCTTTCATAAGGAGACTAAAGTGATTAAGGAAAGGCCTGGAGATTTACAAGTAAACAAAAGAATCAATACCTTCAGGGCAAGACCACACCCAGCTAATCCTCCAACAAGTCCAGGGCAGAGAAAAATTGCAAATGTGGTTAAAGTAGGAGAGAGTCCATCCTGAGCTTGCAGCCAGATTCGGCAATTTCATTCACGTGGTGCTGGCTTTAGAGGCATGAAGTTTGCAAGAGTGAAGGGGTCATCAGTTCTTCCTCCACGGTTTTAGAGAGCCACAGAGGCCAGGCAGAGTGCAGCAGGGGCATCCCTGAATAAAGAAGGCCCTGATAGGCCATTGCGTGAAACTGTGAATGTGAAGCCTGGTTGACAGTGGAGACCCCAAGAAGACATTTGAGATGCCAGACCTGTGAGATATTTGCCAAGGAGAGCTGCATACAGGGAGTGGTACCAGCCTAAGAAAGAGATGTATGTTGCAAGCAAAGCTGGAAGAGCTGAGCCATCTAAGCCCTTTGGAAGTCAAGTCCCGGAAGTTGCACATGGAGCTACTGGACTTGGTTTTTGCCCTGCTGATTTTTGGTCTTGTTTTGGTCCAGTATTTCCTCACTATGCCTCTATTCCTCCCTTTTGGAATGGGAATGTGTATTCAGTTCCACTGTATGTTGGGAGTTTTTAATCTGCCTTTTGATTTTACAGGAGCTTACAGTTAGGAGATTGGCCTGAGTCTCAGAAGAGACTTTGGACTGTAGACTTTTGAATGGCATTGGAACTGGTAAAGACTATGGGGACTTTTAAGGTTGGACTAAATGCATTTTGCATTTTATATGGTCAGGAGCCTATGGGGGCCAGGGAGTGGAATGTGGTGGTTTGCATGAGTGTCCCCCATAGGCTTTAAGTATTCAGACATTTTGTCTCCAGTTGGTGGCACTGTTTATGGAGGTCTTAGAAGGTGTGGCTGTGCTAGTGGAAGTATGTCACTGGGGGCAGGCTTAGTGAGTTTAACAAGCCTCTTGGTATCTAGAATCTCTCTCTTTCTGTGCTCATTGTGAGATGTGACCCTCAGCATGCTGCTCCAGCTCCAGCCGCCATGCCTCCTGCCACAATGGACTCTAATTCCTTGGAACCGTCAATCGTAAGCTCAAATAAACTCTTCCTTTTATAAGTTCCTTGGTCCTGGCATTTTATCACAGCAACAGAAAAGTGACTAATACATAAACCCTAACTATATGCCCAAGGCTTGACACTTGATTTTATTGTAGCAGTTAATTATAAGTCCAAAATTTCTCTTTTTTTACTTATAATGAGAGGGGCTGGAACAAAGTGGGAGGTGGGAGAAAGACCCTGCATTACCTTATACAACTGCTCATGCACACAGAAAGAGCAGTGTCTCCTTGAGCTGTTGTTATCTGCTGTCTTTTGTAGTAAGATTATGAACCAAGAACTCCCATTAGATATGTTAGAATGTAGTATTCTGTTCAATGTTATAAGAAAGAAGCAAACTATTATCTACTAAAGATCTACACAATACATATCAGACACTGCAAGTTCTTTGCACTCTTCTGACTTCAAACAATTCTTTAAAATCACATGCAGGAAAAGAACCATGTAAGCTTAAAAAAGCTAAGAAAGCAAAAAAATCAAAAACAAAAAACAAAAAACAAAAAAAGCTAAGAAAGCTTTTCTAAGAGTTCTGTCGAATCATCTCATACTTTTAACCAAAGCTGTTTCATAAAGCTAATTGAAATGTTAATTCCTAAAAGACGTGGTTCTCTCTCCTGCTTCCACCGTGGGTCACTCGGGAAAAGCGTGTTTGAAGAAGGAGCCACGTTATCTTCTGAGCTAGACATTTGAACTCCCCCATTGCTTAAGGACCAATCACATCTTTCTAGGCTTCAGACTCAATGGAGTCTTCATGAAAAAGCTGAAATCCAGGGAAATAAATCATAAGAAGGTCTGTTTACTTTAAGTCAAATATTGAGGGACTTCTGATACGTAGTCATTAAGGTGAGTGGAGGTAAACATCCTCCTAACTCCCCAGGACAAAGGAAGCTCTCAATAATTTCTCTTGTTTCTTATCTGTGCTTTCAAGGAGGTGTCACCCCACAGTAGACTCTGGAATACAGCCATTTCCCTTGCTGTGCACTGGGCCGGATCCCTGTCAGCTTCTTTAAATCTAGCTTTCCTGTTATTTGACACTGATGGAGTAACTTGTATGCAGTAACTTATTTAATCAATACATTATCTTTTCTTAATGTCTTTCAAATTTAATAGAAATAAGCCTCATAAAAGTATCGTGAGATGTAGAGATCAGGTCTATCTCCTTTCCTTTTCCCCTCTTACTAGTGACCTTGGGGTCATTAGAACTCAGATTTCTTATGAAAACCATGACGGTGAGAGTTATACAGAGACCAAGAGAAATGGTTTTGCAGTCTTGGTTTGCCAAATTATTTGCTAAGTACACTTGATTTGAAATTTTCTAGGGAGTTCCCTCTCATTATATAGTGTTCTGTTGAGATTTAAATGTTTTATAATTTTGGTAGGGTGTTTTTGTTTGTTAAAGAAAAACTATTATAGCTGGGTGTAGCAATCTGTAAGCTCGGCATGGGGCAGGGGGGCGAGTCTCGGAGCTGCCTGGACAGCTGCTTCAACTGAATTGCTGAGCTGCAAGTTCAGCTAGAGACCCTGCCTCAAAAAATAAAGAAAGCACTGAGCCCCACGTTACACACACACACACACACACACACACACACACACACACACACACAAAAGAAAACCATTATATAACGTCAAATGTTAATAATACTAGAACAAGTTGGCTCACCGGCAAATCAAGTAACAGGATTAAAACCATCACATACAGCAAGTCGTAGATTTAGGCTTGACCAGACATAATGTCCAGGGAAAAGTTTGCGATACGCGCTACTAAGTTGTGCTTGACAATTCTGACTGACATTAATTAGGGCTTCCTAGAGACATCATGATGGTTTTGGTGTAGTTATATATATATATTAACTTCATGAACTGGCTGTAAGATAAATTCAGAGATATTGCATATAAAACATGATTTTATACAATCTTCAAATAGGAGCATTTTTCCCCCAAGTAAAATAGCTTACTAATTAATTAGTTATTCCAAATAAATTCATTTTACTATGCAATTATTTTATTACAGCTTAGGCTGGAGAGATGGCCTAGCGGTTGAGAGTGCCAACTGCTCTTGCAGAGGACCAGTGTTCGATCCCCAGCACCCACATGGCTGCTGAGAACCATCTTTAACTCCAGTTCCAGGGGAATCCGACACCCGCTTCTGACCTCCGTGGCACTGCATGACACGGGTGCACAAACCTACATGCAGACAGTACATTCATACACATAAAAAATAAATAAAATTAAAAAATAAAAAAACTTACAGCTTAATGTCATGATGAAATCCATTACTTCACAGTGACCTAAAAATTAAAAAACAGCTTTTTTGAAGTTTTATTAGATTCTTTCATGTTACATGAGCACATTGTATGACAGGCAGTCTGTTAGGGACTGTCTTACATGTCTAGCATGACACGTAAGATACAGTTGTAACTTTGAGGATCTCAGATCCAGTGAGAAAGAAACATAGGACTTCATGATAAACACTAAAACACAGTCATATTCGAAGTGACACAGGTGTATTGGAGCAGTGGCAGCCAGCTCCTCCGGGTAATCTCATCTGGTGGAGTTTTTGAAGGGCAGGTGCTGTTCCTTCACTCTGACTCCTAATCCCCACATGCCATCTCTTCCCCGAGCCTTGCATCAAAATCTTCCAAAGACTCACTTCCCAGTGCCAAGACAGTCTAATCCTGCTGTGTGGCAAATCAGAATCCTGGTTGCCATGGTAGTGTTAACAGGCTCTTGCAGACCTTTCCTCTTTACGGAGGACAGAATATAGTCTTGTTTTCTTTTAACTCGATGGTGTAGTCTTGATATGTGTGTGTAGTAATGTGCTGTGGCGTGGAAGAGAAGATGTGAGAAGACAGAGTGGGGAAAGCCCAGGGGCTTCTGGTTTTTCCAACAGTGCCAGATATTTTCCCTTTAAAATAATTTTTTTTTTCATTGAGATATTGGCCAATATTTTATGGGAACACAGGGCAAAAATCTGGGAGATTTTCCCTGGTTTTCTGTGCAGCTATCTAGGTCTCTGGACTGTTTTCACTAACGGTCTGTGGTTAATTCCAAAGAAAGCCAGGCATCAATACAACAAAAGCCAGCAAAAGTAGTCCAAGTCCTCAAATTCAACCTAATGGCATAATGATGGTGGTTCTACTTAAGTAAATACTAAGGATCCAAAACTTATGTGGAGCCAAGCCACCCTAACTACCCAAGGATAGCACATGAGTGATCCCATTAAGTAACCACTGTGGGCATCAAGCTCACACGGCCAAATATTTGCTCTGGAGCCAGGAAATTATCCTGCACAGCTGCTCAGGGACGGGAGAGATCACCCAATGGATATTTGAGCATGAGGACCTGAGTTTGGATCTCCATACCCATGTGAAAACACCAGGCATGGACAACACATGTATTACACAGACACTGTGGGGGCGGAGACAGCCTGGCTCTGGTTTCAGAAAGAGATCCTACCACAAAGGAGTAAGGCAGAAGCGATAGAGCAAGATGGCTGACATCCACCTCAGTGCATTCACAGGTATGTGCTGTGCACCTGCTTACATATGTGTTCATGTTACACAAACATACACACACACACACCACCCCCAGCCAAACAAACACAAGATAGATGATTAGGCCAAATATCCTTAAAATTACATCCAATATAGTTCAGTGGATACCATGGGACTTCTTGAAAATAACCAGTCTTGTCGTCCAGAGATTGGTAATGAAGGATTTTATCTTATCATGCAATATCACTATCACTTTCAAATATTAACAGCCCACATCTAAATTCAGTAGTGTTGGTTGGATAGAGGAGACATCATTTCTGGGCATGTTATTGAGGTATAATCCACATACAAAACTTTTACTCACTCTATAGGGTCCAATGACTTTGCATAAATTTATAGAATTATGTGATCATCATTACCAGTATCCAATTTTAGGACATGTTTATCATCTCTGAAAGTTCTTTCATGTCTAAACCAGTCTTGGGGAACCACTGATTGGCTTTTTTCTCCATAAATTTGTGTTTTGTGGACATTTCACTGAAATAGAACCAGAAACACAGTCTTTTGTGGCTTTTGGATGAAGTGTATTTTTAAAGTTTCTTTTCTTTCCATTGATTGATTAGTTGTGTGTGTGTGTGTGTGTGTGTGTGTGTGTGTACATGCTTACTATAACACACAGGTAGCAGAGGACAATTTCCTTGAGTTAATTCCTTTTTTTTTTAAATTTTATTTATTTTTGTATGTGTATGAGTGTACTGTCTGCATGCAGGTCTGTGCACCCAAGTCGTGCAATGCCACAGAGGTCAGAAGAGGGTCTCAGATTCCCCTGGAACTGGAGTTCTCCTGGAATTGGAGTTACAGACGGTTCTTAGCCGCCATGTGGGTGCTGGGGATCGAACCCGGGTCCTCTGCAAGAGCAATCGGTGCTTTTAACCGCTAGGCCATCTCTCCAGCCTTAGTTAATTCTTTTCTTTTACCATGTGGTTACAAAAGCTTGAACTCAGGCCAGCAGGCTTGGTGGCAGATGCCTTTGCCGACTGAACCATCTCGCTAGCCCCTAGTATTGTTTCTGTTATGGCATATGATAGTAAATCATTTTATTACTGAATAATATTCCACAGTTATTGTGTTTATATAGTTGTGGAATCTCATATGGTAATGAAACTTGGCACCTAGAAAGTTCTTGCCCCAGATGATCTTAAAGACATAATCATATAATACAGCATCACTACCATCTTCTGATACTGTAACCGAGTTTCAAAGGGGTTTCAACTGCCTTCAGGAAATATCTGTCTTTCAATGAATACATTTTTCATCTCTCTTTGATTAGGCTACTTTTTATTTACCTAAGACAAGGATATCTGATTATCCCATTAATATCCAGATTATAATTTTTAAGGACAAATATTATAGATGGATTTTAAAGAAATTCAGAAATTAACAAAAGACTTCAGGTTCTGGTCTAGTGGGGCCCATGGTGACTAGACATTGTACATTAACATAGGCTGGTACCTTGGGGAGGGGAGCGGCTTAGGAATTACGGTGTGGCCAAGACACCAAAACCAACATCATTCTTCTCCCCAAGTTGTTTCACTTGAGAATAGGAACAAAACTTGGACCAAAGGTACACGGTTTCCCAAGAACTGCAAAGCTGTGGAGCTGCAAATAAAATAACAAACAGTAAGAAAATTGGAAAAACTTGCTTGCACGCATACTGTGAGGCAAAGAGAATAAAGAGGTGAATTTATGTTTTCACTAAAAGAGGACATGAGGTTAAAAAAGCAACTTCCAGAGTATTTTCCCCATTTATTTTTATTTTTCGACATTAGTTACTAATAGTTTTATTGTGTCATTTATGTAATTAAGGAGACCTGGTTGAATATGGAAAAACAGCAGGAAGAGACGGTTTGTTCCAATTGAAAAGTAATTGGAATTTGAAGTTAGAAAACTGGTTTTAAATCTTGACTTTCAAGCTTATTACCAAACCTCCCTTTCTTTTAGTTTGTCAGTAATCACATGTGTGAAATGTGACACTAAATTATGTATTCTGGTTTACTACAGAATCAGATTAATACACAAGGGACTCACATCTTAGCCTGAAATAGTGCTAACATTTAGTGAACTTCATTCATTCATTCATTCATTTACTATTTCTTCAACAGACATTGAAATGACATTATACATGTCTGCTTCACAAGGAAATAGAATGAAATAGCTATCACTACCTGATCTAGTTTCTCTTCATTTGCTATGACAAAACACTCTAACTAAAACCAACTTGTGGAGGAAAGGGTTTATTCGGCTCACATCTCTGGGTTCATCACTGAGGGAGCCCAAGGCAGGAACTCAGAGCAGGAACCTGGAGGCAGGAGCTGAAGCACAGGCCATGGAGGAATGCTGTTCACTGGTTCATTTGCTTGGCCCATGCCCAGCCTGCCCTCTTATACAATCTACAACCACCTGCCCAGGGTGGCACCTCCCACAATGGGCTGGGCCCTCCCATATCGTTCAACAATCAAGACAAAACTCCAAAGATGTGGCCACAGGCCACATGGACGGAATTCCCCAGTTGAGGCTTCTTCAAACCAGGTGTGTGAAGTTGACACTAAGGCTATCTAGCACACTACCTAATGAGACCAGTACTTCAGGGAAGACAGATATTTTAACATAATTATTCAAACAGCAATATAATTACCATGGTGGTATGATGAGGAAAAGTACAAAGGATTTGTAGAAAGAGCATGTCTAGGTTGGGGGCTTGCCTATATGGTGTCTTCCTGTTCTCTTCCTGAAAATGTGGTGAGGCACATAATAGCTCCATTTTGAAGACAAAAAAGACTAAATTTCAGAAAGGTGTGCTGACTTTCTTCCTCTATCCTTTCTCACACTCTCTGCGCAGTCAATGTGTGATCTGACACTGGGGATCCTGATGTCCACTCAAACACGAAACTGTGCATCTAGAACAGCTGCCCTTCACTTTGTGCATAGGTGCAGTGGTTTTTGGCCTTCATGAGTCAGGGTTATGAGAAGATAAGGCGCGGTTCCACTGTGAGGGCACGGTATAGTTAGAAGAAGGGACCCCAACTTCCACACCCCTTTACACTTAGAAAAGGACGCCTTCCCTGTAATTCAGAGGACATTTATCACTTTCTTAGGGCCAGTCATTCAGATAAGAGAAGCCAATTTCTTCCCAGGGGTCTGTGTCTGAGTTCTGCTGGAAGTGAGGCTGATGCTGCTTCTGCCCATATTGTTCTTTAGAGAAAGCTGGATTTTGTGATCTCAGAGCTCCAGCTGACAAATGGGAAAAACAAGGAAACGATGTTCAGCTGAGTATGGTGTGTGTCTCAGATATCTTTCTGGGATGGCGATCAAGGTCAGGTCATGAGGGGAAAAAGACTTGAACAGAAAATGAATTGAGCCAGGAGGAAATATGCAGAAACACATGGAGATCAGGCGTTGGTAACTGGGTGGGAGTCAGGGCTCAGGGTCCAGGAAAGATGCAGAAACACACGGAGATCAGGCGTTGGTAACTGCGTGGGAGTCAGGGCTCAGGGTCCAGGAAAGACTCAGAAACACACGGGGATCAGGCGTTGGTAACTGCGTGGGAGTCAGGGCTCAGGGTCCAGGAAAGACTCAGAAACACACGGAGATCAGGCGTTGGTAACTGCGTGGGAGTCAGGGCTCAGGGTCCAGGAAAGATGCAGAAATACACGGAGATCAGGCGTTGGTAACTGCGTGGGAGTCAGGGCTCAGGATCCAGGAAAGATGCAGAAATACACGGAGATCAGGTGTTGGTAACTGCGTGGGAGTCAGGGCTCAGTGTCCAGGAAATACTCAGAAACACACGGAGATCAGGCGTTGGTAACTGCGTGGGAGTCAGGGCTCAGGATCCAGGAAAGACGCAGAAATACACAGAGATCAGGCGTTGGTAACTTCGTGGGAGTCAGGGCTGGGGGTCCAGGTAGCCTGTAAGGCCATTACAGTCACCTGCAGGGGACAGTGTCAGTGCTGCTTTCCTATTTGTGATATTACATGCAAGAGGTGGCTGATATAGTGCCTCAGACAGACATATTCAAGTGAGTCAGAACTTTCAGTCAGTCATGAAATCAAACTTCCTTCTTGTACAGAAGAACTGCATGGTTCCTTAGTGGCAGGGAAAAGAAAGAAAAAGCTTGTAGAGTCTCTATACCCTGTGATGGGTGTCTCTATACGCTGTGATGGATGTCTCTATATGCTGTGATGGTTGTCTCTGTATGCTGTGATGGGTGTCTATGTATGCTGTGATGGGTGTCTCTATTTGCTGTGATGGATGTCTCTGTATGCTGTGATGGGTGTCTCTATTTGCTGTGATGGATGTCTCTATATGCTGTGATGGGTGTCTATATGCTGTGATGGATGTCTCTATATACTGTGATGGGTGTCTCTATATGCTGTGATGGGTGTCTCTATATGCTGTGATGGATGTCTTTACATGCTGTGATGGATGTCTCTGTATGCTGTGATGGATGTCTCTACATGCTGTAATGTGTCTCTCTACATGCTGCGATGGGTGTCTCTATATCCTGTGATGGGTGTCTCTATATGCTGTGATGGGTGTCTCTATATGCTGTGATGGGTATTTCTGTATGCTGTGATGGGTGTCTCTATATGCTGTGTTGGGTGTCTATACATGTTGTGATGCGTGCCTCTATATGCCGTGATGGGAGTTTCTACATGATATGATGGGTGTCTCTATACACTTTGATGGGTGTCTTTATTTTTTTTTATTTATTTTATTTTTTTTAACAAATCTAGGCCCGTGTTCCCGCCCATTCCCCCACCCCGCCAGAGCTCATGCATTCTGCCAAACATGCTTTTCATCTCTTAGTCTTTCTCAATATTGTCCATGGGGAAGTTGACTGTTTTGAGCAGAAGTTCACTGTTTCAGTCAGTTCTTTGATGCAGTCTTTTCTGTTGTTGTTGTTGTTTCCAAAATGCATTATCAACCAACTGCTTTTGTACAAAGCTCAAGGGGCCCGAGAACAAAGAAAATACTTACATGGGGTAATTGGCACTGAGCTCACACAGATGAAGGGTCCATTCATCGTTTTTGTTTGTTTTTCTGGACTTGTGTTACTTCACATCAGCATGATGTCCTCTAGTTCCCAGGCCATTTTGCCTGCAAAGCGCGGATGTCCGCATTCTTTACTGCTGCATAGAACTTCTATTGTGTAGATGTACCACATTTCTCTCTCATCCACTCGGTCAGTTGAGGGTCATTTTAGTGGTTCCAGCAACCTGCTATGTGAAGAGCGAAGCTTGTATATAACAGGGCTGTGCATGTATCTCTGGGTTGGGTATAGTACTGAGGGTACAAATGACCCAGGAGTGGTATGGCCTGGTCGGGTGGCAGTTCACTTCCAATCTCCAAGGGTTCTCCACACTGTTTCGTTTCCATAGTGGACTTGGTACGAGTTTTACATTCCACCAGCAGTGGGATGAGTGTTCCCCTTTCCCCACACCTCTCAGTACTTGGTATCATTTGTTTTACTTGATCATAGCCATTCTTATTGGGTAAAAGATGATATCTAAAGTGGCTTGGATTTGCATTTCTTAACAATCAGTGATGTTTAACACTTCTTAAGGTTGTTTCTCTCCTCAGCCATCTCGAATTCCTCACTTGGTGAAGGGCTGGTCAGCGCTCTTGGCTCCATCTATGAAAGTGGGTCATTTTTGTCTTTCTTCTTTGTTATTTTTGGAGTAGTTTATTATATATCTGGAATCAATGCTTGTCAGATGTATCTGCAGTAAGGTTTCCTCCCATCTCTGAGGATTTTCTCTTCAACTCTTCCTTGATTGTTTCTTTTGATGTACAGAAGCTTTTGAGTTTATGAGGTCCCATTTGTCAATTGCGACCTTAATCTCTCGGGCAGCTGCTGTCTATTTAGAGAAGTCCTTTCCTACGCCTATGTCTTGTAGTCTGCTGCCCTTTTTTCTTCTTCTATCACCTCCAGGGTTTGGGGTTTCACGTGAGGTCCTTAATCGTCTGGAGTTGACTTTTGTACAGGCAAGAGGTAGGGGTTTAATTTCAGTTCTTCCTACAGTGGTGAGCCAGTTTTGCCAAACACCAACTTGCTGAAGATGGCTTCTTTTCTTCTCAGTTGTTTCCTTGTTTTTGGCCCCTTGTTAATATGAGAAATGGCTGAATTGTATGGTGCTCAATTTGGATCTTTGTTTGTTCCATTGTCTACAGGTCTGTTTTTGTGCCAGTACCAGGCTGTTTTTTTATGACATATCCCTGTTGTAATTAAGTTTGAAAATCTGGTATAGAGATTCCCTCCTGTGTAGCTCTTTTCACTCAGGGTTGAATCTGGCATTCGGGTCTTTTTGTTTTTCTCCAATGAATTTAAGAACTTGTTTTTCCAGCCTGTGAAGAAACTCCGGGATTTTGGATTGGTTGCGTAAATCTACTAAGAGTTTTGGTAAAAAATGGGACATTTTTAGCAATGTTTAATTTCCCAAATCCTGAGCATGGGGGTTTTTTATCATCTCTGGGTTCTTCTTCAATTTCTGTTCTTTAAGGGTTAAGAAATTTTTGTTGTAAGGATCATTTAGTGTCTTTGGTTAGGTTTGTCCTAGGTATTTTTGTTTTTGAGGCTATTGTGAGTGGAAAGGTCTTTTGAATTCTTTCTCCAGTTGCTTGTTTTTTGGTGTATAAGAAAGCCATTGATTTTTTTAACTTTTTGACAGCTTTATCCTGCCACTTTGTCTGTAGCTTCTAGCCAGTTTCTCTTAGTATTCCTGGGTGGAGTTTTTAGCATCCTCCAAGTAACCTTATCATATAATCAGCAATAAGGATAGTTTGACTGGCCTCTTTTCCAATTTAATCCTTTAATTTCCTTTGCTTGCCCTTATTGATCTAGCAAGGTTTCAAGCACTATATTGAAGAGGAGGTGGTGACGGGGGCTTGAGCCTGCCGAGTTCTACATTTAAAGGGAATGTTTCTGTCATGTGCCCATGTAGGATGATATCGGCTGTGGGTTTATTTCCTTATTCGTTTTCTTTGTATGGCTTTGATTATGATGCCTCCACATCCAATTGCTAGGACTATAAGCATGAAGGGATGCGAATTTTGTCGAAGGCTTTTTCGCATCAATTGAGATGATTGGTGTGGTTTTTGTCTTTGAGTCCATTTATGTTGTTTGATGATGTTTAATTGATTTTCGATGTTGAACCAGTCCTGCATCTCTGGTATGAAAATCCAGACTGGTGGTGGATGATTTTCTTGATGTGGGTTCTGTATGCATTTGCCAGTATCCTGGTTTTGAATTTTGGTCATCTGTGTTCATGTAGGGAGAGGGTCTGCGAGTAATTCATTCTCTTTTAGTTGGATCTTTGCCTGGTTTTGGTAAAGAGTGATGATTGGTTGTCAGTAGAAGGAATTGGGAGAATTCCTCTGATTGTATGACTTCTAAACAGTTTCAATAATAATAGTGGTAGGTTTTTTGAACATGTTTTTATAGAATTCGCTGTGAAACCATCTGGGCGTGGGCTTTTTATAGTTGGGAGGCTTCTTACTACATCCTGCTTTTGCTTCTCAATATGTTAGGGTCCTGTTTAAGAACTGCTGGAATCTTCTTCTTGACCAAGCTGTTGGTGATTCCCCAGGATTTCAGATATACAACCATTTCTATTCTTCTAGGTTTTCAAACTTGGTAGATATAGGTTCTTGTAATATTCCCATATAATTCTCTTGATCTTTTCCTGGTCCGTTGTGGATATTCCCTTTTTCATCACGGATTGTATTGATTTGGAGTTGTTTCCTTCCTTTCTTTTTGTTAAACTGGGCTAGAGGTCTCCTCTAGCGTGTTTATTCGTTCAAAGAACAAACTTTGGCTTCATTGATTTTTTGTATTGTTTTCTTTGTTGCTTTTCATTGATTTCTGCTCGATTTTTGTTATTTTCTTCCTGTCTGTTG
>VZQC01007844.1:378514-402340 GCA_009823505.1 Rhizomys pruinosus
GCCCCCACAGCCACAAGATCCAATCAAGCCAAAGACCACACCTTTAATCCCAGCTGGGAGGATAACTCCAACCTCACAGCCACAAAGGCCAATCAAACCAAAGACAGCAGGACCAAAGGATCAACAATCAGCTCGCAGAGGCACCCAGTTCCTACCTGTCTCCCCCTCTTCCTTCCGCTGGGCTCAGGAGATCTCAGATCCGATGGGTGTCTTTATATGCTGTGATGGGTGTCTCTATATGCTGTGATGGGTGTCTCTACACGCTATGATGGGTCTCTCTATATGCCGTGATCCATGTCTCTATACACTGTGATGGGTGTCTCTATACACTGTGATGTGCTTCTCTCTATACTGTGATGGATGTCTCTACAGGCTATGATGGGTGTCTGTGTATGCTGTGATGGATGTCTCTATATGCTGTGATGGGTGTCTCTACATACTGTGATTGGTGTCTCTATATGCTGTGATGGGTGTCTCTATATGCTGTGTTGGGTGTCTCTATTCGCTGTGATGGATGTCTCTATATGCTGTGATTTGTGTCTCTATATGCTGTGATGGATGTCTCTATATGCTGTGATGGACGTCTCTATATCCTGTGATGGATGTCTCTATTCGCTGTGATGGGTGTCTCTAAACACTGTGATGGCTGTCTTTATACACTGTGATGGGTGTCTGTTTTAACCTCCAAGACTTGACCTACCTTGCAGACTCCAAACCCAATTGTGCAGTTAGCTATCCACTGGACGTTTTTATTTGCATGTTCCATGGACATATTATAAGACTGCTGTCCTCATCTGAACATTGTGTCTTGCCTCTCATAGCAACTCCTGTGACTGACCACCTGTGCCATCTAGTAGGCAGGGACCATCCATCATCCATGTAGTGTCCAGCTTTCAACCCTGCTCCCTACACACTTCCAGTCCTCAGCTATACCCCAGAAGCATCTCGTATTCATTTCTCCCTCTATACCTCCCCACTACTCCTTGATTTGGGGTCTTTCTTTCTTAGACTCCTGCAGGGGCATTCTTGCCAAAGTCAGACTTGTTCCCACCACCATAACCCCCTGTTGCCTATGCTACTCCTCATCAAGCCTTGGCTGTGTCCCATCCCTGAGATGAAGCCTGCATCCTCACAAAGATGGTTCTCAGCCACCCTGTGGGTGCTGCGGATCGAACCCGGGTCCTCTGCAAGAGCAGTCAGTGCTCTTAACAACTAGGCCATCTCTGTAGCCCCCTTGATGCCATACTTACCATAAACTGAGTTCTACATCTTCCTGGTCTTCAGGAATATCATTTCATTTTGTATGTCTACATATGCATAGTCCAAAGTGCCTAGCTCCATCTCATCCGTCACATGGTCTCGTACCCGTGTTGATAATCTCCTAGCTCCATCTCATCTGTCACACGGTCTCGTACCCATGTTGATAATCTCCTTGCTCTCAGGCTTACACCCTCCTCTCCTCTCCCCGGAAAAGGCAAGATTTCTTCAACTTTTATCTTTTTGCGTTCCTCTTCTCTGTGGATACTTGTTTATACGTCAGTGTTTTTGAACTGCGTGGGCTCCTGGAGGCCTTTCAGTTTATGTGCCCAGTGCCCAGCACAGTGCTAGGCATATAGTTGGCTCTTAATCAGGGCTGGGTGTTGACATTTGCAAAGAATTTACTAACCATATAGCTTGAGTTATTAATTTTGCTAATGAGGAAATTTTTCCTCACTGGAACTGAGAGAATTGCATAATTAGAGGCTTAGTTTTGAATGGGACAGGTGTTTTGACATGGTTGAGTGCATTTCCAGTACACAACATGGTAATTCATGTGGCGGTTTTCTACTGGAGGAATATTCTGTTTTAGCAGCAAAATAACATGAAGGCAAGGAAATTTACTGTTTGAAAAAGAAAGAAAAGCAGGGAACCCCCAGGAGTTATACTATTAATTTCTCTATTTGAGGCAAAAGAAACACAGAAAAACAAGAAAAAAAAAGTTGAAAGTGCTAAGAAGGGAAGAATAATAGAATGGCTCTAATACAGAAACAGCAACAGTAAAGTCACTAGTTAGCGCTGGATGATGTGGGACGATTCCCTCCCTTGTGCTGGAAGGTGGCAGGGGCGAGGGAGCAATGCTGTGGATCTTTGAGGGACTGAGAGGAATGGGGAAGTAGGATTTTTTTTTTTTTGAGAGGGAGCCAAATATATGCTTCATTATTCTGTTTTGTGTGTGTGTGTGTGTGTGTGTGTGTGTGTGTGTGTGTGTGTGTGTGTGATAAGTGACTCAATTGGAAATATCCAGTTTGGGAGAAACTTCATGTAAAGTTTAGGTGTATAAAATGAATGAGGTCTGGGGAGAAAAACCTAGAGGAACGTTTTCTTTTCAGAAGGAGGTGCTAGGGGGACAGAGATTCCGGATGGAATTGAGGGGATTGGCTTCATGTAGTGTGAACACAACTCCAAACGAGACTGACTGGGGAATCAAGTATTCCAAGGAAATCTTTCAAAGGGGCATGCCTACCTCACATCACTAAAGTGTGAAAAATGTAGTTCTATGTAACTGACAGATTTCAAGAGCAAAAAGCATGGTTTAGAAGGAGCACTGTTGATGAATGTCAGCCCCAGAAGCTCAGGTTTCCAGAGAGACCAGGGTCTGTGAGCTCCCAGTAGGGGATTAACTGCCTAGTCTCTAAGACAGCAGACAGGATGGGGCTGACGGGAGAAAGCATGGTGGTGTGGGGATGTCAGGAGGGACTACGCTGAGGCCAATGTGGAGAGGACAGGCAAATCCCATCACCGAGTACCAGATACACTAGAACTAGAAGCTTCTTTTCTTATTAAAAATGTTTTGAGAATTTCATGTAAGAATTGCTTTGACATCGTTGCTTCCCTTCGATCTCCCCTCCAACTCCTCCCATATGCCTTATCCTCCCTTTCCATTTTTTGTCTTCTTCTTTGATTGTTATTGTTTCATCTACATACATACATTTACACACACACACACACACACACACAAAGACAAGTCCATTTAGTGGTACTCATGTAACATGTGTTTAGAGCTGACCACTTGGGGCTAGAAAACTTTTCAGGGAGCTTGTCCCTGGAGAAAACTAACTCTTCCTCCCTCAGCATGCATTGATTGCCTGTAGCTCCTCTTCTAGAGGTGGGACCCTGTGTTACTTCCCCCATGACTTTGGCATGTTAATTGGTATTTCATTACACAGGTCTGGTTAGGCAGCTACTTTGCGGAGACTTCATGGGCACAGCCTCCCTAGTATGTCTACCATGTATTGTCTAGCAGCAGGCACCATGTTCCTCTGGATCTTACTCTTTGTGCCCCATCTTCTGCAATGCTCCTTAAGCCTTTGCCAGTGCCATCAAGGGGGATCTGGGAAAAATGAGAGATACTTTAACTGGGGAAGGGGAAAGAGGGTTATACGGAGGAAAGTGAAGAAAGAGAGACAAATAATATTTAGGTGGTCTAAAAGACCATAGGGAAATGTATTATTTCATGAGGTGACTTAAAATACACATATGATATATATGTGAGAGCATGTTTATAGCTGAAGATATAACACATACAACAAAAATCCCAGTGCCAGACAAGGGAAACCTCCCTTCAATTTGTTGGCCATCAGGGTAGTCCAAGAGACTCCCCCAATAAATAGGTTATTTCCATAGCCTATGGATGCTGCCCAGAACATGAAGGTAAAACCTTATTGCTGAAGACAAGATGTACTTTGGACACAGGACTTGGAGCAATTGAGCTGGAACTGACCTGGAAGCCTGAAGACGGACTCTTATAGTAACCGAGATACTATGCAAGCTGTCAGGGGAGAAAATGAATCTATGGTCCTACCCAGTTGTAAAGCCTGTGAACCTCAACAGTGACCAGCCCAGGAAACTAACTTTACTGGTGGAATAGTGGCACTTTCATCTTGGGGGGTAACCTATAGCTGTCTAATTGGACTTAAGGCCCCTTTAATAGGAGAGAATTCTTGCATGGTACTGTAAGCAGAGCCAAGTACACAGGGCTGGAGAGGTCATATCCAGGAGAAGAACCTACTACTGTCACTTTCCTAGACCAAGGTAATTTCTTACTATATTCTAAATATGTATCTTTATATTCAAAGATGAACGTAGCTCTCCTCATTGATCAAAGAAGATTCTTTTTGCAACAAATGAAGACTATTACAGGGATCTGCAACTAACTAAAAAATCAGACAGCAGGGGCTGGAGAGATGGCTAGTGGTTAAGAGCACCGACTGCTCTTGTAGAGGATCCGGGTTCGATCCCCAGCACCCACATGGCGGCTGAGAACTGTCTGAAACTCCATTCCAGGAGATCTCCAGTTCCAGGGAAATCCGACGCCCTCTTCTGACCTCCGCGGCATTGCCTGACACGGTGCACAGACCTGCATGCAGACAGTACATTCACAAAATAAATAATAAAAAAAATTCAGATAGTAAGTGACCGTGTGGTTCCTGGCCCTGACTGGTACATCTACAATGCTGCTCTTCATTGAGCCAAGGATGGAAGAGAGGATTGGAAAGAAAAGAGAAATCATGTTTATAAGAATTGCCATTAGAAGGGCATTTTTGATATGCTTTTTGCTGTATGGATGGCAGAGCCACATAGGAAGATAGAAGAGTTAACGTTCATGTAGTCTTGTTTTATAACCTTGCATTTCTCTAAATCCTCAGTAGCAATGACCTCAGAGGCCACTTGCACTGCAGTTTGCATTAGGAGAACAGGTTCTTCTAGATTCCAGAGCTTCCACAGGCTTTATACAGCTTCCAGGAGCTGAATAGCCCCAGACTGTCAGTTCTCCTGGTCCAGAAATTTCATTTCTTCCCATCCCCTCCTCACTCCATTTTAAATTTATCTGCTTTCTTTCCCTTTAATAATTTTTCTCTATTTTTTAAAAAAGCCACTAGTCTGGATTTGACTATCAGCTTAGGATATGTTACCTATCCCAGAAAAATGTGTTACTATTCCATCCAATTGTTTGGAAATAAAATCATCCTTCTGTATCCATAGGAAATAGTTTCTAGGACACCAAATTCTGACACCTCTCAAGTACATTATATAAAATGATACAGCATTTATGTATAACCTACACACACCCTTCTACAGTCTTTAAATCATTTCTAGAATCCTTATAATTCAAAGTAAATAGTTGTATCACTCAGAAAATAACAAGAAAACAAGATGCACATATATTCAGTACAGAATAGTATTTTTCTTTTTTCTTTTTTTTAATTTATTTGACCAGTAAGTACACATAGGCAAGAAACATAAGGAGTGTCCATATAAACCTGATTA
The DNA here is from genome assembly GCA_009823505.1 of Rhizomys pruinosus. NCBI lineage: Eukaryota > Metazoa > Chordata > Mammalia > Rodentia > Spalacidae > Rhizomys > Rhizomys pruinosus. The sequence continues at coordinate 383,822 of VZQC01007844.1, forward strand.
GTTAACAACTGAGTCCAGTTTTTGTACAACCCGGGGTCCCTGAATCCAATTGAAAAGGTTTGCTTTTCAAGGGGGGCTGGAGAGATAGCCTAGTGGTTAAGAGCGCCAACTGCTCTTGCCGAGGACCCGGGTTCGATCCTCAGCACCCACATGGCGGCTGAGAACCATCTGTAACTCCAATTCCAGGAGAACTCCAGTTCCAGGGGCATCCGACACCCTCTTCTGACCTCCGCGGCGTTGCACCACACAGGTGCACAAACCTACATACAGACAGTACATTCATACACATAGAAAATAAATAAATAAAAAATTAAAAAAATATTAAAAAAAAGAAAAGGTTTGCTTACACAAACATGTTGATCAAATAAAAAGAAATGAGAAAAAAAAATCCAGTCTGTTTTTGCTCTGGTCTCACAAGTCATCGCCCCTTCTTGGCCCTTACAACCTGACATGCCAACCTCTTCCATGAGAGTCCCTGGGCTTTGGAGGGGAGAGGGAAGACAGTGAAAGATAGAAGATCCATTTTTTTTTCCTGAGGTGACATGTTAAACTCTTGGGACTGTCCAAGTTCTGTTTGCAATGGACTGGTGGGTCATTTTTCAGTCTCCTTCCAATTCTAGTAATAAAGCACAAATACTAGCAAATATTAAAGATTATAACAAGTTGCTCTATGGGCACAGACACATATGTTTGGATAATATTTTGGTTGGGGCATTATAACTCTTTGACAAAGAGATGCCAATACCTTTCTACTGTGGTCAATAGAGCCTCCTGACATGAGGGGGCACCAAGGATAGCCAGCCATAGATCAAATTGGGATTGTTTTTTCTTTCTGGGTGTACATTTATCAGGCTGCCACTATTGCACTGTATCTTCTTTGGCATGTAAAAGTGTAGCACCAGAAGTCTGTAGTAAAGCTTCAGAGACAATTTCTTCCTAGCAGTTTGTATAGTGCTCTGTTACACCATGAAGATCAGCTGTTGATTTGCAGTGCAGGGTCTCAGCATAAATTTTTTTCATACTCTTATCATGTCTTGTCTTCAGAAATAGTCTTCAGGAATAGTTTCTGCCGGGCGTGGTGGAGCAAGCCTTTAATCCCAGCACTCGGGAGGCAGAGGTAGGTGGATCTCTGTGGGTTCAAGGCCAGCCTGGTCTACAGAGCGAGCTCCAGGACACTTGGTACTAAAAGGGAGACCCTGTCTCAAAAATACCAAAAAAAAGGGTAAAACGAAAAAGAAAAAGAAAAAGAAAAAGAAAAAAAAACCAAACACACACACACACACAGAAATAGTTTCTTACTGTCCATTTCTTTTTAAAAATTATTTATTTTTTTGAGACAGTGTTTTTTTTTAGTCCCAGCTGGCCTGGAGCTCATTCTGTAGACCAGGCTGGCTTTGAACTCACAGAGATCTAGCTGCCTCTGCCTCCCAAGTGCTAGGATTAAAGGTGTGTGCCACCATGCCCAGCCTAAGATGGTTCTTAGCTGCCATGTGGGTACTGGGAATTGAACCCAGGTCCTCTGCAAGAGCAGTAGTCGGCGTTCTTAACCGCTGAGCCATCTCTTCAGCCCCTGTCCATTTCTTTTTTTTTTGGTCTTTTTGAGATAGGGTCTCCCTGTAGCCCCAGCTGTCCTGGAACTCACTCTGTAGACCAGGCTGGCCTTGAACTCACAAAGATCCGAGTGACACTGCCTCCTGAGTGCTAGGATTAAAGGTGTGTGCCACCATGCCTGGATCCCCTGTCCATTTCTTATGTGCACCCAAAGTTGTGGCAAATGGCCTTGGTTTGGGGGGCTTTTATTTTATTTTTTAAAATTTTATTTATTTTTTTATGTGTATGAATGTACTGTCTGCATGTAGGTTTGGGCACCCATGGCGTGCAATGCTGCAGAGGTCAGAAGAGGGTGTCGGATTCCCCTGGAATTGGAGTTAAAGATGGTTCTCAGCCACCATGTGGGTGCTGGGGATTGAACCCGGGTCCTCTGCAAGAGTAGTCAGTGCTCTCAACGGGTAGGCCATCTCTCCAGCCCCTGGGGGGGCTTTTAAAGCTCCCCTGGTCAACAACTCCTGGTAGGGCAGCCTAGAGCTGACACTGAAGCCTTTATTTACCAATGCTTTTTATTTAACTGTGGGGCAAAATTGCATCCTAGTGGGAGGAGGTGTATTCCTTACCCCTCTGTTTTTGTTATTTCCACTACAATCAGAGCAGCCTCTCAAGTTTCCTGGACCCATAACTCCAGATTTATAGTTTTCCAGAAGGCAAGAGTTGTATCACATACCTCTAAACAGGAACCCAGCTGAAGGGGTTTACCACGCCCTTTCAGAGTATCTCCCTCTGGACTGCATACCATTGGTTCAAGGAGGTAGAATCCAGCTTTTCCTGAGCCAAATTATCTTGTTATGTGGAGAAAAAAATGTCAGAATTATCAGTTGCATAATACAGGGAAACATGGAGAACATTTGTGTCCATTTAATCTAATAGCTGTGACTGGGACTGTGATGTTAGCGCTGAAGTGTGGCATATACGGAAACAGGGAGCCACCTGTCGATTATTTTAATGCAGGTTGTTTATGTGCTGTGGAGGCTACACTGGTAGATACTTTGGGAGTAGAGCCTGAAGATAACGTCTGAAGGACAGGAGGCCTTTCTGAAACATTTCGAAAATGCAGAATTCTAATACGTTTGACAATGAGATAATGTGTGAAGTGTTGGTGTACTTTACATGGAAAGTCCTAGTCAAAAGCAAAATATTAGTATTCCTGTCATTGTAGAATCCCAGGGCAGGGAGCACTGAGGAATTTGCAACTGAATATCCTTCTCCAGGCCCTTTAGCACCTTCTAACGATTTCATAAATCAGGGAATAGGCTACAGTTTGCTGAAGGGATAAGTGTTTGTGAGGTGATGAAGTTCTCTTGAAGAATTTAGAGTTCAGTTTTATTTGAACTACAGTGTGAATGGACTCTTAGTGCTGAGGATCCTTCTGGGCCTGTTTAAACAGTAGCTCCAATTCCCTTTTTGAACAGTTCTGCATATCAGCCAGAGAGGTTTACAGATGCTGATCTGTACTGTGTGAAGCCCTCTTCTGGGACAGGGCATAGTGTGAGTGTCTTGCAACCTAATCTTTCAAACACCAGCTCAAATCATACACCTGCAATGAAGTCTTCCTTGACAACTTCATGGTCTCCAGTCCCCCCTTCCAGTGAACTCATAAGCATTTGTTAACGTTGCAGTATTTTTCTGTCCCCTTGAATACGTGTAGCAAGCTGGAGACTTTTCTGGAGACTATTGACACCTGGGAGAAGAACGATAGCTCCAAAGTTTTCTTGAAATAGAAGGCCAGTCATGAAGAGGAGAGTATGCAGAACAGTGCAAATGGGATGAAGAAGGACCCAGAGATCTCATTGCGAGAGCGAGTGTGACAATTCAAGGGGCTGCCATCAGTATGGGCTTTTGGAAGAAACTCAGAAGTATATTTAGAAACTATGGGTGGGGACGGTTTTTTCCCCACATGATGCTGCATAAAATGTCTGTGGCCGATCTTACAGCTTCTTCCATCTTTGTTCTTTCCGTCCCCTTACTTTATTCACATACACATTCATTACATATTTATTGACTTCCTGTTGTGAACTGGGCCGCGTTCAATGTCTGGACATTTAACAGTAAATAAGGCAGACAAATATCCTGCTTGGGGAGACAGACAAGTAAAGTGGAAACGGGGTAACGGCAGCCATCGTTAGAGCTTGGAAGGAAGACTAGGATCGGAGTCTGCAGTGACTGTGTCCCGCTTTCATGGGGGTCACGTGTGTGGCTTAGTGCCTGAAAGTTCTACAAGCTGCTGAGGACACTGCCTTATGCATCTCCATCTTCTCCATCTTCCCGTAACTACCTGGTGCTTTCCTCAGTGTTGTAGACGTTCTAATGAATCCAGGAACAGGGTTTTGCAATCAAACAGCTGGTTTCATAGAGTTGCTTAACTTATTGTGTGCCATGATGCTTTCTTTTTTTTTTTTTTTTTGGTCTTTTTGAGACAGGGTATCCCTATAGCCAGCTGTTCTGGAACTCACATTGTAGACCAGGCTTTGACAGTTTTTTGGAACCTTAAAGAGTCCTTCTCTGAGTAATTTTATATAAACATAATACATGAAATTACCATGAAACGAGCAATAACAAATACAGCCTACAGTTCTCTAAGCCCAAAGTTGGCAATCTCTGAAAGTCTACACATGTTGTTTTTTCATAAGAAGTATTATGAAGGGGAAACTAAGATTCTGCAGCCACAGGTCTTACTATTTCTATAACATGGGCCAGAGCAAGCACAAGTAACTCAAGCAAATTACAGTTGACAGTTGAGAAAAGGATGCCAGTAAGTTTTCTGGGATTACCTACAACTAAAGTTGGACACGCGTTTAGTACAGCTTGTCGAACAGAGGCCAGAGAGTAAAAAACCATTCACTGGCTAGCTGGCCTTTGCCGAATTCCAGGACACTAGGTCAGAACTACTTGGGAGATAATCAGCTTACTAGAAATAATGATAATGACATATCAGGAGGAGCTGAGGGGAAGAGGCTGTGGGAGGAGCTGTGGGCGGAGCTGTGGGAAGAGCTGTGGGAGGAGCTGTGGGCGGAGCTGTGGGAAGAGCTGTGGGAGGAGCTGTGGGAGGAGCTGTGGGGATGAGGCTGTGGGAGGAGCTGTGGGAGGAGCTGTAGGAGCTGTAGGAGCTGTGGGCGGAGCTGTAGGAGCTGTGGGAGGAACTGTGGGCGGAGCTGTGGGCAGAGCTGTGGGAGGAGCTGTAGGAGCTGTGGGAGGGCTGCTGTTCCAGGTGCTGTGGCCTCTCCTTCCTGTCCTGCCCCACAGGCCCCATCTATGGGATTATGCCTCACAATGAATTCACCGTCAACGCAGCCAACAGTGGTCTTAGCATCTACTCTTCTTTCTTTTTTTTTAGCACCTTCTTCTTCATTCTTTTTTGTGTGTGTGTCTTTTTTTTTTTTTCTTTTGCCTTTTTGAGACCTGGTCTCCCTATAGCCCTAGCTGGCCTGGAACTCTCTCAGCCTGGTCTTGGACTCCCAGTTGCTAGGATTAAAGGCGTGCGCCACCACGCCCAGCTTAAAGACAGTTTTTAGCCGCCATGGGGTGCTGGGAATCGAACCCGGGTCCTCTGCAAGAGCAGTCGGCGGCACTCTTAACTTCTGAGCCATCTCTCCAGCCCCTACTTCTATTTCATTCTTGTTCAAGTTTGCACTAATTTAAAAAATGGAGTTTTTAAATTCTTATTCTTCATGATTAACAAATGTAAAAAATTATGTGAGTTCCATTGTACATATGTTCAAAGCAGATTGCTTATTTTCTTATTGGAGAATGGCGGCTCTTCAACAGGATATTATTACCTCACTTTTGGATATATACCTAAACTTTGCGATCCAGCTTCTACATTTTTTTTTGCATCTTTCTGGTTTCAGATATTAACATTCTCAATTCTCATCCTGAGTGAGATCTCATACGTTCCCCTTCCAGAAACAAAGTATCTCAAATGGTGTTTAGGACTTGTCTTGTTGACCCACTTTTTCCTAGTTAGGAACTACATTTTGTACAATCTTTGTGTGCCTGAGTATTTGCTTTTAGAGGCCAAATATGGCTAATTTTATAATGTTAGCTGCTGGGTATTTTTCTTGTTTTCTAAATCTCTGGGGCTTTGTTCTATTGTGTACTTAGGTTAGTCAGCCTCAGTCTGATTCTTCTGAGGCATGCTTCTGAGCATTTTTCGGGGAGTCTGATGCAGCCTCTAGTCCCTGCCTAGTTTGGTGCCTTTGCAAAGGAGCATGAAAATGTCTGATACTTTGTAGTGTAAAAAGTCTCCCCACCCTGGGTTGGGGGAAACCAAACTGTTCTGTAGGGGTGAGCACCGGGAATGCTTCTTTCACATGGTTTCTTCTCTGGTTTAGAGTCAACCTTAATGTGTAGTACTCAAAGAAGCCACGCAGCCTTCTGCGAATTTCTAAACTCTTTCTCTCTCACTATGGCACAAGTATGCTGCCAATTCTCCCAGCTTCAGTCTCTGACTTTCAGCTTCACCTTACTCAGAGATGCTTCAGACGGCTTTGGAGTTCTTTTTCTGACAGCTGGAAAATCCTCCTTAGAGAACTGACACAGGAGTCAGTTATTGGTGAGTGTCTTTGCCTGTCAATGATCGGGTCCTATACTTCTTGCCGTCCTGAGGCTTTCTTCTTAAGTCATATCAGTAAATCCAGTCCCTATTTCTATATCACAATTTCATGGTCCAAAGTGGAAAGCCTTAAAAATTAGGCCACTTTGCCCCGTCTATTTTTATCTCTTACTGTTTCCTGGTTGGAATTGTATTTTGGTTAGGCTGTTTGTTTACATAATCATCAACTCACATATGCTTGGCTGCTTAAGAAAAGGGTCCTCCAGCTGCTCAGGGTGCTGCGCTCCTTTAATTTAACACTGCGGAGGCAGGGGTAGGTGGATCTCTGTGAATACAGGCCAGCTTGCTCTACATAGAGAGTTTTAGGCCAGCTGGGGCTACAGGGTAACCGTGTCTCAAAAAAAAAAAACTCCAATTCCTGGAGAACTCCAGTTCCAGGGGAATCCGACACCCTCTTCTGACCTCCGCGGCATTGCACGACATGGGTGCACAAACTTGCATGCAGACAATACATTCATACACATACAGAAATAAATAAAAAAAATAAAAAAAAATTATATTAAAAAATGGGAGAGAGAGAGAGAGAGAGACAGAGAGAGAGAGAGAGAGAGAGAGAGATTCTTGTAGATTTTATGGCTACAGCAACTACAGATCAGTGATACAGTAGTTCTTTTTTTTTTTTTTTTTTTTTTTCTTTTCTTTTGAGACAGGGTCTCCCTGTAGCCCCAGGTGTCCTGGAACTCACTCTGTAGACCAGGCTGGCCTTGCACTCACTGAGATACACCTGCCTCTGCCTTCCAAGTGCTAGGATTAAAGGCGAGCGCCACCATGCCTGGCAGTTCTCATATTTGAAGAAGCATATTTACCTTTTAGGATGTTCATAGAATAGAACCAGTTTTATATTTCACAGGCAAGTGGGGTGACAGATGCTATGCGAAAACTGGAGGGCAATGCATAATTATCTTTAATAATTGTCCTCCTCTCTCAGTGTGTCCTGCATTCAGTAGATGCTTCCTAATGATTACTACAACTTCAGGGCAGAGGGAGTGAGAGTGGACTCCCTGTGGCCACTGTGGCACGAATGCCTTACAGGCACCTTCTGATCCAGGTTCTTACACTTTAGATCCAGCAATGTGGATTCTGCCACAGTTCATATTACATTTCATCAAAAGGCTGTTACGGGCTACAGAGCTAGCTCATATGCTCATACTCACTGCCCTTCCAGAGGGCCAGTTTGGTTGCTGGCACACACACCAGGTAACCTACAACTCCAGGGCACCTGATGCTCTTTTCTGGGCTCTAAGGTACCTGCACACATGTGGCTGGCAGACACACACACACACACACACACACACACACCACCACCACCACCACCACACACACAAATAAAGCTATTTAGACAAAATCCCTATGGTTAACTGAGGGTTTAGAGCAGTAGTGATCCAATATCCGTGGTTTTTATTACCAGATTCAAGGAGAATTTTCTTAAAGTACAGAAAAACCTAGCAGATTTCATACTTGAATATTCAAATACATGCAGTAAAAAACCTTCTACTACTCAAAACAGTGAACAGTTATAAGTTATGAATTTTGAATTTATTACATGGGTCTTTTATAATTGAGAGACATCAAAATAATGTTTTTTTCAGTTGATCAACATTTTTTTCTTTTTCTTTTTAAAATTTTTTTATTTTATGTTATTCCAAAATATGCATATATACACTCCACACATAAGTCAAAATTAAGAATTCTGAGAATAAACTATAGGTTGATTCCTAAACACATTTAGAGATTCACATTTTAACAGTAAATTTGCATGCAGGTATAACTTTACATTCTTTTTTTAGAATATCAGCATTTTTTCTCATGTTTATGGTACGTATGAGCAAGGCGCCAGGGGCTGGATGACTGTTTCCATGTGGTCATGCACCTCCCCCGATGCCTTTTACAGTATTTCCATCCCCTCTTTTGCAATGGTCCCTGAGCCCTGGCTGAGTTCATTACCCTCTGGTGCGTGAGGGAGCTTTGTTGATGAGAGTTGAGAGATGCATTAGTATTGTTCCACTATGAAATACACAAAACTTTGATTAAACTATACAAAACAAATACATTTAAAAATTATGGTACGTAAATATATCATAAAATATTTGTAATTATAACATGAAAAACAACTATAAAATCTTTATTCTTGAGATGTATAGATCTTTTTTGTTGTTGTTTTGTTTTTTTTTTTGAGACAGGTTCTCCCTGTAGCCCCAGATGTCCTGGAACTTGCTCTGTAGACCAGGCTGGCCTTGAACTCACAAAGATCCCCCTGCCTCTGCCTCCCAAGTGCTAGGATTAAAGGCATGAGCCACCACACCTGGCTGAGATGCATAGATCTTAATCGAATAGAAGAGCAAGCAATTTTGAAATATATTTTACTAAATTATGCAAAGAATGTCCTAGCACTAGCCTTTTCCATCCATGAACATTAATGAGGATAATTCAAGAGAATTGGTCTTAATATTTAATGTAATTGGAATAATAGTTATTTTCTTGCTTTCAAGTAAAGTATAGACATGATTATTTGAATACAGGTTCCTCTCATCAGCCTTTATCACCAGCTATCTATATTCAGGAACAAGTTAAGTGTCTGAAATGTAGGGCTGTTTTTTCCTTCTCTACTTCTACACCCTCCACAGGTCTCTGGGCTGGTTTCTCTGGAATGAAGGGAAGGGAGGAAGAGAGGAAGGGAAGACAGAATCATTCTTGAATTATTCTGACATAGGGAAACTTGACTTGATCACCCCAGCGTCTTGACAGTTTCTGGGTTCTTTGCAGACATCTCCATCTCCTGTTCTTGGGTTGGACCCCAGACCTGCAGCTTCTGAAGAGTGAATGAAGGCACCTCTCATCTGTGGTCACCAAGCACTCAGTTGTCGTTTCAGGAACTCCAGCAGCTCCCATGCCATCCTTGTGTGGGCCTTCCTTCATCTCTTTCCGAGGCTATCCTGTAGCCTGCAGAGATCTATGATGACCTTTCTTCCACCGATTGCTTATGATTCAGACTGAGTGTGAGAGGAGAGCACGCTTGATGTGTCTGTTTGTAAGAATGTTATCATCTGTCAACCTAGTTCATTCTGCGATGCCCAACCTGGTTGCTGTCCTTTGGTTTACTCAGGCAGGAATCAGACACAGCCTACTCTGCCTGTCACTCAGTCTTCAGGGACACACTTCAGGCTCTCAGAGAAGTCCCCTCTTGGGATTTAAATGAGTCTTAAAACTAAGAGACAACTCTGTTCTTCTAGTCTGTCTTCAAAATGGGGGCAGACTGAGACTAAGCATGCACACTGTCTCTGAAGAAACCCTCCATTGGACTTCCAACTCCTTTTGTCTCTCTGATTTTAACCTTTTTTAAGTTGCAAATAGTTTGAGGGGTCAGTGTTGCAAAGTTTTACTTCCTTTGCCAATTCTGCAATACACAGCTATGGAGGTATAGTTTTGACTGTCAGAGTAATTGTCATTTCCTTCTATTAAAAGCTCAGCCAAAACTAAGACTGAAATAGTTCCATGTTAAAAACCTTTCACACTTTCATTTTAAGACATATTAACTTGTCCAGACCACAAAAAGAAAAATATCCCCCAAAGAACATTTAAGATTGACATTAAATATTTCTTTTACATTCTTAATGTTTGTAAAAAGCAAATTTTGTGTGCTTTTAAGAGTTTATTTTTCTGATCAGTTTTGCTATTTTAATGTTATGTTCCATTCCCAGAATGGAATCTTAATTTACAACATGTGCCTTTAGGAAGTGAGTTCAGGGACCAATTACACTGTAAATCACAGATTACACTTATTCATGTTTTATACAGAAAATTCCACTGTTGTTATAATACTCAAAGGTAGAAACAATAGAAATGAATATTGCTCAGCATATGGAACTCTTTCTAAAAGATTCCTGAGGGAGACTGATATTTTCTTGGGAGCACAAGGTGTCCTTCCCTGTTATTCTGTGCTGTAGCTGTGAAAGCAAACACTTCTTTCTACCAGCTAACTTTCCCACCCTTGGCTGCCTCTAACAAGAAAGGGGCTTCCATCTTGAATGAAATCTCCATCTGTAGTCCAACACTGAATCAACAAATGACCACCAGGGGGCAGTTATGTAAAACTTTTGAACTTCATTCTGCAGGCACTAGAGAATTATGGAAGGTTTTAGAGCAGGTAGTGATCCAGTGAAGATGATTTAGGCAGTCAAGGTGAAGGAGAATAGATGTTGAAAGTTAGATCTGAGCCCCACATAGCGCTGGGGAAGGGGGGGAGGGTGCAGCGGGATCAGGGAAGATAACTAGGAATGGAAAAATGCATTCCGGAGATACCATGTAAAGAAATATTAACACAGAGCCGCACGGCTGACTAGATATGCAAGGAAGAAACAAATGGGAAACAAGTTTTCTGTGTAGAGAGTATTAATTCTGAAGGTCAATCTGAATGTCACGTAGGCATTTACCCTTTATGTGGCAGCCATTTCATCTAAGTAAAATTAACAAAAATTTAAAAGATATTCTCAAATTTTAATTTATCAAGAAGTCCTCCTAGAACACTTAGAATATCAGTTGTTGATAGTTGGATGATTTAGGGTAAAAATATCATCAGGTAGCTGTGTGTGTGTGTGTGTGTGTGTGTGTGCACGTGTGTTTGAGAGAGAGAGAGACAGAGAGATAGAGAGAGATAGAGACAGAAAGAGAATAAGAGTAAAGCATCTGTAGTGTCTATCTTCCTTTGATTGCTTCCCATATCTTCCCAACTTTATTAAGTCATAGATATTTAGAGAAGCAAGGTCCTGACTCTGCCTCTCTGTTGTGCAGAGGATAAAGTCACGGAATACATGGTCTTATCAGACTTTGTGTTAATATACATGTTCAAATTATGTCATGGAGCTCACAACTTCCCCTATTAACAACATGGAGATTAAGAGCAGTATGTCCCAAAGCATGAATGTGTTCAACCCGTGCTGCTGCTGAATCTTTGAAAGTGTGAAGCAAGTTTGAAGATGTGAGCTAGAAGCCAGTTCTTGAAAAATACCTCTGCCAATGGGACTGATGGATTCTGATGTTTTAAATTTCCGTTTTGCAATCTCCTTTTCTTCTATACTTTCACTGTTTTTGTAGTGGAAGTATATGACGTCAACTGCAAAAATAAACAATGAGGTTTGGGGGTTTTGCTATTGGAGAACCTGAATTTTTGATGTAGGATTCAAGGTAAAGAGCGTCATACCCGACTTATGTAATTGGTTTTAGCAAACAGCCATTTAGTATAAACAGTTTCAAAAGCCACACATGTCTGCTTTGTCTGGTTTCTCTATTACTGCCCACTGGATACTGAAGCCACCTGCCCCAGGTCCCTGCCACAGTGATGCTTGATTTCACGGTGATTCTCCACTTCCTGCTTCCTTGAAAGCACTTGTACAGCAGTTGTCACCCTGACTCGCCTTCACCTTCAAGGCCTCTGTCACTGCTGACTAACCCATCATGGATAATCCATTCTTTTATATCCTTTAAAATATTTTCAGGGCCAGGGAGATGGCTTGTCAGTGAAAGCACTTGCTGTACAGCCAGCAAGCGTGAGGACCAGAGTTCAGATCCTGCCACCCAATGACTGCTGGGCAGGCATGTTGGCCCACCACTAATTCTAGTGCCCCCATCACTGAGACCAGGGGTCGTGTGAGCAAGCTTGTAGTTAGACTTAGTGGTATGGGCAAGTTCTGGGTTCAACTGAGAGACCCTGCCTGAATGAATAGGATGGAAAACATTAAGGAAGATTCCTGATGTCAACCTCTGACCTCTATAAACGTGTGCTCACATACATATGCCCACACATATGTGAACAGTCACACATGCATGCACACCACATACACAAACACATACAAAAATAAACTATTTTCAGAGACTGATCATGGCTATGTCCCTGGATCACTGCTTCAGCCCCTAAGTAGTCTTCTGCATCCCTACAGGCTGTTTCTTCTCCTTGCAGGCAGAGTCTGGTTCCAGGTCTGTCACTTTTCGACTGAAAATTCTGCAGCACCTCCTGAGTTCATTTCTAATGAAAGACAGAGTCCTTCAGAAGACCTCGAAGTCTTTACTACTCTGACCTCATCTCCTGTGGCTCACTCCTCCCTTTACACACCCTGCTTAAACCTGCCTAGAACATTCCAGGCAGGGTAAACACCTTGTTTCCTTCAAGCATTGTTATAATATCACCCTCTAAATGAGGCCAGCCCCAGACTGTTTTATGTTGCAACCTGTGCTTCCTTCCCTATTGATTTCCTCTGTCCTGTCTGCTTTCTTTCCATAGGATTTATATAAATATAATTGTCATATGGAATACATTTATTTAATGTGTTTAAATTATAAAAAAAAATGTTAAAAGATGATCTTCCACAGGACCGAAATGCCACAAAGACAGGGATTTTCATCTATTTTGCTCACTGATATATCATGGTTACCTAGAATTATGGCCCAAACAGTGCCCAGGAAAGCACAAAAGCACCCAGTAAACTCTAAGAGAGCATTTAGTTCCTGCAACTGCATAGGTTCACTGGTGGGACAGACAGAAAGTTATGTGTAGATATGTATTAATGTTATTTTCATGATTTGGGTGGTGATGGCAGATTATGCATGAGAATGTCCTTGTTAGAAGGAAATAAACATTCATGAATTATGGAAACATGGAGCCTTAGTTAACAATGGTATATGAGTGTGTATGTGTGTATGAGTGATATTTGCATGTATATATGTTTGTGTGTTGTGTGCACATGTGCATACCAGTTAACATACATGTGGAGGCTAGAGGTGGATGTCAGGTGTCTTCTTCTCACTCTCCAGCTTCATTTTTGAAACAGGGTCTTTCAATGCAATGAACCTTTATTTGCCAAGACTGGTCTGCAAGGCCCAGACATTGTCCTGTCATCTCCTCAGTGCTAGGATTACAGGATCAATCATATTGTTGAGCCTGGATTTTTTTACTTGTATTCTGGGAATCCAAACTCAGGTCTTCCTGTCTGTGTAGCAAGCATTTACTGATGAGCTGTCTCCCCACCCAACACCCAACTTTCAAATCATGATGGAAAAGGTGACTGGTAAGACTGCAGCATTTCAATTAGAGATTGTTTCTAAATTAAAAATTACTTATAAATTTATAAATTACCTTGATTTTTCTATGGGTGAGGTAGGAGGGGAGGGATTAGTGCTGAGTAAGAAAGGAAAGGGGATGTTAGCCAGGTATGGTGGTGCATGCCTTTAACCCCAGCACTTGGGAGGCAGAGGCAGGCAGATCTCTGTGAGTTCAAGGCCAGCCTGGTCTAAACAGTGAGTTCCAGGACAGCTGGGGCTACAGGGAGACCCTGCCTCCAAAAGACCAAAAACAACAAAGCCTAGGAAAGGGGATGCCACACTGAGGAATAATGTGGATTCTCGGCAAGATTTTACTGTCAGGTTATTTATGTGAGTGACCCCGTTCCTTAGGTGAGGGAATTTCTTGGAGAGCTACATAGAGTAAGTCTTCAGTTTACCCTGTGGCCCTTGCCTTTCTACAGTGCCCAGAGCTCCAGGCCTAGCTCCGGGGCCTAGAACCACCTCACCTTGTGCCTAAAATCAGGACTTGTTTTCTGCTCTTTGCTGTGACATTGGGTCTGAGCTGTGATGAGACTCTCATTTATGATCATTCCAGGTATCTGGTCACCTTCTGTCTTTGATGAATTTCTCCACTACATCGTATTTTACCACAGTGGATCAGAGCCAGGCAATCCTTGGGTTTTGTAAAGGAAGGCTCTGTGTTGAGACATCCAGTTGTCTCACTCCCTCCGCTTACCTCCTTACTCTCACTCTCAGCTTCTGTCAGCCTATCAAACTGAAGACTATTCCCATCCTGTTCTCCAACTTCTGTTTTTGCTTCCTTTTCTTGAAAGCATTATCACTTCTAACACATTATGTCATTTACCTACATATGTGTTTTCTCTTGAAGAAAATAAAAGGTCAGGGTTGGCAAAGGCTCTTTTACTCCATTTGTTATGGTGTATGCTCAGCATGCATAATAACACTAAAAAAAATTGCAGGTACACAACAAGCCATTTGAAGAAGAAGTGTGTTTAACACTGTGCCTAAGAGTCAAGAATTTGTACATATCGTTGGGACAAAGCATGAGGCTGGCCTTTCTCTGCGGCCTTCTGAGCCTCAGTTCCAACCACATTAAAAAATTCAATTGCATCTAAAAATAAACAGAGAATCTCCTAAGAAAAGAAATACTCTTCCTCATAAAATTAATAAATTCTTCCTCAAGTAAGCAATAGTTCTTATGCTTAAAAAAATTTTTTTTTAATTTATTTTTGTATGTGTATAAGTATACTGTCTGCATGTAAGTTCGTGCACCGGTGTCGCGCAATGCCACGGAGGTCAGAAGAGGGTCTCGGATCCCCTGGAACTGGAGTTCTCCTGGAATTGGAGTTACAGACGGTACTCAGCCACCATTTGGGTGCTGGGGATGGAACCCGAATCCTCTGCAAGAGCAGTCGGTGCTCTTAACCACTAGGCTATCTCTCCAGCCCGCAGCTATAGTTCTTACAAACATAGGTCTTAGTAAGACTATTTGTGATTTTGGTATAGAATGAAGAAAAGTAGTTTTATCATGGACTACAGAGTCAGTTATTTCCTAGGACTTAATTATTTAAAACAATGTCCATTAAGCTGGGTGTGATGGCACAAACCTTTAATCCTAGCACTCGGGAGGCAGAGGCAGGCGGATCTCTGTGAGCTCAAGGCCAGCTTGGTCTACAGAGTGAGTTCCAGCCCAGCTGGGGCTATAGGGAGACCCTGTCTCAAAAAGACCAAAAAATAAATAAACAAAACAATGTCCAGATGTGCTTTGTTATTGAATCTACAAATTAGGCAGGGCTGAGTGTAGATAACCTCCCCCCCTTCTTTCTTCTATCTGGTATTAGCTGAACCTGCGGAGACCAGGATATTCTGAAGGGTGCTCTTTCACACATCTGGATGGCTCTGGTTATGGTTATAAATACTACAGCTGAAGCTGGGCGTGGTGGCACACACCTTTAATCCTAGCACTCAGGAGGCAGAGGCAGGCAGATCTTTGTGAGTTCAAGGCCAGCCTGGTCTACAAAGTGAGTTCCAGGACAGCTGGGGCTACAGGAAGACCCTGTCTTGAAAAGACAAAAAAAAAAACAAAACAAAAAAACAAACAAACAAACAAAAAAAACTACAATTGCCAGACAGTTGTATGTGGCTTGTCTATGTGACCTGGCCTTCCTTATAGTGTAGTGATTCAGTTTTGTGGGCAGGTGTGTTAGAAAAGACAGAGAAGCCAGGCATGGTGGCACATGGCTTTAATCCTAGCACTTGGGAGGCAGAAGCAGGCAGATCTTTGTGAGTTCAAGGGCAGCCTGGTCTACACAGTGAGTTCCAGGACAGCCGGACCTACAGGGAGAACCTGTCTCAAAATGACCAAAAAACCAAAAAGACAAAAAAACCAAAAACAACCCCCCCCAAAAAAAACAAAAATAGAAAAGTCAGAGAAGAAATGAAGACAGAGAGAGAAAGAAAAGGAGGGAGGGATAAGATGGGAAAGAGTGTGAAGAGGAGTCATCCCTGCCATATTCTATGCATTCAGGCAGTCACAAAAGCTTTCTTAATGTCTACACCTCTTTGATGGGAAGAGTAGTACTTTCTGGAGGAGCATATGGAACTGAAAACATTGCCATAGACAGTTTTTTGAAAACATATCTGCCACCAGTCTTCTGAATATTGTAAAATAATAGTAAAATATGATACACTCACTTTTCTTCCAAGACATTGAAAATCCTACTTTGTTTCAACATCTGACTCAAGTTTGAGGTCTAGGATGTCATTGTTAGAATGACGCCCAGGTATGATTAGATTCTGGAGTATGGGCTAACAAGTGAATGAATTGAATCTTATTTCTCTTGGCCAGAGCATCTATGAATGAAAGAGACAGATGACATGCCCCTTCATAGTTAACATGCAGGACAAGCCTAGACATAGGACATATTCACATTCAAATGGGTAGTGATGGGTGCCGTGGTGGAATAGGTGGCACACAGCAGTTTTGCCCAATTCTTTGATTAATCTTCCGTCTCTCTACTTAATAGTAAGTTAGAAAAGCTACATAGATCTCCACATGGTGTGGACTTCTGTGCAACATGGATACTGAATTTCAATGCCAACTGTCCACTGAAGGAAAAAAAATAGTTAAAAAATCTTTTACTTAAAAAATACTTTATTGAACCCGGTGAGCAGTAAGTACACACAGCGCCGCAGCCCGGAGCAGTGGAATCAAGGCAGAACCAACCTAGCGGGCATTGAGCTCACGTGGTGCTCTGCAGTGGCAGGTGGAGCGGTGGCAGTGAAGCGGATGTGGCACAGTGCCCAGTGGCTCCAGCTCCTGCCTCCGCCAGACCTGGCAGAGCAGCCCAGCCTAGGCAGGCCTCTGAAGGCAAGCTGAACCAGGAAGAGCTCTGCAACCACCCACCAGAGCCACCGAGCCCAGGAAGGCTGTCACAGACAAACTGAACCAGGTGGAGCTCCAAGACCACCCGGCAGAGCACGCAGGTGAGTGGCCTGGCCCAGTCTAGCCAACACAGCAGAATCAAGCAGAGCTTGGTCACATTGCAAAGTGGCCTGGCCCCTGCAGGCCACTGCAGATGCCTACAGGCAGGTCAGGGGAATTGATAAACTCATTCCCCGCAGTCCAAGTCTCAAGCTGACCTGATTGTTACTGATCCAGATCCCTGGAGGAGCTCCAGACCAGAAGTGTGAGAGCTAGCTGGTACTTCCAATACAAAACTCAAAGTGAAAGCCTGAAGCATAGACCAGCCAACCCTTCGCAACTAATAAGAAGACAATGAAGGCATCTGAACAAAGTCAGGCTAACCCAATAAAGAAACACTGTGTTTTGTAACAGAATACAAACAACAATATGAATCCACATGCCAAAAGTGCAAAGAAAACAATAACATGGGAAAACCAAATAATAAACCCCCGCCAAATTTTACCAGTCCTATAGAAGACTCCCTGTGGTGGCTTGAATGAGTGTCCCGAATAGGCTCTAGGTATTCAAACGTTTGTCTCCAGTTGGTGGCGCTGTTTTTGGAGGTCTTGGGGTGTGTGGCCGTGCTGGAGGAAGTGTGTCATTGGGGGCAGGCTTAGTGAGTTTAACAAGCCTCGTGGTCTCCAGTCTCTCTCTCTGCTTCCTGTGCTCTTTGCGAGATGTGACCCTTGGCTTGCTGCTCCAGATCCAGCTGCCATGCCTCCTGCCACAATGGACTCTAATTCCCTGGAACCATCAATTGTAAGCTCAAATAAACTCTTCCTTTTATAAGTAGCTTGGTCATGGTGTTTTATCACAGCAACAGAAAAGTGACTAATACAGTAATTTGGTACCAGAGAGTGGGCTGTTGGCTGTGAAGAACCTGACCATGTGGATGTTTGGAGAAATGTGGAAGACTTTGGAACTTTGGGCTAGAAAGGCTGTTGACTACTGTAAGCAGAGCTTAAAGGGCCATTCTAGCAGAGGCCTGGAAGAAAGCATTGTTGCGGCAAAAGATGTGGTTCCAGAGGGAAAATAAAGACTAGGCAGCAACTGGGATATTTTTGATAAAGAGTCTGGCAACAGTTTTCCCACAGCCCAAATGCTTGCCTTATGCTAAGTTGAAAAGCAATTGACTATTGTCTTTGGTGGAGGATATTCAAGACAGCCTAATGTAGAACTGGTGGCATGGGTTTTTTTAATGGTGAATAATGTGCAGATCTACAGTAAGGATAGCAGGTTGGCAATAAGAAATGCAGAATGTACAGTTTGGACCTGATAACTGCACTAGGTAAGATTAAAGTGGGGCCAAGGCCATGTGAAGGAGAGGCTACCTTTCATAAGGAGAAGAAAGTGATTAAGGAGAGGCCTGGAGATCTATAAGTAACAAAAGAAGAGTACTAGGGAAAGACCACACCCAGCTAATCCTCCAACAAGTCCAGGGCAGACAAAAAATTGAATGTGATTGAAGTAGTCTAGGATTCATCCCAAAGTTGCAGGAGTCAAACTTGTCAGTTTCATTCACGTGGTGCGGGCTTTAGAGGCATGAAAGTTTGAAGAGTGAGGGGTCATCAGTTTCTTCCTCCACGGTTTCAGAGAGCTACAGAGGCCAGGCGGAGTGCAGCAGTGGCGTCCCTGATAAAGAAGGCCCTAATAGGCCATTGCGTGAAGCTGTGAATGTGAGGCCTGGTTGGCAGCAGAGACCCCAGAACTTCGAGATGCAGACCTGTGAGATATTTGCCAAAAGAGCTACATACAG
>VZQC01007844.1:409139-443090 GCA_009823505.1 Rhizomys pruinosus
CCTGCTCCTTTCCCGTGTTGTCTCTTCTTCGTGTTCCTGGCATATGAGCTTCTCCTTGCCTGTCCTAAATGCCTCTTCACTGTGTTGAAGGCTTGCTTTGCTTGCCTCCTTTAGATGCCTTCGTAATCCCAGTTGGTGGGGGTGGGTGGTGGTGGTGGTGGCGGTGGTGGTGGTTGTGGGTGAGCTCTTTAGTCCGTGCCCCAGCATCTGCGCTTGCCTCAGATGGTCTCGGGAGATCTCTGGTCTCAAGACTCACACAATACTACCTTTTATTCCAGCTGGGAGGATAACTCCGCCCCCACAGCCACAAAAGCCAATTAAGCCAAAGACAACTGGATTAACAGATTAACTAGATGAAATCAATCAACAATCAGCCTTGCTGAAGCACCCAGCTGCCGCCTACCTACCCGTGCTTGCCTCAGCTGGTCTCAGGAGATCTCAGATCCTAACCATGAAGATTTCACAATCATAAATATATATGCACCAAACTCTAGTGCACCGAACTTCATAAGTACAATTCAGCAGGATTTCAAGGCACAGATTAATTCCAGCATACTAATAGTGGGAAACTTCAATACCCCACTGAACCCATTGGATAGGTCAACTAGACAAAGAATAAACAGAGTGACATCTAAACTGAACAATATAATACACCAAATGGACCTAACAGACATCTACCAAATTTTCCACTCAAACACCAAAGAATATACTTTCTACTTGCCACCCTGTGGAATGTTCTCCAAAATTAACTACATACTCGGACACAGAGCAAACCTCAACAAATAAAAACAAATTAAAATAATTCCATGCATTCTATCAGACCACAGTGCAATAAAGTTTAATATCAACACCAAAACAGCCCTACTATCTATAAGAACTCATGGAGAGTAAAGAACACATTCCTGAATAATGAATGGGTGAAAGGAGAGATAAGAAAGAAAAGCATTCTTGGTGCTAAACAAAAAAGATGATACAACACAACAAAACCTATGGGCACTTTAAAAGCAGTCGTAAGAGGGAAATTTATAACCCTAAGTGCCTACAGTAAGAAAACAGAAAGAGCACAAATAAACAACCAAATATTGCAATGGAAAACACTTGAGAGATAAGAATAAATGAATCCTAAACCCTACAGAAAGGGAGAAAAAGCAAAAATCAGAACAGAAATCAATGAAATAGAAACAAGGAAAACAGTACAAAGAATCTATGAATCCAAGAGCTGGTTCCTTTACAGGATAAACAAGGTAGATAAACCTCTAGCCCAGTGGACCAAAAGAAAGAGCAACTCCAAATCAATAAAATTGGAGATGAAAAGGGAAACATCACCAGACATGGGGGTGCACGCCTTTAATCCTAGCACTTGGGAGTGCTAGATCCACCAGAGGCAGGCGGATCTTTGTGATTTCAAGGTCAGCCTGGTCTACAGAGTGAGTTCCAGGACAGCTGGAGCTGCAGGGAGACCCCGTCTCGAAAAGACCAAAAAAAAAAAAAAAAAAAAAAAAAAAAAGAAAAAAGAAAAGAAAAGGGAAACATCACAACAGAAAACAAAAAGATCCAGACAATCATATGGGAATACTTTAAAAACCTATACTTTAGGGGCTGGAGATATGGCCTAGTGGTTAAGAGTGCCAACTGCTCTTACAGAGGACCTGGGTTCGATCCCCAGCACCCACATGGCAGCTGAGAACCGTCTGAAGCTCCAATTCCAGGAGAACTCCAGTTCCAGGGGAATCCGACACCCTCTTCTGACCTCTGCAGCATTGCATGACGTGTATGAATGTATTGCCTGCATGCACAAACTTGCATGCATACAATACATTCATACACATACAGAAATAAATAAAATTAATAAAAAATATAAAAAAACCCTATACTCTACTAAATTTGAAAATCTAAGAGAAATGGACGAATATCTGAAAACATGGAAGTCACCAAAGCTTAACCAAGAAGAGATAGATAGCTTAAACATAAGCTGAGGCTACAGGGAGACCCCGTCTCAAAAAGACCAAAAAAAAAAAAAAAAAACCCAACCTGGTATTGGCACAAAAAACAGACCTGTAGATCAGTGAAACAAAATTGAAGATACAAACTTGAGCACATACAATTTCAGCTGCCTCATATTTGACAAAGGGGCCAAGAAGCCTCAATGGAGGAAAGTCAGCATCTTCAGCAAATGGTGTTGGAAAAACTGGATTACTACCTGTAGAAGAATAAAATTAAACCCCTGTCTCTCACCCTGTACAAAAATCAACTCCAAATGGATCAAAGACCTCAATGTGAAACCTGAAACTCTGAAAATGATAGAAGAAAATGTTAGTTATCTATAAGACATAGGCACAGGAAAAGACTTTCTAAATCAGATAGCAGCTACCCAGGAAATAAGGTGAATTATTGACAAGTGGGACCTCATTAAATTCAAAAGCTTCTGTACAGTGAAAGAAACAATCAAAGAAGTGAAGAGGAAACCCATAGAGTGGAAGAAAATCTTCAGCAGTGATATGTTTGACAGAGCATTAACATCCAGGGTATATAAACTACTCAAAAACAAAGAATCAAGAAAACAAATGACCCACTCAAAAGATGGAGTAAAGATCTGAACAGAGACTTCACAAATGAAGAAGTAAAGATGGCTGGAAAACATCTTAAAAAGTGTACAACATCACTAATAATTAAGGAAATGCAAATTAAAACTGCTTTAAGATTTCACCTCACTCTGGTAAGACTGGCTAGGCTCAAGAAAACAAAGGATACCAAATGCTGGAGAGGTTGTGGGGAAAGAGGAATACTCATCCACTGCTGGTGGGAATGCAACCCCTATGGGAAAGCAGTGTTGAGAACTCTTTAAAGACTCAAAATGAGCCTACCACCTGACCCAGTCATACCATTCCTGGGCATATACCCACAAGACTCCTCCTATCGCAGAGATACATGCACATCTATCTTTATTGTAGCTCTCTTCACAATAGTGAAGAGCTGGAAACAACCCAAATCTCCCTCAAATGAGGAGTAGATAAGGAAATTGTGGTACATATACACAAAGGAATTCTTTGCAGCGGTAAAGAAAGATGACATCATAAACTTTGCAGGTAAATGGATGGAACTCGAAGCCATTATTCTAAGTGAAGTAATACAGTCCCAGAAAAACAAATGATGTATGGTGTCCTTCATTTGTAGATCCTAGCACCAAATCTCTATTTGTAAGGCAAACTGAATAATTCTTTTGTTTTCTTTATTTTTAGTAAATATAATGCCTGATGTTACTTGTCAATTTGCTATGTAATATAATATTTTTTCTTTACCTGCATACAATTCTACTGCCAAAATGTGAATCCCCAAACATGTTTTGGAATTAACGTATAGTTTATTTTCAGATGTCATGATTTTGTTATATGTGTGGCATATGCATATTTTGAAGTGATCCAACTTGGAGGGAACAACAACAAAGACTGATTCAAACAACTGACTGAAACAGTAAATTTCTACATCGAAAAAATTTAAAAGCACTGAGAAGATACAAGACATTTATGGCAAAATGCATGAACTCTGGTGGGGTTGGGGACAAGTGGGGTTGGGAATGGGTATAAATTTGATTAAGAAATGTTATAGGAAATGCACAAAACTCCAATAAAAATAATAGCAATTTAAAAATATTTATTATTTATTATTTTTATTTTATGCATTTGAGTATATTGCCTGCATCTATGTCAGTGCACCTGTATTGTGCAATGCCCACAGAGGTCAGAAGAGGGCATCAGATTCCCTGGAAGTGGAGTTACAGATGGTTGTTAGCCACCATGTGGGTGCTGGGAATTGAACTTGGATCCTCTGAAAGAGTAGCCAGTGCTTTTAACTGCTAAGCCATCTCTCCAGCCTTGGAAAAAAATTATAACTTTTTAAGTGAAATAGCAAATCATCTGATCAATATAGTAAGGCAGGTATATTAGTCACTTTTCTGTTGCTGTAATAAAACCACCATGAGCAAGGGAACTTGTAAAAGGAAGAGTTTATTTGAGCTTACAATTGACGGTTCCAGGGAATCAGAGTCCATTGTGGCAGGAAGCATGGTGGCTGGGGCTGGAGCAGCAAGCCAAGGGTCACATCTCACAATGAACACAGGAAGCAGAGAGAGAGACTGGAGACCACAAGGCTTGTTAAACTCACTAAGCCTGCCCCCAATAACATACGTCTTCCAGCACAGCCACACCTTCTAAGACCTCCAAGAACAGTGCCATCAACTGGAGACAAAATGTCTGAATACTTAAAGCCTATGGGGACACTCATTCAAACCACCACAGCAGGGTATTGAAATTGTATCTACTTTTATCAAGGAGACAAGCACAAGTAACATTTGCAGCTAATGGACAACATGTGAAATATATTGTGGTTAAAAAAATAGAAAATTTTATAGGGCTGGAGAGATGGTTCAGCAGTTAAGAGTGCCAACTGCTCTTACAGAGGACCTGGGTTCAATTCCCAGGATCCACATGGTGGCTAAGAACTGTCTTTAACTCCAGTTCTAGGGGAATCTGATGCCCTCTTCTGACCTCCTTGGCATTGCACAACACGGGTGCACCAACCTACCAGCCGACAGTACACTCATATAAATAAAAATTTAAAAAAGAGCACTTTATGTATGGGATTGTGAGTTCAGTTGGCAGAGTATTTCAAAAGAATAAATGAGAACTCATATTTTTGGTAAAATGTTCCATAAGTTATTATGTAATAGTAAGTGAAAATCACTATTTTCAATACAAATTCTAATCTTAGAGCAATTCTAGAAGTATCTGTTTTCATAATATATTCGAGCCCCAGAGCTTGAACTCATGGGAAAGGTTTGAAAGAAAAAGATTTCAGCTTGAAAGGGAATATGGCAGGAAAATAAGCAAGGAAAATGCTCTGGTTATCCCCCGGTATGTAATAAATGACCAAAGCGTTGAGGCCTAAAGGCAGCATTTCCCTCTCGGTAGCATCCATCGGGAGTTTGAAGTGGCTCTAGTAGGAATAATCCACGGCTGCGGCATTTGTGTTAAGAAGGCTTCTTTGCCCAGACCCTTAGCACTGCAGTGCCTGGCCTCTCTCCATGCGCTGTCTGCTTGCTGTGGACTCAGTGTCTGCGTCCTTGTCACCAAACTCATGCTCTGAAATGCTAACCCCGAAGTGATATTACCTGGAAACAGAGACTCTATCCATCCTCAAGAGGGTGGCACTGTCATGAGGAGGATTAGTGCTCTTTAGAAAGAGGAATAGCCAGCATCAAATGGGAGAGCTGGCATAGCATAGCATAGCGACCACAGTTGCTCAGGCTCAGAGAGTGGGAGACAGAAACTTCCCGAGGAGACCCTGGTAAGATCCATTACTTGATGCTCATGCATGGTGGGTTCCTTACTGAGGGCCTGTTCTACTCACCCAGGATGATTCTTTGTGATCATTTGCCCTGTCCTGTGGAGTCTTGGCTCTGGTCACTAAAGTTAGTTTTCTTCTTCCTAAGAGATGCTCCCTGGAAGCTTCATTTACTTGCTTTCTCCTCAAAGAAATCCCACTATTCAATTATCTCTTTTCCTTTTGGAATCTCTTCTTCTTTTTGTCATAGAAATGAGAAGGAGAGAGAGATAGAGAGAGAGAGAATGAGAAGATACACCCTTAAAAGCCATGTATGACCTATTTCTTCCAATAGGCCTACCTCTGAATTGGCCCATCCATCCATTGATTAGCCTTTCACTCTAATTAAATCTCTCAGTAATGGCCTCAGGTAAGTTATGCACCAAACTCCAACACATGAGCCTTTGCAGACATTTCATATTCAAATCTTAACAGAATATAACTCTCACTGGTAGGAAAAACGAAGAATTTGTGGCTACCATTAAAGATCTACGTACCTGAGAGGTTGTAGATGACAATCAGATTTTAGAATTTTACTCGTGCTGAAGACACTGAGACAGCACTTTGTATTCTCCTCAAATGTGCTGTTAGGCTGTGTTGAAAATTTAGTTTCAGGAATTTGTAGCATTGACCAGAGAACAGAGTGTTGTAGAGATTTTAAAGATAATAAAATTTATTTCCATCTCTGTTCATTAGTTGTGCTTTCACAACCATGCTGAAAGAAAAGGAACCAAGGGGGCTGGAGAGATGGCCTAGTGGCTAAGAGCATCAACTGTTCTTCCAGAGGACCCGGGTTCGATCCCCAGCACCCATGTGGTGGCTGAGAATGGTCTTTAACTCCAGTTCCAGGGGAATCCGACACCCTCTTCTGACCTCTGCAGCATTGCACGGCACGGGTGCACAAACCTACATGCAGAGAGTAGATTCATATACATAAAAAATAAAAAAAATTAAAAATAAAAAAGGGAACCCAACACTGGGTGTAGTGGCACATGCCTTTAATCCTAGCACTTGGGAGGCAGAGGCAGGTGGATCTTTGTGAGTTCAGGCCAGCTACAGAGTGAGCTCCAGGATAGCTGGGACTAAAGGGAGACCCTGTCTCAAAAATACCAAAAATAAATAAATAAATAAATAAAACCCAATACCCAGATCAATTACCACAGTTACTGCTGTGTGGTTTCTAAATTCATACAACTAATGAATTCCATTAGGCATTTTTTACTTTTATTCAATCTCAAAGATATAAAACACTTATTTTACTTGACATATATTTTTGAGAATGTAACAACAACAAAACAAAAATCTCTCAAATTTCTATAGTCCTGTATGGCTCTAGATTAATGAGGGAAATCTATGAAGAACTCATGCTTTTACTTCTGTTCCCATAGCCTGGTTGGTGTCATTTCCTAAACTCTCCTGATATGGAGGGAAAGAGAATCTGGATCCTCAGTCTCTACAACCCTGTAGGAAAGACTTTACGAAAACCACTCCAACTCCCCTATTTCCCTCCTGATATTACTTTGATTCAAAGAATCTTTCCGTATAAAGTTGGAAGAAGACGCAGCTTCTTTTGTAGTGATAAGAGGAACTTTAACCTACATTCTTAGCTGTAATCCAAATTCATCATCAACTTTCCAAAAGCATTTTTCTATCACCAGGCTTCGAGAGATATTGAGACCTTCTGGAAAAGTGATATAGTTATGTGTGCCTTTTAAAACTTCATAACGTGACAAAGGAGCATAAAATAAAACCTGGTTATCAGGCCAATGCTCTTTTTGGCTTTTCTAAATTGGCTTGCGTAGACAGTTGAATCTTAATCTCACCACAGGCTAGCTTTGGCTATTTTCTCAGCAGCCTGATAACCACTGGTTCTTAGGTTTTGTTCTCGAGCTGAGGGTAGACAGGCATGTCCAACGCACACTTGGAACTGATGACAGTCATGAGATAACAGCTTGATAACATGCATATGTTCTTCACTCTTTGAATTGGAGCTTGGGCAAGTATCAGTTATGACAGATTGGGATCCCTTATCCACGTTGGGCTAAACCAAGCCAAATATCACTGGCAGTTTTCTGCTATGAATCAGATATTTCTTATGAAGTAGCTACATTCCGACTTAGAAATAATAACTCCCCAAAACCAGCGTACTTCTGTTTATATATTCAGAGGTAACTATCAGTGAAATGGCAAAACTTTTGTAGATTTTGCTCATTTTGAAGCTGAATGGGGATCAGACAGACGAATAAAGAAGGCAAGCCTAAGAAAAGAGAGGGTTTAGTTAGGGAAAGCAACCAAAGTTTTAATTTTACTAGAAGGAAAGGATGGCAATTGATAAGTTCTACTGATCAACAAAATGTTGCTACTAGAATTGTGTGAGAAAATAAACCAGCCACATTTAGATCACACTAGACCCCAAAGAAATTCTGTGCAGTCTGGTTTTGACCATAGAAACATTTCATGTGCTCCTCCTCTTCTGTCCCTTTCATATGGAAAGAATATGTTTGGGTGATATCTAGAATTTGGGTGATATCTAGGAATTGGAAAACAATCTTGAAGTACTTCTAGCAAGTCCATGATCTAAGGAGTCCAAGATCCTTTGCTCTTTGCTTCTAGAGTTAGCTCATCATTTGCAGATCCAGCTAGCACGTCTGACCACTCTGCCACCTCACCGTCCATGACCTAAGGAGTCCAAGATCCTTTGTTCTTTGCTTCTGGAGTTAGCTCGTCATTTGCAGACCCAGCTAGTGCGTCTGACCACCCTGCCACCTCACTGAAGCCCACTGTTTTTGTTCCTTGCCATATTTTTATGTCAGTGATGTCATGAGTTTTATGATATGCAAGCAATGTATCCGTGTTATGTTAGGAAACAGAGATGGAAGGGGGAGGAGGAAGAAGAGGAGGAGGGGGAGGGGAAGGGGGAGAAGGAAGAAGAGGAGGAGAAGGTTTTGTCCTCAAAAGTCTTACTCTCTAATGTCAAAATACACTGGTATGACTGATAAAATAACGGTATTGTATATTCTCTCTCATGTATGAAATCTAGTGGGGTGTGTGTGTGTTTGTGTGTGTGTGTGTGTGTGTGTGTGTGTATGAAAACTCATAATGAGGGGCTGGAGAGATGGCCTAGCGGTTAAGAGTGCCGACCGCTCTTACAGAGGAGCTGGGTTCGATCCCCAGCACCCACATGGCGGCCGAGAACCGTCTGAAACTCCAATTCCAGGAGAACTCCAGTTCCAGGGGAATCCAACACCCTCTTCTGACCTCTGCGGCATTGCACAACACGGGTGCACAACTTCGCATGCAGGCAGTTACATTGATAACCACATACAAGAAATAAAAACATTATGAAAAAAAATTAAAAAAAAAAAGAAAAACTCATAATGAAAACCCATTACTTTTTTTTTTTTTTTTAGTCTTTTGAGGACAGGGTCTCCCTATAGCTCTGGCTGCCTGGACTCATTCTGTAGACCGGCTGGCCTTGAACTCACAAAGACCGCCTGCCTCTGCCTCCCAAGTGGTAGGATTAAAGGCGTGCACCACCACGCTGCTGCGAAATATTATGTAAAATGAAAAAAAATTAATAAAAATGAAATAAAATAGAGGAAGAAGCTATCCTGGAGAGATGGCTCAGCGGTTAAGAACACTGACTGTTTTTCCAGAGGACCCGGGTTCAATTCCCAGCACCGAAGTGGCGGCTCAGGACAGCCTTTAAGCCGGGCATGGTGACTCATGCCTTTAATCCTAGCACTTGGGAGCCAGAGGCAGGCAGATCTCTGTGAGTTCAAGGCCAGCTGTGACTAAAGGGAGACCCTGTCTCAAAAAGACCAAAAAAGAGAGAGAGAAAGAGAGAGAGAGAGAGAGAAAAGAATGTAGACATCGGAGGAGATGGTGAAGAAGTTGGTTGCGCGGGTTCTGTTCTCAACCCCTTTGGTGAGGCAGAATAAGGCCAAGGCACCCACTGGGAAGGAACCGGGAGGGGACCGGTACAGGAGGAAGTGCAATCTGTCAGTTGGAATAGGAAGTTACAGGGTGAGGCTGAGAAGGGGCAGACCAAGTTTGGATCACTCCATTCCATGTGCTGGGGTCCCAGAGGAAGTGAGCTGTGGGCTAACACTCCTGTCCACATGCTCAGCCACCCCACATCCTGCTGCCATGCCCGCCCCTTACGATAGACCTTATCTCTTCTTAAAACACGGGCACTAATAGACATTTCCTCCTAGGCTGCCCTTGTCAGGTATGGCGTCAAAGCAACGATAGAAATAACTGACACGGTAGACATTGTGACAGGTATGAAGTGACATTGCATTACCATTTTTAATTTGTATACTCCAATAATTAAAGATGAGTAACCATTTTCACAACCCTATAGTCATTTGTATTCTTTTGAGAAGTACCTGTTCAGGTCACTTGGCTATTTTTTCTTTGTTTTCTTGCTGTAAGTTGAATTTTGATATTAATTACTTCTCAGATATATGGTTTGAAAATATTTTATCTTTTCAGTTGTTCCTTCTCTCTGCAAATTACTTCTTTGTGCAGACATTTCTTAGTTTGATGCAATCTCCTTTGTCCATTTTCACATTAGTTACTTTTGGTTTTGGGTTTATAACACCAAACAATCGCTGCAATAATTTTTTTATAGTTTCTCATCTTACTGTTAAATCTTTAATCCAGTTTGAATTTATTTTTATAAATGATCTAAGGTAGGGTCAAATTTCTTCTATGTATGAATAGCTAATTTTCTTGGAGGCTATCCTTGTCCAAGTATATGACTTTGGTACTTTGTTCAAACCAGTTGAATAAAATGAACAGCTTTAGCTAGGTGTGGTGGCGCATACCTTTAATCCTAGCACTTAGGAGACAGACACAGGCAGATCTATGCGAGTTCAAGGCCAGCCTGGTCTACAGAGTGAGTTCCGGGCCAGCTGGGACTACAAGAAAACCCTATTTCAAAAAGACACCCCCCCCCAAAAAAAAAAACCCACAAATGAACAGCTTTATCTGCAGGCTTTCTATACTGTCACAGAATTTGGTGCTATTTGATTAGATATGGCATGGATGGTCCTTGGAAAACACCAACCTTGGACATCAAATACCATTCCCTGCCTATGGACACAGCCGTCCTGGGCTGTGACTGTTGACCTTCTGAGGGAAAAGGAGGAGCCAGTGGAGTCAACTGACTCTCCCAACCAGCCAGGGTCCTTGGCTGTATGAGGGGGCAGGGTTAATGGCATATAAACAGAGAAGGTCAGGAGGCGAGTCTCTTCCACCTTCACCATCTTGGGCAGAGGTCCCAGGGTCATGCAGGGAAGGGGACTTTCTTATATGACCATGAGAGTAGGAGACTGTTGACATTCTTGTAAGTAAGCCGTTCACCCATTCGTTCTGAAGCAAGCCCAACTGAACTTGCTAGAACCTTCCAATCTGTGGTTTGGGGAGTCTGCTCCTCCTTTTGCCTTTGGGGGACTGCCATACAGCATCGTGGAGAACTATAATAGGACTTGTCCCATTACTGTTAATTTTAGTTCCTTATGTATCTTGGATATTGGCCCCTTATCAAACAAAAATATTTTCTCTTATTCTGAAAGTTTGTTCATTACTTTCTATTTTTCTTTTTTCCATTTCTCTCTCTCTCTGTCTCATCTCTTTCGCTATCTTTATCTCTTGTGTAGCTCAGGCTAGTCTTAAACTTGCTATGCGGCACAAGATGACCTGGAACTTGTGATCCTCCTGTCTCTACCTCCTGAGTGCTGATATTACAGCTGTGATCTGCCACACTTGGCTTGCAGTACTGGTGTTGAAATCCAGGTCTTTATGAATGTTAGGCGATGACTCTGTCAATTGCACTATATCTACAACACCATGTTTATTCTTTTGGAAACTTTTTCATTTGATGTAATCCTATTTATTTATTTTTTTTAAATTGTTGCCTGTACTTTGAGGATGGTACCAACACAACCATTAACATTATTTCTTACCTGTGCTTAATGAAAACAAAAAGAAAATAGAATTTGCGACATGCTGGTAGATGGCCACTGTGAAATACCTGTCTTAATAAGAAATACTGGAGGCAGCAAAAAATGGAGGCCGTGAATGCACAGCCATCATTTGATGTGCATGGGGAAGCAGATCTGGAACCTTTGAAATACCTCAGTTCTCAAGTCCTCCATATACACTTGCGTAATGTTTGCATATAACCTCTGCACATTTTCCTATATAACTTAATATCTAGGTTACTTACAATACCTACTATAACATTATTACTGGGTAAACTGTCCCTTGCCTAGGGAATATGACAAAAATAGGTCTGCATATGTTTGGTACAGGCACACCCAGTGTAGGCATAAGTATATGGTGTGTGAATGAGAGATGAGGTCACTGCACAAATAAGGAGTGCTGAAGCAAATCAGGGTGTCTAAAAATGGCAGAAGATCATAGCAGG
Source organism: Rhizomys pruinosus (assembly GCA_009823505.1). NCBI lineage: Eukaryota > Metazoa > Chordata > Mammalia > Rodentia > Spalacidae > Rhizomys > Rhizomys pruinosus. The sequence goes on from VZQC01007844.1 coordinate 420,955, forward strand.
AAACTCCACATACACATCACTACGTTAACATGGAGTCAGTACGGTGCTTGGCATGTAGTAAATTCCAATTTTTCATTTTGGAACTTTCTGGAATTTTTAGAACATATCAATTCATGATTTACTGAATCCACAGATGTGCAATCTGTGGATATGCAGGGTGTGGTTTATGTGCAGGAGATGAAGGTGAGTTAGGGTGTAGGAAAACCCAACTTGAATTGCAAACTAGCTGGCCTCAGGGCGCCACATGGCCAAGAGTCTGGCTCTGCCCCAAGGAGGAAACAGGTAGCATGGCTTAGCTACATGATGCTGGGTGGAGCAAGGTGTGTAATGGCTTGGAATTGGGGAACCTATGATTTGCTCTGGGAGGTGACATCATTTATTTTATAAAAGTAGCCTGTAGCAAGGAATAAATCGAATTCCATAATAACATCATCACGGAGTTCCCGTCCGATATTTTTATTAATTATTGCACGCGTACAGACTAAGGTAAGCCTGCATTTCGTTCAGGTGGCCAGCGTGGTTGGAAAGAGATTCCTTTGTGGATCACCAACCTGGGTAGCTGGTGTTGTGAGTGAAATTCCTGTCCCGGCTCTGGGCAGGTGGGAAGTCACAGCCAAGAGTGGAACATGTGTCTCGTGGGTCCAGGCTAAGAGCCCAAGCTGAAAATATCACTTGGGCTGGGCTACCGGAAGTAGCCTGCTGGTCTCTGTGCCGAGAGACCAGCTCCACACAGCAACTGCAGGCAGGTGCTGTGCCCCTCTCCCCCTCCCCAAGCAGGGCCGCTTGGTTCCTGCTCAGCACAAAAAGAGAGATTTACCAACATTAGGGATGGGTGGTATGATTTTAAACAGACTGTATAGGATCTCAATTCATCCAATGTGAAAAAGCAATTACAAACGTCAATACGGAGACCAGTCCAGGCTCGTAGGTTTTGAAAATGGAGCTTCTGGTGAGTTAGAATCGGTTACCAGTGTATCCATCCACCATAGTCTTGAAGATTCTCAGCCTCAACAAACGTGTTGTAATCTCACGCTCCTTTGCTGTTATATCTTCCATTTTTTTGTTCCTATTCAGTCCTTCTATTTTCACGACTTTCTCCTTTTCTTCTACTGTCTTCACATCTTATGAAAATTATTCTTCATTTAAATGTCAAAGCCTATATTTTAACAATTAGGATGTTAAACAATGCAATATTTGTTTTAAGTTAAGCATACCATAAAAATGAATTTATTAGTTTTAAAATGTGTATTTCATAGTAAGCTAGAAAAGCTACAGATGTTGATTATAACCATATGCATTTGTACTTGAACTGGAAAAAAACATTTTCTCAAAGAAGTAAGATATTAATTCTGGATTTTATTTTATTAAATATATTATACTGACATTTTTCCAAGTCAATGTCCAATATAGTTAATTTCTAGAGACTTTTAGTTTGCTGTAACTACAGTGGATGTTTTCCTTTCCATATATTGCAAAAGACACATAAGAAAGATAATTTTGCATTGTGTTTTGTCTATTTAATAAACAGTTACAAAAGATTCCCAATCAAATTCATTTTGTTCTTAAAGAAATATGTTTTGGAAGCTGGGTAAACTATGAGTTCTATGAACAAACAAAAGGGATAATTCAAATAGAGAAAAGAACATGATTTTAAAGGCACCCCTTTAGAGAAACTATGGCATGGACATACAGCCTGGGAGAGAATCATATCTTTGCATGTATTTTCTCTGTGTTTGAAAAGAATCTTGAGATACCAGTCCTAAATATAAACTGGAGGTGTTATTAGGAGGCCACAAGATATTTACTTTCATGTGAAAATCTTTTGGGGTACATATTTTCAGTTTACTGCTAATTGGCAAAAGTTACATGTGATGCCTCAGAATGACATATGTTTAATAAGTACCTGCTACTGAATAGGAAAATACAGGAAATCAATTCAAATACAATGACAAATGAGGGATGCTATAAAAATCAATAGTTACGGCCGGGTGTGGTGGGGCACACCTTTCATTCCAGCACTTGGGGGAGGCAGAGGCAGGCGGATCTCTGTGAGTTCAAGGCCAGCCTGGTCTATATACTGAGTTCCAGGACAGTTGGGGCTACAGGGAGACCCTGTCTCAAAAAGACTAAAAAAAAAAAAAAATTACAGAAATGTTCTAAACAGAAGATATCATTTTTCTTACCCTAAAATTTTAATTATTGGTGATGGAGAGATGGCTCATCAGTTAAGAGCACTGACTGCTTTTGCAGAGGACTTGGGTTGGACTCCCAGCACCCGCATGGTGGCTAACAACTCTCTGAACTCTCCGTATTTCCAGTTGCAGGAGATCCAATGTGTTCTCTGACTCTGTAGGCATTGCACAACACAGGTGCACTTACACAGATGCATGTACCATACACTCATATATATGGAATTAAAAATAAATAATAAAATATTTTAAAATGTAATTATGTGAAAAGTAAATTACCTAAATATAAAAAAGATTATTTATGAAAAATGTTGGAACTTGGCAGAGTAAAGAGAGTATGACATAAGTATATGCTAAAGACAGTAGTATGTTTAATATATTAATAAGTATAAAATAAACATTAAGGAAAAGAAAGTTACTAGAAGTAAGGAGGGCAAAAGTGAACAATTGGCCTCTGCTTGTTGGGGACATCTATCTATTCATGGTAGGACATCTTTAAAATGTGAACAGATATGGTCTTGGAAAAAATATAAAGCTAACAAAAGTTTGGGGTTCATATATATTATATATGTTTGCATTGCTACATAAAAAAATGAATAAACTAATCAGTAGTTTCTAGTTCAGCATTTGCAGTCATCCATCTCAGTTGTCAAGGTAGCTCGTAGCTCAAGGTGCCTTCACTTAATAGTGTGCAAAGGTAGCAATGTAGGCAATTTTATTGACAGTATCTTACTATATGTCATTATTGTTCTTTGTTGTTAACCTCTTACTGTGCCTAATTTGTAAGTTAACCTTCATCGTAGGTTTGTCTGCATATTGATAAAACACGTTACATCTAAGGATTGGAACCTCACACAGGTTGGCATCTGTGGGAACATGGGACTGCGATCCTGTGAAAGAGGAGGGCCACTGTACGTGTTCTGGGGCTGGAGTTCCATTATCAAGGCTACTGCTCCTTACTTATGTGACCCTGGTCAAAACACTCAAGCTTTCTTTTCCTCTAGTTCCTAAATTGTACACTGGGAATGGGGAGACTAATCCTCAGTCTTCTCATGCTGCATGTGCAGATGTCCCTAGGACCTAAATTCCTCCTTCCAGTTATGATTTTGCTTTTTTTTTTCTTGTTTTGCTTTCATTTTTTGAGAAAGAGCTATTACTCTAGGCAAGCCTCCTGCCTCAGCCTCCTGAATGCTGGAATTATAGGCAACCCAAATAAAACCCTGCCTGACTTCCAATTAAGCTCCTATCTCGCAGACCTGTTTTCCATTATTCCATTATGTAGTAAAGGTCACTAAAAATCTTATGCTGTTATTATAAGTAGGTAATGGCATTGTGTCCATATTATAGATGAGGAACCAGATGCTTAGAGAGTTTTATAACTGGTATAAGGTTCTTTCATAATAAGCACATAAACCCAGCCCTACATGATTCTAAGCTCTGTGATCTACCTCCATCCAGGCTATGTTTGATTTGGTCAAACCAACTTCCTCATGACACAGGATAGATGTGCCTGCTACATATATCTCAAGTAACCAATATACTCTATTTTAGGTTTTACACTTATTTTCTTATGTCTTTAGGTGATGTTAGTTAGCATTCTGTTCAAGGTTAAAATTCCCCTTTAATGATGCTTTGGTAGGCTATAATCAGTACTAACTTTCTTTCTTCTTCTTCTTTTTTTTTTTTTTTTTTTTTTGTCTTTTCGAGGGACAGGGTCTCCTTGTGGCCCCAGCTGTCCTGGAACTCACTCTGTAGACCAGGCTGGCCTTGAACTCACAAAGATCCGCCTCCCTCTGCCTCCCAAGTGCCAGCAGTACTAACTTATTTCAAAAGAGAATAAAACCATTACAGATTTTATCGCTGCTCTCTTTGTCCTAATAATAATTGTGAGATAATTTTTATAGAACCTATAGCTAGAGAACCTCATGGAAAGACACTCAGTTTCTCCTTGGGCTCTGTTTGGATCTGGATAACTTCACCCAGTCGGATCAGAATCTCTTCCTCCTTAAGCATCCGTATTGTTGGTTGATCCACTGTTCTGGTCAGCCCAAGAGTTTCCCAGGATAAGACTTTAATTGCTGAGCTAGGAAAGTCCTGGCAGACTGGAACAAATTGGTCACACTAACTGAAACTTCGCTTTTCCTGCTTAGTTTTTGCTTTCCGTCTTTGCTTCAGACTGGGTGGAGGCAGACAGCTGGGCGCTGTTTTCACGGTAATACCTGTCACATGTCTAAGACTATTATCATGTCATTCTCATTCCCCCCAGGCCAAGGATGGACTTTTTCAAGGGGGGGGGGCATTTCACCCAGCATGTTGTAGACACTATTCCCAGGGAAATGGAGGGTTGGAAAGCCTTGCCCTGAAGGAAGGAAAGAAGCCGGGTCCTGTTCCTTTCGCCTTTGCCCATGGGCCTTGTGTTCCAACCCTTTAATTATCTGTATCCATTTGCTTTGAACATCTGGCAAATTCAGTGTCCCTTGTGATTTGTGGAGACAGAAATGTGCGCAAGATTTAACTGTCAGGTAACTTCGCCACCCCATATAAGATCCCACTGAGACATGGAACACAGGCCATCTCTGTTTTTCTGTTCATCTGCAATGCTTTATTCGCAACCACTCGAAACTATTATGTTCCATCACGGATTCCATCCAGTTTGCCTTGCAGCTCTTTATGACACTGGCGATGGGGCTAAAGTTGAGAGGAATCTTAATTAAAAGAGGCAAGACTGTCCTTAAACGATCTGTTTTATATTAATCTCTATGGTAAAACATTTGAAAATTATGCTTGATCTGGCGTTTATAAATAGTTTTAAGACAAAAAATAAGCTGCATGTATTCTATAATTGTAATCATCTTCTTAAAATTTTCATCTGCATTTTATTTTATTTTTATTTTTATTTCTGTATGTGTATGAATGTACTGTCTGCATGTAGGTTTGTGCACCCGTGTCTTGCAATGCTGCGGAGGTCAGAAGAGGGTGTTGGATTGCCCTGGAACTGGAGTTCTTCTGGAATTGGAGTTACAGATGGTTCTCAGCCACCATGTGGGTGCTGGGGATCGAACCCAGCTCCTCTGCAAGAGCAGTCGGTGCTCTTAACTGCTAGGCTATCTCTCCAGCCCCTCATCTGCATTTTATTAAGTTGCACTTGAACTACTTTTGCTAGGAAAAAAATTCCACCCTTTCCAATTGCTGTCTTAACACGTGTTGGTTTAGGAATTCAATACTGTGACATTGTGACCTTGTTCCTTGATTTGAATTTTTCACTATTTAAACATAGGAAATATTTCCTTGGAACAGGTGTTTAGAAATATCTGGGGAACTCTAACAGCTTACAAAAAATGTGCTTCCAGCTTAGGCCCTGGAAATACTTAACCATTTAGTATTTTGTTTTTGAAATACAGTGTCATTTATGGTCTAGACGCCACAGACAGCTGTTCCAATTCAATCCAAATGGGCACTGTTTCTGCCATATTTATTTAGCATGTCCAGCTAAATCTGAGTAATCTTGGCTTGAATCCTTCAATAGGGATTAGACGATACCAATGTTGATTTTATTTTCTTTCAAGGTACAGACATATGAATGTGAAATTTTCTGTAGCACTTCAATTATAACCCTTATGCAAATGATTGTTAGGTTTATTTTTATTTGCTGTTCTTTATAGAACAACCAGTCAGCATTGCCAGAAATTTAGGGGAAATTAATTTTCAAAATGAATGTAAATGGAAATTTACTTTAAAATGTGAACTCTTAAAAATACAGGTTTGGATTTCCCACCTCCTTGCTGAACTCATTGTATGTGGTCACATGGGAAGCTAGCTGCTTTCATCTTTGGGGAAACTGGGTAATTTCAATTACAGACTCATATAAAAACATTTTTTTTCTGTTTTAGTTGTTGATACATATTTGTGTAAATTTCCTTGGATCTGGCAATGGCATTAAAGTCTATATGTTTTCTCTTAACTATGGTATGGTTCAAATTTATCAAAAGAATAATAAAGTTTTAAATATATTTTTATTTTATTTTATTTTTTTTGGTCTTTTCAAGACAGGGTCTCCCTATAGCCCCAGCTGTCCTGGAACTCACCTTGTAGACCAGGCTGGCCTTGAACTCACAAAGATCCGCCTGTCTCTGCCTCCCAAGTGCTAGGATTAAAGGCGTGCACCACCATGCCCGGCTTTTTTTTTTTTTTATATATCCATAGCATACAACCACAAAAATATATTGAGCTTCTTTGAGTGGTTTTTAATTTAAGAATAATATTTTTGAATAATTGTTTTACATTTGCTTCTAGAGTATTAAGAATTATAAAATCATACATATAATAAGGTTATGTGTGTGTTAGTCAGCTTTTAATCACTATAACAAAATAGCTGGGAAAATCAACTTAAAGGAGGGAACATTTATTTTGGCTCATGGTTCAGACGTTTCAGTTGTGGCCACTTGATCTCATTGCTATGGGCCTGAAGCAAAGCTGTTCATCTCACTGCTGTCAGGAGCGCAGTGGAGGGGATACAAGATATGGTCCCTAAAAAGACGTGCTCTCAAGGACTAAGCACATTCAACTAGGCCCCACTTATTAGGTTTCCATCATCTCCCAATATCCTGTTAAATTATGAACCAGTCAATGGGTTATTCCATGGATGGGATCTGAGCCCTTAAGATCCAATCATGTCTCAAAGTTTGACTCCTGAACTATTCCTTCATGGGTTTGGGGAACATCTCAAATCCAGTCCATAGCAGGTTATTCTGAATAAAGTTTTAGAAATATCATCGTTGCCTTAGCACAGAAGACAGAGACCTCAGAATCAGCTCGTGCTTTCTTTGCAATGCTAGAACATGCTTTTGTTTCGAAATTACTGTTTTTAACCCAGAACCAGGATATATATTGATTTTATGTGCCCTATGCACTGAGGGAGGGATTTCCTATCAGCGATGCTATTAGATTTTCCCGTGTGTATTTTGCTCCCCACTACAGGAAAAGCAAGTAATTAGTTCTGATTGCTATAAGCAGATCCACATATCTGTAATAATGTCCCTATTTATTATTTTGAAAGAAGGCACAACTTATACACAGTGAAATTCACTCTTTTAATTGTACAGTTCTTTGATTTTTGTGGGAGGGTGTAAATGTGTGTGTGTGTGTGTGTGTGTGTGTGTGTGTGGTGTGTGTGAGTGCACGCACATGGGTACACATGCCCATTTGTGCTTGAGCAGAGGAAGATGTATGCTGATCTCCTCTATCAATGGCTGCATTATTCCTTTGAGACAGTGTCTCTCACTGAACCTGGGACTGGCTCTTTCTGGGAGACCGGTTGGCTCCTCTGGGGTTACAGGCAGGTGTGGGCACACCTGGGTTGGTATATGGGTGCTGGGGAACTGATATTTATGCAGTGAGTGCTTTTGCCCATTGACCTACCTTCCAGCCCCCCTTTTCTATGAGTTTTGACAAAAGTATACAATAACATAGCTACTACAGTTGAGATATAGAACACTTCCATTACCCTCTCATTTATTCATTTTATATATCAACTTTATTTTCTAATTAATTTTGAATCTGACGTATACACTAATGGGCTTGCCAATGGCGTTTTCGCACATACTTGTCATTAGGCAGTGTTCTAATTGCCCTCCTCACTGCCCTCCCCTGTGCCCTGTTCTGTGGCTGATTCTCCTTTCCCCCAGATAGACCTTGTTCTGACTTCACGCCTCATGTACTCCATGACTCTCTTTTTCCTCTTTCTGTTAAGGCCTCTTCCTCTCTTCTCACAAGGCTCTTTCCATTTCGTCACACACACACACACACACACACACACACACACACACCTATATTATTTTAAATCTATGTCTACGGCTATATGTAAGAGAAAACATGCAGTTTTTGTCTTTCTGAGTTTCCCTATTTATTTTAACATAATGATTTCCAGTTCCATCCATTTCACTGAAAATGCCATGGCTTCATTTTTCTTGACAGCTGAATAGAATCTCACTGTGTATATGCACCATTACAAATTTTGCCCTATACTTAAGGTCGTTTTTGTTTGTTTGTGTCCTTGTTTTACAGTGCCAGGTATCAAGCCCCTGTCTTGCACATATGAAGCAAGTGCTGTACTGCTGAGGTTCATCAGCAGCACCTTTTTTTTTTTTCCTTGGGTCTTTTTGAGACAGGGTCTCCCTTTAGTCCCAGTTGGCTTGGAGCTTGCCGTGTAGACCAGGCTGGCTTTGAACTCACAGAGATCTGCCTGCCTCTGCCTCCCGAGTGCTGGGATTAAAGGTGTGTGTCACCACACCTGGCCCCAGCAGCTATTTTTAAAGTATGAATTGATACTTTAATAGTGCTTTAAACAGATACATTTTATTAATTAATAGTGCTTTAAGCAGATGCATTTTGTTTTTTGTCTTTTTGAGACAGGGTCTCCCTGTAGCCCGAGCTGATCTAGAACTTCCTATGTAGACCAGGCTGGCCTTGAACTCACAGTGATCCACTTGCCTCTGCCTCCCAAGTGCTGGGATTAAAGGCATGTGCTACCACACATGGCACCAGATGCATTTTATGAATTAATAGTTCTTTAAGCAGATTCATTTTATGAATTAATAGTGCCTTAAGAAGATGCATTTTATGAATTAATAGTGCTTTAAGCAGACACATTTTATGAATTAATAGTGCTTTAAACTGATGCATTTTTGTGAATTAATAGTGCTTTAAGCTGATGCATTTAGGCTGACAGCGTGAGGTACATAAGCAAGGACAAAGAGGCCCAGAGGAGTAATCTTCCCATTTTCTCTCTATACTGTCTTGTGATGATAACAATGGTTACAAAACACAGGCACTCGTTTTGTGCCATATACTGTGCTAAGTTCATTATGTGCATACTGTATTTAACTATATCAATAATCTAAGACATATGACACATATTTTATAGGTTTTAAGTCTCAATTACAGGAAGATTACCTAACCTTACCTCCATCTTATGCTCAGACAGTGGTAGAAGGACTGGTACCCATATCTAATGCTAAGTGTGCGTCCTCACACTGGATGTTGTTCTGGCTTTGATGGACCCAGTGATTTCGATTTTTTTTCATTTTACCGATTTTTATTTTACGTGTATGAGTGTTCTGCTTTCATGGACCCAGTGATTTCGATTTTTTTATTTTACTGATTTTTATTTTATGTGTATGGGTGTTCTGCCTGCAGGTATGTGAGTGGACCTATGCCATAGTATGCCTGTGGGGACCAGAAGAGGATGTTGGATTCCTCTGGAACTGAAGTTACAGATGGTTGTTAGCTGCCATGTGGGCCCTGGGAACCAAATCTGAGTCTTCTACAAGAGCAGTCAGTGCTCTTAACCACTGAGCCATCTCTCCAGTCCCAGTATCAATGATTTAAAGGACCCAATCCTTCCTTGTTCCTGACTTAATCCTCATGAACAATTGATAAAAATTAAACTATGTTTATAATGTGATAGACATAGAATGTACAGCAGTGACTAAAAGAAACACAAATCTCTGCCCATGTGGAGTGTAAATGTAGATATGGGCATGGTAGATGAATGTAGTGAATATAATGTATGATGCATATGTGGACTAGACAGAGATATGGAGAACACAAATCAAAGGAGGGTAAGGAATATTGGGGGATTTCCCTTTTTATCATGTTGATCTTTGAAAAGCTGTCAGGAAGATGACTATTTGAGGGGAGATAAACAAACATTTGATGACTAAGGGATGAGTAATCCCAGCCACAAAGTTTCAAATTGCACATGATCTCACGAATACGTGGGATCGAAAATGTCAAGCTTACAGAAGTTCTAGGTGTTGCCAGAGTCAAGAGGTTGAGGACTGATGGAAAAGGAGGGAGGCTGTCCAAGCACAAAAAGTTTCACTTAGACAGGAGCAATAAATTTGAGTGAGCTATTGTACAGTGTGGTGATAATAGTTAGTAATCATAGTTCATATATGTGGAACAGCTAAAAGAGTAGATTCTGAATGGTCTCACTGCAAGGGAATAGGTATATGATGTGATGCATATTAATTAGCCTTGATTTAATCCTTCCATCTTGTATCCATAAATCATGACATGACATTAAGCCCAATTATACATACATATATATACACACACACATATATACACATACATATATATATACACATACATATATATATATATGCACTTGGTACTTAAATGTAACATATTAATTAAAAATATATTTTATTTATCATTTTCATTTTATGTGTATGAGTGTATTTCCTGAATATGTAAGTGGTGCACCCATATTGTGCATTGTCTATGGAGGTCAGAAGAAGGTGCAGATCCCCTAGAATTATAATTATGGATGGTTATTAGCCATCATGTAGATGCTGGAAATTGAACCTGAGTACTCTGCAAGAGCAGCCAATACTCTTAACTGCTGAGCCATCTCTCTACCATTAACATTTTTTTTCTTTTTACTAAGATCTCAAGTTTTATTTTTTTATTATTAATTTTTTTGGTCTTTTTGAGACAAGGTCTCCCTTTAGTCCCAGCTGGCCTGGAACACGCTCTGTTGACCAGGCTGGCCTTGAACTCATAGAGATCCCCTGCATCTGCCTCCTGGGATTAAAGGCCTGCACCACCACATCCGGCTAGATCTCAAGTTTTATACCTGAACTACAATTTCTCAGGCCTTACTGATTATTTCTGGTTATACTTTCCTTTTGGATGCTTAAGGCCACACAGTTAGCCCAGATTAACCAAAGTTTTTGTTTTCTTAAGGTCTTTTGAGGATCTGGTCCTCAGTGGTCACTTGGGTTTTTTTTTTAGGGGGGGGGAGTGAGCCCCTGGCTCCTTTTGGCTTTTCATTTCCCAGTTCCATCCACTGGAGGATAGTCAGGTCCTGCTAGACCAGGCTTCCCTTTTTGAAGCATGAGCCAGACTTTCCTCTTTATGGACTGGACACTGGCTAAAGTTCCATTAGTGGATCTCCAAGACCTCCCTACACAGGAAGACTGGTGACTCACATTTGCAGGACATTTCTAGAGATGCCCCTATGCATAGTCCCCTGAGACTTAATTGACCTCTGAGGGCAAGGAACAAAGTTATCCCTTAAATCTTTGGCCAATTGGTATGGGCATTATGTATGGCCATTAAGCACACAGAAAGGCTAAATTACAGCCTGATATATAGCACCTATACTAAAATTGTATATTCTGAAAACAAACTGTATGTTATTTCCATATCATATTTCTTGATTCACATTTTTCCATTTTAATTTTATGTTACTCTAAAATATGCATACATGCCCACCATCATATATCAAAAATCCAAAGTCTGAAAATAAATGGTAGGGTAATTCTAAAACCTGTCTAGGGATTCACAATATAAGAGCACAGCTGTTTTCAGATCATGTGGAATATGTCATTAATGTTGCTCAGTTTGCCTTACATCTAGGTACTTGGTGCTACCATCCACAGATAACGGATACCATTCTTTTGTTTTTCTGGGACTACATTACTTTGCTTAACATAATATCTTCTAGTTCTATCCATTTACCTACAAATTTCATGATGTCATCTTTCTTTACCACTGCATAGAACTCCATTGTCTAGATGTACCACATTTTCTAGTTGAGGGGCACTGGGGTTGGTTCCAGCTCTTCGCTATTGTGAAGAGAGTTGCAATAAACATGGCTGTGCATGTATCTCTGTGGTAGGATGAGTCTTGTGGGTATATAACCAGAAGAGGTATGACTGGGTCAGGTGGTAAGCTCATTTTGAGTCTTTTAAGGGTTCTCCACACTGTTTTCCATAGTGGTTGTACAAGTAAGTTTACATTCCCACCAGCAGTGGATGAGTATTCCCCTTTCCCCACAACCTCTTCAGCATTTGGTATCCTTTGTTTTCTTGATCCTAGCCAGCCTTATTGGAGTGAGATGATATCTTAAAGTGGTTTTAATTTGCATTTCCTTAATTATTAGTAATGTTGAACACTTTTTAAGATGTTTCTCAGCCATCTCTATTTCCTCATGTATGAAGTCTCTGTTCAGCTCTTTATTCCATCTTTTGAGTGAGTCATTCGTTTTCTTAGGTCTTTATTTTTTGAGTAGTTTATAAATTCTGGAAGTTAATGCTCTGTCATATATATCAGCGGTGAAGGTTTCCTCCCACTCTGTGGGTTTTCTCTTCACTTCACTGATTGTTTCTGTCTCTGTACAGAAGCTTTTGGGTTTAATGAGGTCCCACTGTCAATTGTTGACCTTATTTCCTGTGCAGCTGCAGTCTGATTTAGAAAGTCTTTTCCTATGCCTATGTCTTGTAGGTTGCTGCCAACTTTTTCTTCTATCACCTTCAGGGTTTCGGGTTTCACGTTCAGCTCTTTGATCCATTTGCATTTGATTTTTGTACAGGGCGAGAGGTGGAGGTTTAATTTTATTCTATAAGTGGTGATCCAGTTTTGCCAACACCATTTGCTGTAGATGCTGTCTTTCCTCCATTGAGTATTTTTGGCCCCTTTGTCAAATATGAGGTGGCTGACATTGTATATGTGCTCAAGTTTGGATCTTCAGTTTTGTTCCATTGCTCTACAGGTCTGCTTTTGTGACAGTACCAGGCTGTTTTTAAGACTATAGCCCTGTGGCTGGAGAGATGGCTCAGTGGTTAAGAGCACTGACTGCTCTTGCAGAGGACTTGGGTTCAATTCCCAGCACCCACATGGCGGCTAAGAACCATCTTTAACTCCAGTTCCAGGGAAATCTGACACCCTCTTCTGACCTCTGCAGCATTGCACGACATGGGTACACCAACCTACATGTAGACAGTACACTCATACACATAGAAAAAGAGACTATAGCCCTGTAGTATAGTTTGAAGTCTGGTATAGAGATCCCCCCTGTATTGCTCTTATCACTCAAGTTGCTTTGGCTATTTGGGGTCTTTTGTTTTTATGTATGAGTTTAAGGATTTTTTTTTCCAAGCCTGTGAAGAAACTCTTGGGGATTTTAATTGGGATTGCATTTAATCTGTATATTAATTTGGGTAGAATGGACATTTTTACTATATTTTTCTAATCCACGAGCATGGGAGGTCTTTCCATCTTCTGATGTCTTCTTCAATCTCCTTCTTCAGGGGTTTAAAATTTTTGTTATAGAGATCTTTGGTATCTTTGGTTAGGTTTGTTTCTAGGTATTTTATTGTTTTTGAGGCTATTGTGAGTGGGAAGTTCTCCTTGTATTCCTTCTTCAGTTACTTGTTGTTGGTGTACAGAAAGGCTACTGATTTTTCTAAGTTAATTTTGTATCCCGCCACTTTACTGAAGCTCTTCATCATTTCTAGGAGTTTTCTGGTGGAGTTTTTAGTATCCCTTAGGTAAACTATCATATTGTCTGCAAAAAAGGATAGTTTGACTTCCTCTTTTCCAATTAGTACTCCTTTAATATCCCTTTCTTGCCTCATTTCCCTAGCAAGTGTTTCAAGCACTATATTGAAAAGGAGTGGTGACAAGGGGGCAGCCTTGCCGACTTCTTACCTTTAAGGGGAATGCTTCTAACTTTTCTCCATTTAGGATGATGTTGCCTGTGGGTTTGTCGTATATGGTTTTGATTATGTTGAGGAATGATCCTTCCAGTCCAATTCCCTCTAGGACTTTAAGCCTGAAGGGATGCTGGACTTTGTCAAAGGCTTTTTCTGCATCAATTGAGATGATTGTGTGGTTTTTGTCTTTCAGTCCATTTATGTGTTTTATGATATTTACTGATTTTCATATGTTGAACCATCCTTGAATCTCTGGTATGAATCCAACTTGGTCACGATGGATGATCTTTTTGATGTGGGTCTGTATGCAGTTTGAAAGTACTTTGTTGGAGCTGGAGAGATGGCCTAGTGGTTAAGAGCACTGACTGCTCTTGCACAAGACCCAGGTTCGATCTCCAGCACCCACATGGTGGCTGAGAACCCTCTTTAACTCCAGTTCCAGGGGAATCCGACACCCTCTTCTGACCTCCGGGGCATTGCATGACATGGGTGCACAAACCTACATGCAGACAGTACATTCATACACATCAAAAATAAATAAAATTAAAAAAGAAAGTACTTTGTTGAGAGTTTTTGCATCTGAGTTTATTAACATATAATTTTTAAAGTTTGAAACAATGTGGACTATTGTGTCTGTACTTTACATCAATATATCAGTGCCCTTATTATGCTATGGAATTACATCATCAGCATGACATACTTGATAGGTTCATCAAAGCACCTTATTGTTTCCTAAAATCTTCCTAAAATGTCTCTATAAGTATGCCATCCCCTCCTTCTAAGGTCCCAAATTAATGTACAAATTTAATAATACCATGAACACACAATAATTTATCCCAAATCTTTCCACTTATTCTAGTCAAGATAACCTCATGGTAGTCTACTACTATTGTGATAACTAGTCACACACATCAATTTTCCTTTGCAAATGTTTTTTTCCTCTGTGTATATATACTCTAAGCATTTACTATGTCTGCAGACATTCTCTTTTTTGTAAAATTTTAACTGAATTTTTGTATACTTCATACAGAACATCTCAGTCGACCTCAGTCATTCTTTCCCCACTGGTATATTCCCATAGGACCCGACACTGGAATTTGTACATTCTGCTTTGGGGTCTAGGCCTGTTGTGTTGTTAGTGTCCCCAGATGTTCCTCAGTGCAAGTTCATCTACTTAGGTCTAGAGACCGTTCATTTAAGAAGATCATCTTTTCCTCACCCAGCAGTAATCAACTGCCAATATTTCTTCAGCTAAGATTGGGGTTTGTGCCAATTTCCCCAGTTCTCTGTTGAGTTTTTGTTTGGTTGAATTTGCATGGGATTGTGCACCCTGATACCGCTGCTTGAGGTGCATATGAGCAGGACCCCAGGAACCTGTAGGACTTTGTTTCCATATGGTCGTACACCAACTCTCTGCCTCTTACAATCTTTCTGCCCCTCTTCCACAAGGGTCCCTGAGCCCTTGGTGGTGGTTTAATATAGGAGTCCTGTCCAAGGACCCACACTCTTAATCTCTAGACTTTGGCCATATCTTGGCTCTGTATTGCATAAAGGAGCTTCACTAATGAGAACTGAGAGGTTCATTAGTGTCCTCCTTACCCCTGTTCTGTGTTCTGTGAGTCTTAGGTATAGAGGTTGCATTGCAGATGTACCACTTAGGGTTGGGCAATTCACAAACAATGTTGTGTGTCACCAGTTGTGGTACTATGCAACACTCACCATCTTGTGCAAAAGAAGCTTCTTTGATGAGTGGTGACTGGGATACTTGTCTGTAAATATGACAGCCTTGGGGTTTTCAAGATCTCTCCATCCACGTGTATTTGGGTATGTTTGCAGTACTACATGTGTGTTTCCTCCAATTGAGTGGGCTAGAATTAGGTAGCTGTTGATTACCCCTAAGATAAAAGTGCCACGACCACACCAATGCTGTGTGCTGTGCCAGTAACTGATGTGTTTATTTGGCTCCGAATCTCAGGTTCAATTATCAATTGATGTTCTCGCTGACCAGCTTGCATAGTGTTCTCCAAAGCTATGAGAGCTAGCCTTCAGGGGAAGTGGCTTCTAGGTCAGTTCCAGCTCCCTTGCTCCAAATCCTTTGTCAAAAGTATGAAGCATGTCCTAAATAAAATTTAAAAAGAAAAGAAAAAAAAAAGTATGTCCTGTCTTCAGCAATAGGGTTTTACCTTCAAGTTCTGGGAGGCAATCAAGGGCCATGGCAATAGGCTGTGTAGTTTTGGGAGTCTCCTAGAGTATCCTGGCCAGCAACTCAAAGGAATGTTTCTCCTGTCTGGCACCGTTTCTTTTTATGTAGCCTTCAGCTCTACACATGGACTCATAGAGATAGTGTGTGTTTAATTTGTCACTAATGGACCAATATGATTCTCTCTGGGTTTCTTTTACACTAGCTAGGCTCTCTCTCTTTCTCTCTCTCTCTCTCTCTCTCTCTCTCTCTCTCTCTCTCTCTCTCCTCTCTCTCTCTCTGTACCCCCCTCTGGGCCTTTCCCATTTAAAGTGCCCCCTTTCCCATTTCTCCTGATAGCATCAGTCTTCTGTCCTCCCTCCTCTTTGAACTCTTTCTTTCCCTTTATCCCCAAAGTTCCTCATATTGTCCCCCCCCATTTTAAATACTTCCATTTTTACAATTTCTCCCTTAGTAACACCTGTCTCCTAATGTTCTCTCTCACATTCCTTCTTTCCCTTTACCTCTCTGGTTGCTTTCCATTTTCCTGGTCTTAATGTGGTTACCTCAGGATACATACTCACATATAAGGATTTGGTGCTAGGATCCATATATAAGGTAAAACATATGTCATTTTTTTTTTTTAGTCTGTTTAACTTTACTTAGTATAATAGTTTCTAGTTCCATCCATTTACCTGCAAATTTCATGATTTTGTCTTTCTTAAGAACTTCATTATATAAATATATCACATTTTCATTGTCCACTTATCAGTTCAGGGACACTTAGATTGCTTCCGTCTCTCGACTATTGTGAAAAGAGCAGCAACATACATGTATGTACGAGTATCTCTGAAATTGGGTGAGTCTTTTGGGAATATGCTAAAGAGTGGTAGAACAGAGTCAAATGGTAGGTGCATTTCTAGTTTTTTTCAGCGTTCTATACACCACTTTCCATAGGGGTTGCAGGAGCTTGCGATCCCACCAGCAGTGAATGAGCTTTGCTTATTGATGACCCTTTCCCACATCCTCTCCAGTGTTTGGTATCATTTTCTTTTGCTCTTAGACAATCTGACTGGAGTAAGATGAAATCTTAAAGTGGTTTTAATTTTCATTTCCTTAATTACTAACGATGTTGAACAGTTTTTAAGATGTTATTAACCATCTTTATTGCTTCTTTTGAGAATTCTGTTCATATCCTTTGCTTATCTTTTAATTGTGTCACTTGTTTTCTTGGTTCTTTGTTTTGTCAGATCTTTATATATTTCAGGTATTTAACCTCTGTCAGATGCATTGCTGGTGAAGAATTTCTCTCAATCTGTGTGTTTTCTCTCACTTCTTTGTTTCTTTTGATGTACAGAATGTTTGTAGTTTAATGGAGTCCCACTTGTTGATTGACCTTAATTCTCATGTAACTGAAGTCTGATTTATAAAGTCCTTTCCTACACCTATATCTTGTAGGTTGCCGCCAATGTTTTCTTCCAACAGTTTCAGAGTTTCAGGTTTCACATTGAGGTCTTTTATCCATTTGGAGTTCACTTTTGTGCAAGGTGAAAGATAAGGGTTTAATTTCATTCTTCTACAGGTGGAGATACAGTTTTGCCAGCACCATTTGCTGAAGATACTGTCTTTCCTCCAATGAGTGTTCTTGGCTCTTTTGTCAAATATCAGGCAGGCGAAATTGCATATACTCAAGTTTAGGTCTTAGTTATGTTCCCTTAATCTATGAGTCTAAAATCTGGTATAGTAAACCACGCACACACCCCCCCCCCGCCGCCACCCCACATTACTATTTGTGCTCAGGGTTGCTTTGGCTATCCGGAGTCTTTTGTACTTCCATATGAATACTAGGATTTTTTTTTTCTGATTTTGTGAAGAATTTCATGGGGATTTTGATTGGGATTGCATTGAATTTATGTATTGTTTTGGGGAGGATGGTCATTTTCTTGATATTAATTATTCCAATCCATGACCATTGGGATGTCCTTCCCTTTTCTGGTGTCTTCTTCATTTTCCTTTTAGAGATTTAAAATTTTCATTGTGAAGATCTTTAATGTCTCTATAGTCATGTTTATTCCAAGGTATTTTATTTTTTTGAAGCTATTGTGAATGGGAGGGTTTCCATCTACCGTTTCTCCTCTTGTTTGTTAACTCCAGCTGTCCTGGAACTCGCTCTGTAGACCAGGCTGGCCTTGAACTCACAGAGATCCGCCTTCCTCTGCCTCCCCTGTGCTGGGGTTAAAGGTGTGTGCCACCACGCCTGGCAGTAGATTAATTTTTTAACTTGCCACTTTAAGGAATGTGTTAATAATTTCTAAGAGTTTTCTGGAGGAATTTTTGCCATCTCTTAGGTATAATATCATATCATCTACAGATAGTGACAATTCAACCTCTTCTTTTCCAATTTGTAGTGCTTTAATTTCTTTCTCTTGTCTTATTGTTCTGAAAAGGAATGGACATAGTAGACAGCCTTGGCTGGTTCCTGATTTTAAGGGAATGCATCCAGTCTTTCTCCATTTACAGTGATGTTGTGGGTGGCTTTGTTATATGTAGCTTTAACTATGCTGAGGTATGTTCCCTCCAGTTCAGTTTTTTCTAGGACTTTTTTTTTTTTTTTGTCTTTTTTGAGACAGGGTCTCCCTATAGCTTTGGCTGTCCTGGAACTCATTATGTAGACCAGGCTAGCTTTGAACTCACAGAGATCTGCCTGCTTCTGCTTCCCAAGTGCTAGGATCAAATGCATGCACCACCACACTCAGCTTCTTCTAGGGCTTTTAACATAAATGCATGTGGAATTTTGTCAAAGGCCTTTCTGCATCTATTGAGATGACCATGTGATTTTTGTTTTTTAATCCATTTATATGACTTATGACATATCTTGACTTACATATATTGAACCAGCCCTGGATCTCTAGAATAAAGCTGACTTAATCATGGTGGATGACCTTTTCGATGTGTGCCTGTTTGCAGTCTTTTTTTTTTCCTTGGTCTTTTTCGAGACAGGGTCTCCCTGTAGCCCCAGCTGTCCTGGAACTCACTCTGTAGACCAGGCTGGCCTTGAACTCACAAAGATCCGCCTGCCTCTGCCTCCCAAGTGCTAGGATTAAAGGCATGCGCCACCACTCCCGGCTGTCTGTTTGCAGTTTTAAAGTATTTTGTTGAACAATTTTACATCTATGTTTATTAAGGATATGGGTCTATAGTTTTCTTTTTTCACTGTGTCTTTACCTGGTTTGGGTATTAGAGTGATGCTGGCTTCATAAAAGCAATTAGGGAGTTTTCCCTATGTTTCTATCTCTTTGAATAATTTAAGTAGTATTGGTTGTAGATTATTTATTTATTTACTTATTTTGGTCTTTTCAAGACAGGATCTCCTCATAGCCCCAGCTGGCCTAGAACTTGCTCTGTTAGACCATGCTGACGTTGAACTCACAAAGATCCACCTGCCTCTGCCTCCCAAGTGCTGGGATTAAAGGCGCGTGCCACCATGCCTGGCACTGGTTGTAGATCTTTAAATGTCTGGTAGAATTCTGCTGTAAATCCATCTAGGCCTGGGCTTTTTTTAGTTGGGAGGTTTGGTATTATTGTTTCAATTTTCTTGTATGTTATGAGTCTGTTTAAGCTGTTGATCTCTTCTTGGTTTAGCTTTTGTGATTCCCATGCTTTTAGTTACTCATCCATTTCTTTTAGGTTTTCAAATTTAATGCAGTATAGATTTGTTTTTGTTTTGTTGTTGTTCTTTGTTTGTTTCTTCATTTTTGGTATTTTTGAGGCAGGGTCTCCCTGTAGCTCCACCTGCCCTGAAACTCGCTATGTAGACCAGACTGGCCTTGAATTTGCAGAGATCTGTCTGCCTCTGCCTCTCAAGTTCTAGGATTAAAGGCGTGCGCCACCACCCAGCTCAATATAGGTTTTTAAAGTATTTCCTTATAACGTTCTGGATCTTTTTATTGTCTGTTGTGATGTTTCCCCTTTCATCTCTGATTTTGTTGATTTGGAGTTGTTCTTTCTTTCTTTTGGTTCGCTGGGCTAAGGGTCTCTCTATCTTCTCTGTCTTTTCAAAGAACCAGCTCTTGGATTAATTGATTCTATGTATTGTTTTCCTTGTTTTTATTGCATTAATTTCTTCTCTGATTTTTGTTATTTCTTCTTGTCTCGTGGGTTTGGGTTTCATTTGTTGTTGTCTTTCAAGTGTCTTGAGTTGTAATGTTAAGTCATTCATTTGCACTCATTCTGATTTTTTTAATGTAGGCACTTAGAGCTATAAACTTCCCTCTTAGGACTTCTTTTAAACTGTCCCAGAGGTTTTATTGTGCACTATTGTCCTTTTCATTTAGTTCCAGGAATACATTTCTTTATTTCTTAATTTCTCTTTTGACTAAGTCATCATTCAGGAGTGTGTGGTTTAATCTCCATGAGATCATGTAGTTACTAGGGCTTCTTCTGGTATTGATTTTAAGCTTTATTGCCTTGTGGTCTGATAGAATGCATGGAATTATTTCAGTTTCTTTTTATTTGTTAACATTTGTTTTGTGCTCCAGTATGTGGTCAATTTTGGAGAAAATTCCATGAGGTGCTGAATGGCAAATATATTCTTTGGTGCCTGGCTGGAATATCTGTTAAGTTCATTTGATGTATGGTATTATTTAATTCAGATGTCTCTCTGTTTATTCTTTGTCTACTTGATCCATGTAATGGAGACAGTGGGGTATTGAAATTCTCTACTCTTAGTGAGTTGAGATTAATCTGTGTCTTAATGTCCTCTAGTATTGTATTTATGAAGTTGGTTGCACCCAGATTTGGTGCATTTATATTCATAATTGTAATATATGCTTGGTCGATTGTTCCTTTGATAAGAGTGAAGTGACCCCTTTATCTCTCTGATTAGTATTAGTTTGTAGTCTATTTTTTCAGATATTAGAATTGGAACTCCTGTTGTTTCTTAATGCCATTTTCTTGGAATATTTTTTCCATACTCCTTTCACCTTAAGATAGTGTCTGTCCTTGAAGGCAAGATGGATTTTTCCAGACAACAAAAAGATGGATTTTGAGCTGGGCGTGGTGGCATGCGCCTTTAATCCCAGCACTCTGGAGGCAGAAGTAGGTGGATCTCTGTGAGTTCAAGGCCAGCCTGGTCTACAGAGCGAGCTCCAGGACAGCTGGTACTAAAAGGGAGACCCTGTCTCAAAAATAATAAAAAAAAAAAAAAAGAAAAAAAGATGGATTTTGTTTAATAATCTACTCAAGTAGCCTTTGTCTTTTGACTGGGGAGTTCAGACCATTGATATTTAAAGTTATTATTGAAAGGTGTGTATTGGTTCCTATCATATTTTAATTTCTGTTTGCCTTCTTGGTCTAAATTTGTGTTTCCACAGTTATATCTTCCTATACTTTCTTTCTGTTGCCCTTTAGATATAGCCCTTCCTTTCTTTAGCTCTTTGTAATGCTTCATGTATTCTCTGAGGGGCTGGTTTTCTGGACATGAATTCTTTCAGCCTATCCATATCGTGGAAGATTTTTTCCCCCACTTCAAGTAGAATAGACATTGTTGCTGGGTAAAGTATTCTGGGTTGGTGTCTATGGTCTTTTACAACTGGGAATACTCTGGCTTTCACAGGCTCCTCTGGCTTTCATAGTTTGCATTGAAATGTCAGGTGTAATTCTGACTTTTTTTATGTGACTTGTTTTTCTTTTGCAGCTTTCAGTATTCTCTCTTTGTTCTTTGCATTTAGAGTTTTTACTATGATATTCCTTGTGGATGTCCTTTTTTGGTCTTGATGATTTGGTGTTCTATGTGCTTCTTGTATTTGTATGGGCATGTCTTTCCTTAATTTGGGGCAATTTTGCTTTACAATCCTGTTAAAGATCTGGTCAATACCAATCCTGAGATTCTTCACCTTCTTCTATGTCCATGATGTGTAAATTTGGTCTTTTTATGGAAACCCCACATTTCCTGCATATTCCATTCCTGTTAAATATGTTAAATATGGATTTTCTTATAATCTTTGCTTGAGTAGTCTAATTCTTCAACTTGATCATGAAGTCTTGATATTGTTTACATTTCATTCATTCTATTGGTGAGGTTTTCTCCTGTCATTTTAAAGTATCTTATTGCGGGGGCTGGAGGGATGGCCTAGCGGTTAAGAGCGACGACCGCTCTTGCAGAGGACCCGGGTTCGATCCCCAGCACCCACATGGCGGCTGAGAACCGTCTGTGACTCCGGTTCCAGGAGAACTCCAGTTCCAGGGGAATCCGAGACCGTCTTC
>VZQC01007844.1:455359-550728 GCA_009823505.1 Rhizomys pruinosus
TTTTTTTCAAAGCCAACTTTTTTATTAGAGCTTTGTGCATTTCGTACAAATTTTCAAATCACATCTAGACCCGTCGTGTCCCCCTCCTCCCCCCCACCCCACTAGAGCTCATGCATTATGCCAAACATGTTTTTCATCTTTTTCTCAGTGTTTCTCAAAATTCTCAATGCAGAAGTTGACTGTTACAAGCAGAAGTACACCGTTTCAGCTAGTTCTTTGATGCAGTCTTTTCTGTTGGTGTTGTTGTTGCTGCTGCTGCTGTTGTTGTTGTTCTTTTCAATATGCACCACTCCCAAATATTTGGACAAATGCTCAAGGAGTCCTGCACAAGAAATAATTATATCTAGGTAATTGGCACTAGCATCCACAGATGAGGGATACCATTCGTCTTTTGTTTTTCTGGGACTGTGTTACTTCATTTAACATAATATCTTCTAGTTCCATCCATTTACCTGTAAAGTTCATGATGTCATCCTTCTTTACTGCTGCATAGAACTCTGTTGTGTAGATGTACCACATTTTCTCTATCCACTCATCAGTTGAGGGGCACTTGGGTTGGTTCCAGCTTTTTGCTATTGTGAAGAGAGCTACAATAAACATGACTGTGCATGTATCTCTGCGGTAAGATGAGTCTTGTGAGTACATGCCCAGGCGTGGTATGACTGGGTCAGATGGCAAGCTCATTTTGATTCTTCCAAGTGTTCTCCACACTGCTTTCCATAGTGGCTGTACGAGTTTACATTCCCACCAGCAGTGAAGGAGTGTTTCCCTTTTCCCACAACCACTCCAGCACTTGGTATCATTTGTTTTCTTGATCCTAGCCAGTCTTATGGGAGTGAGATGATATCTTAAAGTGGTTTTCATGTGCATTTCCTTAATTATTAGTGACTTTGAACACTTTTTAAGATGTTTCTCAGCCATCTCTAATTCCTCACTTGTGAAGTCTCTGTTCAGCTCTTTACTCCATCTTTTGAGTGATTCATTTGTTTTCTTTCGTCTTTTTTTTTGAGTGATTTATATATTCTGGAAATCAATGCTTTGTCAGATGTATCTGTGGTGAAGGTTTCCTCCCACTCTGTGGGTTTTCTCTTCACTTCCTTGATTGTTTCTTTTGATATACAGAAGCTTTTGAGTTTAATGAAGTCCCATTTGTCAATTGTCGATCTTATTTCTTGCACAGCTGCTGTCTGATTTAGGAAGACTTTTCCTATGCCTATGTCTTGTAGGGTGGTACCATGTTTTTCTTCTATTACCTTAAGAGTTTTGGGTTTCATGTTGAGGTCTTTGATCCATCTGGAGTTGACTTTTGTACAGGGCAAGAGGTAGGGGTTTAACTTTATTCTTCTACAAGTGGTGATCCAGTTTTGCCAACACCACTTGCTGAAGATGCTGTCTTTTCTCCATTGGGGCCTCTTGGCCTCCTTGTCAAATATAAGATGGCTGACATTGTATGTGCTCAAATTTGGATCTTCAGTTTTGTTCCATTGGTCAACAGGTCTGTTTTTGTGCCAGTACCAATCTGTTTTTATTACTATAGCCCTGTAGTACAGTTTGAAATCTGGTACAGAGATTCCCCCCTATACTGTTCTTTTTGCTCAGGCTTGCTTTGGCTATTTGGGTCTTTTGTTTTTCTGTATGAAATTAAGGACTTTTTTTTTCCTAAGCCTGTGAAGAAACTCTTGGGGATTTTAATTGGGATCACATTGAATCTGTATATTAATTTGGGTAGAATGGTCATTTTTACTATATTAATTTTCCCAATCCATGAGCATGGAGGTCTTTCCATCTTCTGATGTCTTCTTCAATTTCCTTCTTCAGGGGTTTAAAAATTTTTTTTTATAGAGATCTTTGGTGTCTTTGGTTAGGTTTGTTCCTAGGTATCTTATTGTTTTTGAGGCTATTGTGAGTGGGAAGTTCTCCTTGCATTCCTTCTTCAGTTGCTTGTTGTTGGTGTGAAGAAAGGCTACTTATTTTTCTAGGTTAATTTTGTATCACACCAATTTACTGAAACTCTTAAGGAGTTTTCTGGTGGAGTTTTTAGCATCCCTTAGGTAAACAATCATACTATCAGCAAAAAGGGATTGCTTGACCTCCTCTTTTCCAATTAGTGCTCCTTTAATTTCCTTTTCTTGCCTTATTGCCCTAGCAAGTGTTTCAACCACTATATTGAAGAGGACTGGTGACAGGGGGCAGCCTTGCCAAGTTCCTACATTTAAAGGGAATGCTTCTGTCTTTTCTACATTTAGGATGATGTTGGCTGTGGGTTTCCCGTATATGGCTTTGATTAGATTGAGGAATGATCCCTACAATCCAATTCCCTCTAGTACTTTAAGCATGAAGGGATGCTGGATTTTGTCAAAGGCTTTTTTTGCATCAATTGAGATGATTGTGTGGGTTTTGTCTTTCAGTCCATTTATGTGTTTTATGATATTTATTGATTTTTGTATGTTGAATCATCCTTGCATCTCTGGTATGAATCCAATTTAGTCATGATGGATGGTCTTTTTCACGTGGGTCTGTATGTGGTTTGCAAGTATTTTGTTGAGGATTTTTGCATCTGTGTTCATTAATGAGATGGGTCCATAGTTCTCCTTTTTGGTTGTATCTTTGCCTAGTTTTCATATTAGAGTGATGCTGGCTTCATAGAAGGAATTTGGGGGATTTCTCTCTGCTTGAATCCTTCTGAACAATTTGAATAATAATGGTTGTAAATCTTTTTGAAATGTTTTATAGAATTCTGCTGTGAAACCATCTGGACCTGGGCTTTTTTTTTAGTTGGGAGGTTTCTTATTACGTCTTCAATTTCTTCATATGTTATAATTCTGTTTAAGCTGTCAATCTCTTCTTGGTTAAGTTCAGTGATTCCCAGGATTTCAAATATTCATCCATTTCTCCTAGGTTTTCAAACTTAGTAGAATATAGGTTTTTGAAGTATTCCTGTATGATTGTCTGGATCTTTTCATTGTCTGTTGTGATATTTCCCCTTTTATTTCCCCTTTCATCATGGATTCTATTGATTTGGATTTGCTCTTTCTTTCTTTTGGTTAAGTGGGCTAGAGGTCTGTCTATCTTGTTTATTCTCTCAAAGAATCAACTTTTGGATTCATTGATTTTTTTTTGTATTGTTTTCTTTGTTTCTATTTCATTGATTTCTGCTCTGATTTTTGTTATTTCTTCCTGTCTGCTGTGTTTAGGGTTCATTTGTTGTTGTCTCTCAAGTGTTTTTAGCTGCAGTGTTAGATCATTCACTTGTGCTCTTCCTGTTTTTCTGATGCAGGCACTCAGGGTTATAAACTTCTTTCTTAGGACTGCTTTTAAAGTATCCCATAGGTTTTGTTTTATTGTATTATCATTGTCAATCAGTTCCAGGAATGGTTTTCTTTCTTTATTTCTTCCTTGACCCATTTATTATTCATGAGAGTGTTGTTTAGTCTCCATGTGTTCTTGTACATAGTAGGGTTTATCCTGGTATTGATATTGAGCTTTATTGCACTGTGGTCTGATAGAATGCATGAAATTATTTCAATCTTTTTGTATTTGTTAAGGTTTTTTTCTGTGTCCCAGAATGTGGTCGATTTTGGAGAATGTTCCATGGGGTGCTGAGTAGAAAGTGTATTCTCTGGTATTTGGGTGAGTAATTAATTTTTATGACACATGCATATGTTTTTTTGCCTGCATGTATAAGTATGTGTAGTATAACATGCAAGTTTCCCCTGGAACTGGAGTTACAGGTGGTTGTTAGCCACCGTGTGGGTGTGGGCAGTCAAAACTGGGTCCTCTGCAAGAGCAGCTAGTGCTCTTAACTGCTGAACCATCTCTCCATGCTCAGGTGCAGATCTTCATTGTCAACTTGATTGGATTGAGAAGCACCTAGGAGATCAAACATATCTATATGTGTTTTTGATGGTGTTTCTAAAGAGAATTAACTAAGGTTGGAACTTGCTCTGAACGTGAGCAGCACTATCCAGATCCCGTGAGCAGCACTGTCCAGAGGCAGTGAGCAGCACTGTCCAGAGGTCGTGAGCTGCACTGTCCAGAGGTCGTGAGCTGCACTGTCCAGAGGCCGTGAGTAGCACTGTCTAGAGACTGTGAATAGCACTGTCCAGAGGATGCGAGCAGCACTGTCCAGAGGTCGTGAGCTGCACTGTCCAGAAGCTGGAGCCAAGGTGCAGTGAGGACAGGGCCTCCAGCACAGCCACTGCCCTCTGCTGCCTCTGAGTCATGTGAATGTGACAGTGACGCTGCACAGCTTTCCACTACCATGTACCACTTCAGGGCAGGGCCAGGAACAAGGAACCAGCCTCCGGAGGTGCACTGTAACCTAAATGAATGAACCAAAATGAATTCTTAAGTTTTTTGAAGGCATTTTTGTCTTGATAACAGAAGGGTCAAACACCGACAGTACTTGATTCAGATTCAGTTGACTGTGCTTTCTCTTACCTTCTCCTTCATATTTTGTTGTTTTAAATGTTTATTAATTTATTTCATTAAATTTCCTTTATGACCTAACAGAATAGTCTTTTAATCTTCTCTGGGAATTTTTTCATTCTTTTTCTTTTTACCTTTCTCAGATCCTCTATGTCTTTCAACTGTTTCCATTTACATTTCTAAAGTTTATAAATTTTCATCCCGCAGTATGTAAAATATTCTTTTGTGCCTTGAATTAGAATTTTTTTGATTTTTATTTTGAGACAGGGTTCCATAGTAGCCCCAGCTGACCTAGAACTCATTAGATAGACCAGGGTGGCCTCAAACTCACAAAAATCCACCTGCTTCTGCCTCCAAGTACGGGGATTAAAGGGATGCTCTCCATCAATGCCTGCCTTGATATATTTTTAAATAAAAAAGGTTGCGATTGAAAAAAACCCGAATATTTATTATTGTTATTAATGACAATAAAGTAAGAAATAGAATTGTTTGCTGCAATAGTGGTGTCATTCAAAGGGGAGTTGGATGGAGTGGATTCACAGGGGAGTCAGCATCAGTACCGAGTGGATTCACAGGGGAGTCAGCATCAGTACCAACTGGATTCACAGGGGAGTCAGCGTCAGTACCAGTGGATTCACAGGGGAGTCAGCGTCAGTACCAACTGGATTCACAGGGGAGTCAGCGTCAGTACCAGTGGATTCACAGGGGAGTCAGCGTCAGTACCGAGTGGATTCACAGGGGAGTCAGTGTCAGAATCGGGTGGGTTTGCTTCTCTTCAATTTCATTAGTTTCTTGAAACCATTTTGCAGATATGTTTGCCTTATATGTGTTTGTCTTACATAGTTCAGTTTCCCTCCTCTTCTGGAGCTTACAGAAGGATTACCATATTACCTGATTGCTAAATTATTCATCTCTCTGTATGTATGCCACATTATCATAGATTGACCAAGAATTAATTCCACAAATATGATGATGATCCCATAATATTACAACGGAGCTGGAAAGTCCAACAACCTAGTGTCAGAGCCATTTAATATGTCATTAGTACTAATGGGACTGTAGTGGTCATGGTTTGAAAAAATATAATGTGCTTCCAGTGGTAGCAGTTATCTATAGCACACAACACTTGATAACATCAACAAACGACTGTTAAGTGTCTTATATGTCCAATGTACTGTATATTTTGTTGCTATTGTAGCATGTATTCTTATAGTATGCTGTAAAACTGTTTTGTGTGTTGCACCGGAAATAGCCACAAGCCATAAATCTGCATATTGCCTCTTTTGATTTCACCAAGAGGCCACATTAAAAAACTGACCTAGGGCAACTCCCCTGGCCTCCCTCTCTGAGACCAGTGGACCCGCCCTGGAGTGTGTCCTAATAAACCTCCCTTTATACTTTGTTAATCTGGTTTGATCTGGTCTGTTTTGCGTTGAAAAAAGCCTTTCATCTTGGTGCCGAAGCCTGGGAGGAGTTGAGCCCCTCAACTCGGTGGGCTTAGCCCCCAAACCCTTGAGGGCCGCTCCTCTTCAACCCCGACGTGACCACTTTAGACTCGGTAAGTCCACCCTTTTGGCCATTGCCTTTCCGGGCCTCTGGGCTCTCCGGGATTCTGTCCTCCGAAGTCGCGTGCGCCAGGACAAACCCTCTGTTTCCGGGAGGGAACTTTGGTGGAACGGGGGACGTCCCTTCCCCAAAGGCGCCCTCTGTCAGATCTGTACAGGACACGCCCTGTTCCGGTCCCTGGCCCCCGTCCGGCCTCTGATCTCGGCTGGGGACGCTCTGCCCTGATCCTTGGCTTCCGGCACAGGCATGGGACAGGCAACTCCGAGTTAAAACCCGGTCAGCAAACAACCCCTTGGCTGTTTGCTACAAAATCTCTCTAAGTCGGGGCTCTTCCAGTCCTTACGCCCTAAGCGCCTCAAGTGTTTCTGTCCTGTTGCTTTTTTGTTGTTGTTGTTGTGTTTTTGCCTGCGCATGGGCAAGGCCCCAGAGCCACCCTATTTACCAGGTTTGTAGGACCTCCGCTCCGCCCCAACTTTGTAGCCATTGTCGGCGGCTCCGGTTCTCCTGGCCAGGGCTCTGGCCCCTCCTGATTCTCATAGGAAGCCATGGAGGCTGAGTCTCCCTTCCTCAGTGAGCAGCTGAGTCCCCGGCTTCCCTCCCGCCCCCTGCTGTCTCATTTCTGCTCCGCCATTCCCAGGCCAGATTCAAATTGTCATGGTAGCCGTTTTTTATATAATCACATGACATGGATACACGGTCGCCATTTTTATCTGAGCACATGGCACTAGTGCATTTACAAATTAATCTCAAAATGTCCACGATTGGAGTTCTACAATTTTATCACCGTGTTTTCATTTGTTTCCAGTTAAAATCATTTTTTTCCATTTTAGCTTTTGTATGGTTATAGTTAATGTTTTCATAGGATTGCTGTTTAAGCTACTGGCTTTTAACAAATGCGTTTGGTTTTGTTTTTACTGTTTCATTAAATTAGCAGGTAAACACCACACCTGTTAGACACAGGCGAGCTGTGCCATGAGCCGGATCTGCTGACTCTGCACCCGTCCCACTAACACTAACTCGCCATTTTGCAAGCTTTTGCTGCTGTGAGCCAGGGTTCTGTGGTTAAAGCTGCCCCCCCCCCCTTTGCAGTCTATGTGATTAAGTCATGCATGTGTCTGTCCAAGCTGTCTCTGTGTATACTATTTTCATGTGTGTTAACTGTTTCATGTATAAGTCTGTCATATGTCTGTCAAAAAAGTGGCCACTTCTAGGTTATATTGTACACAAAACCTATTATATTCAAAGGCCAAAATGAACCTGGGTTCCTTAAATTATCTGTTTAAGAGTAAATTTGATCTCCAAATTATATAGGGTGTTTCTTCCAAACTGACTGTTTTAATGTATTTTTACTGTATGTGGCGCCACTACCCTGGCTGTTACCCCCAGCACTGTATGTCGTATTTCTGCCTTCCTCCCTCATTCTAGGTTCCTGAATACCATTCTCCTGTACCCAACTTCACGCTTTTGATATTGTCAATTGCTGAATTATCTTTGTTTTGCACTGCCTCAGTGGGACTGAATGTCTCCTCCCCATCCCTTAGTTTCTTCTTTGATGAAACTGTATGTAATTCTGTTTTATAAAATATTTGGTAAAAGCATGATAGAAAAAAAAAAACTGACCTAGGGGGTGGAGAGATGGTCTAGCACTTAAGAGCACCAACTGCTTTTGCAGAGGACCCGGGTTTGATCCCCAGCACCCACAAGGCAGCTGAGAACCGTCTTTGACTCCAGTCCCAGAGGGATCCGACTCCCTCTTCTGACCTCTGCGACATTGCACAACATGAGTGCACAGACCTACATGCAGACAGTACATTCACACACATAAAAATAAAAAAATAAAAAAAACTGACCTATACCACTGAGATTTATGTTAATAATTCAGAATCTTGCTGATTGAGACCAACAAACACAGCCCAATAGTGTAGCTGAAGTTTGGGCTTGCATATATAGCACTTTGTTTACAGTTTAATCTTGGTTTTGGTTTGGAAAACTTCCCCACTGTTTCCTTATGCGCTTCCTTGCATTTTGAGGGATATAGGTACCATTTTAGTCAGAATTGCTGGATGCTTCACAATGAAAAATGTTTCATTTTTGTCTTTCTGTGCGTTGACTTTTCTGTTATTTTCCAGGAAAGTGCAGTGTACAATCTTTTAAAATTACATAAAAACTATATATTTATTTTAAAAAGTTTTCCCACTCAGAAATGTAAAAAAATCTCAGTACACTCATCTTTCTCTGAAATAAAACTATTTTCTGAAGAAGAAATGCTTGGGGAAATAATAAATTTCATCATTTTTTGAGTAATGCTGAGGAGATGATGACAATTTCAGTAGTTTTAACAATGCTTCCTGCTTGATGAAATGTCAGTAGATACTTCAGTTTTGAGTCACTTAGGTAAATCCCCTCCCATGTGTGGGGAAGCAACCTTGTGTTTTCAAAAACAATAGATACCTTAATGATAAAAATGTGGTTTTAAGAGCTTGAGTCAACTATAGCTGACAGAATAAGTCACACAGATATGAAGTGGGTATAGTGAAGTTTTGACGTTGGTGTGCATTCGTGACGTATATGTTTACAGTCATAATCAGGGTTGCAAACACATTCACCACACTCAAAAGTTTCCTTGTGCTCTTTGAAGTTCCCCCCTCTGCTTCTACCCACCATCCCAAACCCGTGTAACCCCAACCTCTCATATACCCAATGTCACTGAAGATTAGTTTCCATCTTCTAAAATTTGACATCAGTAACCATAGTACTTCCTCCTTTATACCTTCTTTCCCCGGTATAATTATTTTAAAATGTGTCCTTGTTGTCATATGCATGAATAGTCATTTTGATTGACTATTTCATTATATTACATTTCTTTACCATATTTGAGTTGTCTACGCATTGATGGACATTTGAGTTATTTCCAGTTAGGTGCTCTTTTATATGAAGCTGCTAAGAGTATTTGTATACAAGTCTTTGTAAGGCCACATGGAGACAAGGGGGATGCTAATCCGATGGCTTCAACGCTTTTGGCCTGAACAAATGACCTGAAATAATGTACTTGCTCTGGATTGAGAGGCTGAAGGCTGCAGGCTGCAGGGGGACAGAATTTGCTGAAGGCAGGGTATTGAGTACGGCTTAGTAGTTCAGCTTTGGACATAGTGGGTTGTTGATGCCAGTTTGAAATCCGGTAGAGATTTCGGGTAACTTGTTATCTGAAGTCCAGGGCGAAGTTTCAGCTTGAGAAAAGAATTTGTGTGTTTTCAAAAATAATCCATTATTTATTAGTTGTAGTAGATGAGTAATGGTCATTCAAAGATATCCACTTAGCCGGGCATGGTGGTGAGCACCTTTAATTCCAGCACTCGGGAGGTAGAGGTGGGTGGATCTCTGTGAGTTCAAGGCCAGCCTGGTCTACAGAACGAGCTCCAGGACAGCTTGTACTAAAAGGGAGACCCTGCCTCAAAAATACCAAAAAAAAAAGGAAAAAACTAAAAAAGAAAAAAATACCCCAAAACCAAAGATATCCACTTAGCTTCTCAATCAGTGAATATGCTACCTGATGCAAAAGGCATTTTGACACTGTGATTAAGAATCTGAGGATGGGAATGTTATCACAGACTATTCCAGTTTGTATAGAGTCATCATGGGTATCCTTATGAGGGAGGTAGGAGATGGGGGAGAGAGAGGGAGAGAGAGAGAGAGAGAGAGAGAGAGAGAGAGAGAGAGACTGGGAGGAACACAGCCCTGATAACACCTTATTTTTAGCCCCGTGAGTCCTCTGTCCTTTAGAGCCTCAGGAAGAAGAATTTACACTGATTCAGTTCAGGAAGTCAGTGGTAATTTGCCTCAGCCACACTGGCCACTAACAAGAAGCTGTAAGACTAGATGGCTTTATCCAGAAAGTGCTATACGTCATGTGTATCTTTATGATATAATTCATGCCCCAAAGGAAAAGTCTAGAAAATATCAACTGTACAATAAGAAGGATCTGCCTCTGCCCCTCTGGGGGTGGGTTTCATGAATTAATGTTCATGTTCAGATTTGTGGTCTTAGATGGAACCAAGCTCACCTCCCTCCCCAACAGCCCAGCTTCTTTAAAAGGCTTGAATCAGTAAGGCTCTTCTGTGAATGGGCAGCGGGACAGCGGCAAGGCTGCCCCTGGACGCTCTTCCTGTTTCCTGACGATGCGTTATTCCTCACCTAGGCTGGTTCAGAGGTCTTGGGCTTCACACTTGCTTCCCATGCTCCTGCATCTGTTCTCCAACCTTTTTCTGGATTGCTTTGTCTCCCTGTGTCCTGAGACACCAAAGCTGCCTAATCCCACTTTCTAGCCTGGTGGGACAGAGATGACACAATCCTGTGCATTCCCTTCTTGCATCTGACGGGCTCTTTCTACTTCATCTCTAGGCTTTTGAGAGGTAGTGCGTCTTGATGACCCGGTCTATATCATGGTCTCCTGCGGTTTCTGTGCTCTTCTGCCTTCCACAAA
This sequence comes from Rhizomys pruinosus, assembly GCA_009823505.1. NCBI lineage: Eukaryota > Metazoa > Chordata > Mammalia > Rodentia > Spalacidae > Rhizomys > Rhizomys pruinosus. The sequence continues at coordinate 465,834 of VZQC01007844.1, forward strand.
CTTAGACCTTCCTCTTTGTTAGTGCAGTTCCTCGACTTCTTGCCTTTCATTTGTTGGCCTGATTCTGAGTATAGATTTATTTGCTGGTCTGCACTTCTTCCTGATTTTGACTCTTGGCTTATGCCCAGCAACAGATAATGTGAGACATTATCTGTTGGTGTCCACTGTTCTGTTTAGTACACACCCCACAGATAGTTTTAAATGAAAGGGATAAGGCTTAGTGGTAGAGTATTTGCCTCCAAAGCATGAAGTCATGAGGCCGTGGGGAGAAGGGTGGGGGTGAGGGGTGTTAGAAAATGTGCTCAGGGTTCCTAGTGCCGAGTGGACCTTGGGTGAAGATCCATCTAGAAAGTACTAGAGGTCACGTATGTTTTGTATCATGTAACAAAATAGCTGTGCTCTTTGTACTTCGCTACTCAGAATTCTTCAGTCCCTCACCCTTTTAAGTTGGCTGCTCTGACAATTTCATTTCCCTAGGTGAACGGAGGAAGTCCCCACCTCAACCTTTCATTCCTGGTCTTTTGGCAAATGAGCCTGCTTCTGTCCTTAGTTGCTCTTGTCTATATTCATAAAAAGCTTCATTTCCAAATCAACCTTCATACATTTGGGGTAAATACATTTGAATTTTCAGTAATTATGTTTGACAATTACATTTATTCGTAAGACTTTTGTTCTTTCACTTGCCAGTGAAATCGGCACAGGAAATATCCTTACATTATTAAACGAAGCCAAACTTCTGAATAGCTTGCTTAAAACTGCTGCAATTCTCCTTTACCAAATAAACAAATGAAAAGAACATTACCAATGAAACACTTTCAAAATGTTGCCACTCTGATTAACAGAATTATTTCTATCAGTTTGTTCATTCATTGGTGTTTTATTTTTCACTCCTGTCTCAAAAAACTTGATAAAAGCAATTGAAGGCAGGGAAGGTTTGTGTTGGCTCCGTTTGAGGGGAAGGCTTAGTGTGGGAGAGCGAGGTGCCTGTTCACATTGTGTCTACACTCGGGAAGCTGGCGCTCATCCAACTTTCCTACTTCTTTCCTCCTTCGACTCATCTGGGCACTGCGCCATGTTTAAGGGTTTAGGGTGGGCCTTCCTTTCCTGATTAAACCTTTCTGGAAACAACCTAGCTGACAAATCGAGAGATGCAGCACCGAGGTGATTCTAAGTCCACTCAAGTTGACAGTGAAAACCAGCCATTGCAGTTATTTCTTATTTAACCTCGAATCAAAGACCCACCCGGCTCTCCACCACAGACGGAAACCCAAAGGCCCACAAGCCAGTGAATCGGCAAGGGATCTCAGAGCTAGGCTTCCTTGTAAGAGTTGTTATTTTAGCACACCTTTTACATAAAGCGAGTTTTCTTTATCTGCAAATCCAGGCTGTTTCTTTTAACTGCTGCCAGGTCTCTAAGGAGCATGCTCACAGGTCGGCCGTCCTGGGGGTTGGGGCCTGAGCCATGGCTCTTGAAGGTTCTTCTCTAATGTCCTCAGTGGCCTGCTGAAAACTGGGGAAAGTGAGGTTCTGTGTAAGGCAGGTTAATGCAGGGAGCTCTGTGTAGAGCTACGGAGCAGGTTGAAGGCGATCTTTGGACCCTTTCTTGGGTCCTCAATGCCACAGCACAGCTGGGGTTAGAGCCTCAGTTGACCCAGAAGGGCCGCTCAAGGTTTAGGGGGAGTAAAGTCCTCCGCACCCCTCCCCTGCATGAGGACGCACAAAGATGAACGGGCTGCCCAGTGGCAGGGCTGCCTCTCTCTGCGGCTGCATAACGAGCGCTTTGTGCTCAGGATGATTGCAGTACTTCCCTCCTGGCAGAGCGAAGCTTGCTTCTCCCGGCCGCGGAAAGTAACGCTTGTTTCTGAATTGGTCAGAGTTCAATCTCAATTATGTCTGGAAACAACACACGTCCCTTTCCCCCTTCTGTATGGCTGTAGTGTTAATTTTCAAGTAAGCTCGTGCACGTTGAAGTTGAAATAGCCACAACAGCATTGACATTTATTGGGCACTCCCTGTGGAGCCTTCCTGGCAGTGTGGTCACGGAAGGTGTTGCCTCTGTGCCGGGGTCTTGGAAGCTCACTCTTTCCAGTGTTCAATGCGCCACCCTAGAACCAGGCTGGAAGAGCTTATTTGAACAGGATCACGTTCAAATCTGCCTCTCCTCCACCCACACAGAGTCAAATGTCAACTTTTCCTCAAATGGTACAGTGCTGGAACCCCGGACTGAAAAAAAAAAGATGGTGTTATAATTTGCTGGTACAGATGGGTAGTTCCTGGGATTTTCATACTTACATACTTAACCAGCAGTAAAGTAAAAATAATCTCTCTCTCAGCCAGGCGTGGTGGTGCGTGCCTTTAATCCTAGCACTCGGGAGGCAGAGGCAGGCGGATCTTTGTGAGTTCAAGGCCAGCCTGGTCTACAGAGTGAGTTCCAGGACAGCTAGGGTTATAGGGAAACCCTGTCTCGAAAAGACAAAAAAAAAAAAAATGTACCTACTCTGTACCATACACTGTGTAAGGTGTTGCTTTTTATATTTATGACCATTTGTTTTTGTTTTGTTTTTTAATTTATGACCATTTGAATAGAAGTGGAAGTCCACTGTCACAAAACTAGTAGTCAATCCTGGACTGCCGGTTTCTTTGTGTCGGTGGTGTATGAAGAAGGCGGGTCATATGTGTGAGCAGGCCAGAGGAGGACCCTGAGTACCTATCACTCTCCACCCTGTACCCCTGAAACAAGGTCTGTTACTGAGCCTGGAACGAGGCTGACAGGTAGCAATCCTCCTGTCTCCGTCTTCCCTCAGCGCTGAGGTTCAGCTCTGCGGTCACACTGGCTTTGTACGCGAGTGCTGGGGACTCCAACTCTGGTCCTAATGCTTGGCCAGCAAGTGCTCTTAACCCGCGGAGCCATCTCCCCAGCCCCACGCCTTCTGGTCTCTAACTTAATGCTTTTGTACTAGGTCAGACCCAGATGACAAGATAAGCAAGACCCTTCTTAACTCTCAGTCCTGGTGGGAAAATAGTTTATTCAAGTAACCATGGCCGGAAAAACAACAAAGTTTAACAAAGGCGCTCTTTAAAAACGGTTTACCTGTAACGCCAGCACTAAGGAGGCTGAGGCAGGAAGATCGCGAGTTCCAGGCCAACCTGGGCTACATAGCCAGACCCTGCCTCAAAACACAAAACAGCATGGAGAGTGTGCGGAGGGAGAACCAAGTGGAGGGACCCCGGATGCCTCGGGGAAGCCCGAGGGCGACTCGCCCGGACTAGACCACAGACGCTGGGTGTAGGCGAATCCGCGTCCGTGCGGCTGGAGCACAGGGTGAGCGAAGCAGGGCTGACACAGCAGGGCGACCAGGGCCATCTCGTAAAGGGGCAGCGGAATCCCAGCACAGGGACGTGGTGGGCAAAACCAAAGACACCGGGGAAGTGAGCAGTCCTCGCGTGAGGCCGCGGCTACCCTGACAGCGCAGCCGGCCGGTGCGGCCCACACTCCACCTCCCGCGCCGCTCGGCCCTACTTACCCGGAAGCCAGGGCCCCCAGGAGGCCACGCTGACCGGGAACCGCTGGACAGGGGGCGCGACCACCCGGCACCTAGAGAGCACAGCACCGAGCCACACTACAACCTTCCCGCCGGCGCCAGCTTCCGCCTTCTGACTGACGGACGGCTGAGGAAGCGGAAGTCCGGCCTCTCTCCTGGACGCAACTGCTCCCAGCTCACAGCGATTAGCACTTCAATGGCCGCCTTTGGAAGAGTGACAGCCGAGAAGGCTCATGGGAGATGCAGGCAGGTACCCGGAACCGGTCCACGCTGGTAGGCAGGGCGGGGCGGGTCGTATGTAGATGGATCCCTAGCAGCTACTTAGGCTTTTCAGTCCTGGTTTGAAGGAGAGAAGCTGCTGGTCTGTCAAGATCTTTCTTTTTCATTTGTAAATATATTTTTAAAAATTTATGTGTATGAGTGTAATTGTTGCGTGTGTGTAAGTGCACCCGTGTCGTGCAGCGCCCTCACAGGTCAGAAGAGGGGGTCAGATCCCCCAGAACTGGAGTAATGGATGGTTGTTAGCCGCCTTGTTGGTGCTGGAATTCGAACCTAGCTAGAGCTTCTGCAAAAGGAGTCAGTGTTTAGGCTGGAGAGATGGCTCAGTGGTTAAGAGCACTGGTTGCTCTTGCAGACCACCCAGGTTCAATTCCCAGCACCTACATGGTGCCTTAACAACCATCAGTAACTCCAGTTCCGGGAAATCTGATGCCCTCTTCTGACCTTAAGCAAATAACATGGGGTTAGAGAAAAAAAAATACCAGACAAAAAAAAAAGAAAAAAAAAAAAAAAAAAAAAAAAAAATTTTTTTTAAAAAAAAAGACTCAGTTTAGAGAGAGATAGTGCTCATAAAGGTCAAAAGAGGGTGCCAGATCTGGAACTGGAGTTACAGATGATTGTTAGTTATCATGTGGGTGCTGGGACCTGAACTTGGGTCTTCTGGAAAAACAGTAAGTGCTTTTAACTCCTGAGCTATCTCTCCAGCCCTCACAAAGGGTTTTCATTTATTTTATTTTTTCTTTAGTTTTTGTGGATTGTTTGTTTGTTTGTTTGTTTTTTGAGACAGAGCCTACTATGTAGCTCTGGCTGGCCTGGAACTCTCTCTGTTGACCAAGCTGGCCTGGATCTCACAGAGATCTACCTGTCTCTGGCTCCCAAGTGCTGAGATCAAAGACATGCAACACCACCCTGGCCTACAAAGGTCTTCTAACTGAAATAATTTGCTAAGGATATTTGGTATAGTTGCTTGATAAGACTGTTTTCCCACCAGATTATAGAAGATACTGAAAAGTTCTCCTTAGCAAAATGATTTATATCTTAATTAGTCAACAGAGCTGGGGTCTGATAGAACAGGCTAGCACAGTGCCAGCACTCAGGAGGCTGAGGCAGGAGGATTCTAAGTTCCATCCTTATTCTACATAGTGAAGTCAAGGCCAGCCTGTACACCAAGACCTGGTCAAAAAAAAAAAAAAAAAAAAAAGGTTGTCACCAAAGGCTGGTCTCCTTTCTCTAGATTGAAAGCAGAATGTGAAAGTTAGGAATCTGAACCTTAGCCGGGCATGGCAGTGGCACATGCATTTAGTCCCAGCACCTGGGAGGCAGAGGCAGGCAGATCTCTGTGAGTTCAAGCCCAGCCTGGTCTACATTGCAAGTTCCAGGCCATCTGGGGCCACAGGGAGACCCTGTCTAAAAAACAAAACAAAACAAAACAAAAACAAAACCCAGAATTTGAACCATGACTCCTGACAAGGTTCTTGTCTTTGAAGTTCAGGTCACTACTGTATGTAATATGATAACATATTGGAATCTCATTTACGCTCGGCGTGGTGGCGCATGTCTTTAATCCTAGCACTCAGGAGGCAGAAGCAGGCGGATCTTTGTGTGTTCAAGACCAGCCTGGTCTACAGAGTGAGTTCCAGGACAGCTGGGGCTACAGGGAGACCCTATCTCAAAAAGACCAAAAGAAAAAAAAAAAAAGAATCTCATTTACAAATCCCAGACTGGCCTGAGCTGATGCAGAGCAAGCACTTAGGCATGCGGAAGACATTCAAAGACTTGGTACAGAGTAAATAAATCCTTGCTATTGAACTTACTATTTCAGTCATGGACAAAACAACAAAATTGTGCATCTTAAACATTAGCAATAACAAACATTAATCATTTTATTACTACTTTAGAGCTAGAGTCACATGTAGCGTAGGCTGGCCTCCAACTTCCTATGTAGCTGAGGGTGAGCTTGAACTTCTTTCTGATAGTCCTGTCTCTACCTCAGGTGTGCTAGGATTAGCAGGGGTGTGCCCCAGGCCTGGTTTTATGCAGTGCTGGGGATCAAGTACAGGGCTTCCTGTGTGCTAGGCAAGCACCCTACCAATAGAGCTACATTCCCAGTCCACAAGCATAAATTATTAAAAGTGAATGTGGAACACTAACATAAAGTGATTAATGACCAGAAAACAGATGACACACATCAAATCAGCTTGTCTCAATGTAAACATCTAGATTTAGTGTGCTGGACCGCAGCATCAGGTAATCCCTCTAGTGCTTTAAGACATGGCATCATTTTTCATTTTTATTTTTATTTATTTATTTATTTATTTTTGGTCTTTTTCGAGACAGGGTCTCCCTGTAGCTGTCCTGGAACTCGCTCTGTAGACCAGGCTGGCCTTTAACTCACAAAGATCTGCCTCCCTCTGCCTCCTGAGTGCTAGGATTAAAAGAGTGCTCCACTCATTTATTATTTATTTATTTATTTTATGAATGTACTCATTTATTTATTATTTATTTATATGAATGTATATTATTTATTTATTTATATGAATGTACTGTCTGCATGTAGGTTTGTGCACCCATGTCGTGCAATGCTGCGGAGGTCAGAAGAGGGCGTCGGATTCCCCTGGAACTGGAGTTAAAGATGGTTCTCAGCCGCCATGTGGGTGCTGGGGATCGAACCCAGTTTCTCTGCAAGAGCAGTCGGTGCTCTTAACCACTAGGCCATCTCTCCAGCCCAACCACTCATTTTTTAAGTGCAGGTTTTTTGCACAGTGGTGGAAACTTGTACTTGTTTAGTAGTTTCCTGCTGTATAATTATGAAAAGTGTAGATCAAAAAAAAAAAAAATCCTTGTTTAGACAGGCAATCTGAGATAACCTGACCAGGAGCTCGGGGTTTTGCTGAAGTGGGTTCATACGGGCTTTAGATCTTGACAGACCAGGGGGAGAGATGACTCTGGGGTTAAGAGACNAAAAAGAGCAACTAGAATACATATATAGAACTTAAAAATGTAAGAGAGAGATTATTCTTTTTTTTTTTTTTTTTTTCTTTTTGAGACAGGGTTTCCCATAACCCTAGCTGTCCTGGAACTCACTCTGTAGACCAGGCTGGCCTTGAACTCACAAAGATCCGCCTGCCTCTGCCTCCCGAGTGCTAGGATTAAAGGCCGACCACCACGCCTGGCTGAGAGAGAGATTATTTTTACTTTACTGCTGGTTAAGTATGTAAGTATGAAAATCCCAGGAACTACCCATCTGTACCAGCAAATTATAACACCATCTTTTTTTTTTTCAGTCCGGGGTTCCAGCACTGTACCATTTGAGGAAAAGTTGACATTTGACTCTGTGTGGGTGGAGGAGAGGCAGATTTGAACGTGATCCTGTTCAAATAAGCTCTTCCAGCCTGGTTCTAGGGTGGCGCATTGAACACTGGAAAGAGTGAGCTTCCAAGACCCCGGCACAGAGGCAACACCTTCCGTGACCACACTGCCAGGAAGGCTCCACAGGGAGTGCCCAATAAATGTCAATGCTGTTGTGGCTATTTCAACTTCAACGTGCACGAGCTTACTTGAAAATTAACACTACAGCCATACAGAAGGGGGAAAGGGACGTGTGTTGTTTCCAGACATAATTGAGATTGAACTCTGACCAATTCAGAAACAAGCGTTACTTTCCGCGGCCGGGAGAAGCAAGCTTCGCTCTGCCAGGAGGGAAGTACTGCAATCATCCTGAGCACAAAGCGCTCGTTATGCAGCCGCAGAGAGAGGCAGCCCGCCACTGGCAGCCCGTCATCTTTGTGCGTCCTCATGCAGGGGAGGGGTGCGGAGGACTTTACTCCCCCTAAACCTTGAGCGGCCCTTCTGGGTCAACTGAGGCTCTAACCCCAGCTGTGCTGTGGCATTGAGGACCCAAGAAAGGGTCCAAAGATCGCCTTCAACCTGCTCCGTAGCTCTACACAAAGCTCCCTGCATTAACCTGCCTTACACAGAACCTCACTTTCCCCAGTTTTCAGCAGGCCACTGAGGACATTAGAGAAGAACCTTCAGAGCCGTGGCTCAGGCCCCAACCCCCAGGACGGCCGACCTGTGAGCATGCTCCTTAGAGACCTGGCAGCAGTTAAAAGAAACAGCCTGGATTTGCAGATAAAGAAAACTCGCTTTATGTAAAAGGTGTGCTAAAATAACAACTCTTACAAGGAAGCCTAGCTCTGAGATCCCTTGCCGATTCACTGGCTTGTGGGCCTTTGGGTTTCCGTCTGTGGTGGAGAGCCGGGTGGGTCTTTGATTCGAGGTTAAATAAAAATAACTGCAATGGCTGGATTTCATTGCAACTTGAGTGGACTTAGAATCACCTCGGTTGCTGCATCTCTCGATTTGTCAGCTAGGTTGTTTCCAGAAAGGTTTAATCAGAAAGGAAGGCCCACCCTTAACCCTTAAACATGGCGCAGTGCCCAGATGAGTCGAAGGAGGAAAGAAGTAGGAAAGTTGGATGAGCGCCAGCTTCCCGAGTGTAGACACAATGTGAACAGGCACCTCGCCTCTCCACCACTAAGCCTTCCCCTCAAACGGAGCCAACACAAACCTTCCCTGCCTTCAATTGCTTTTATCAAGTTTTTGAGACAGGAAGGAAAAGTGAAAATAAAACACCAATGAATGAACAAACTGATAGAAATAATTCTGTTAATCAGAGTGGCAACATTTTGAAAGTGTTTCATTGGTAATGTTCTTTTCATTTGTTTATTTGGTAAAGGAGAATTCAGCAGTTTTAAGCAAGCTATTCAGAAGTTTGGCTTCGTTTAATAATGTAAGGATATTTCCTGTGCCGATTTCACTGGCAAGTGAAAGAACAAAAGTCTTACGAATAAATGTAATTGTCAAACATAATTACTGAAAATTCAAATGTATTTACCCCAAATGTATGAAGGTTGATTTGGAAATGAAGCTTTTTATGAATATAGACAAGAGCAACTAAGGACAGAAGCAGGCTCATTTGCCAAAAGACCAGGAATGAAAGGTTGAGGTGGGGACTTCCTCCGTTCACCTAGGAAATGAAATTGTCAGAGCAGCCAACTTAAAAGGGTGAGGGACTGAAGAATTCTGAGTAGCGAAGTACAAAGAACACAGCTATTTTGTTACATGATACAAAACATACGTGACCCTCAGTACTTTCTAGATGGATCTTCACCCAAGTCCACTCGGCACTAGGAACCCTGAGCACATTTTCTAACACCCCCACACCCCACCCTCTCTCCCCACGGCCTCATGACTTCATGCTTTGGAGGCAAATACTCTACCACTAAGCCTTATCCCTTTCTTTAAAACTATCTGTGGGGTGTGTACTAAACAGAACAGTGGACACCAACAGAAATGTCTCACATTATCTGTTGCTGGGCATAAGCCAAGAGTCAAAATCAGGAAGAAGTGCAGACCAGCAAATAAATCTATACTCAGAATCAGGCCAACAAATGAAAGGCAAGAAGTCGAGGAACTGCACTAACGAAGAGGAAGGTCTAAGTTTGTGGAAGGCAGAAGAGCACAGAAACCGCAGGAGATGATATAGACCGGGTCATCAAGACGCACTACCTCTCAAAAGCCTAGAGATGAAGTAGAAAGAGCCCGTCAGATGCAAGAAGGGAATGCACAGGATTGTGTCATCTCTGTCCCACCAGGCTAGAAAGTGGGATTAGGCAGCTTTGGTGTCTCAGGACACAGGGAGACAAAGCAATCCAGAAAAAGGTTGGAGAACAGATGCAGGAGCATGGGAAGCAAGTGTGAAGCCCAAGACCTCTGAACCAGCCTAGGTGAGGAATAACGCACCGTCAGGAAACAGGAAGAGCGTCCAGGGGCAGCCTTGCCGCTGTCCCGCTGCCCATTCCCAGAAGAGCCTTACTGATTCAAGCCTTTTAAAGAAGCTGGGCTGTTGGGGAGGGAGGTGAGCTTGGTCCATCTAAGACCACAAATCTGAACATGAACATTAATTCATGAAACCCACCCCCAGAGGGGCAGAGGCAGATCTTCTTATTGTACAGTTGATATTTTCTAGACTTTTCCTTTGGGGCATGAATTATATCATAAAGATACACTAGACGTATAGCACTTTCTGGATAAAGCCATACGTACTTACAGCTTCTTGTTAGTGGCCAGTGTGGCTGAGGCAAATTACCACTGACTTCCTAGACTGAATCAGTGTAAATTCTTCTTCCTGAGCCTACTAGAGACGAGGGACTCACGGGGCTAAAAATAAGGTGTTATCAAGGCTGTGTTCCTCCCAGTCTCTCTCTCTCTCTCTCTCTCTACCTCTCTCTCTCTCTCCTCTTCTCTCCCCCATCTCCTACCTCCTCATAAGGATACCCATGATGACTCTTACAAACTGGAATAGTCTGTGATAACATTCCCATCCTCAGATCTCTAATCACAGTGTCAAAATGCCTTTTGCATCAGGTAGCATATTCACTGATTGAGAAGCTAAGTGGATATCTTGTGTTTTGGGGTATTTTTTTTCTTTGTTTAGTTTTTCCTTTTTTTTGGTATTTTTGACAGTTCCCTTAGTACAAGCTGTCCTGGGCTCGTTCTGTAGCACCAGGCTGGCCTTGAACTCACAGAGATCCATACACCTCTACTCCCGAGTAGCTGGGATTAAAGGTGCTCACACCATGCCCGGCATAAGTGGATATCTTTGAATGACCATTACTCATCTACTACAACTAATAAATAATGGATTATTTTTGAAAACACACAAATTCTTTTCTCAAGCTGAAACTTCGCCCTGGACTTCAGATAACAAGTTACCCGAAATCTCTACCGGATTTCAAACTGGCATCAACAACCCACTATGTCCAAAGCTGAACTACTAAGCCGTACTCAATACCCTGCCTTCAGCAAATTCTGTCCCCCTGCAGCCTGCAGCCTTCAGCCTCTCAATCCAGAGCAAGTACATTATTTCAGGTCATTTGTTCAGGCCAAAAGCGTTGAAGCCATCGGATTAGCATCCCCCTTGTCTCCATGTGGCCTTACAAAACGACTTGATATACAAATACTCATAGCAGCTTCATATAAAACGAGACCTAACTGGAAAATAACTCAAATGTCCATCAATGCGTACGACAACAAATATGGCTAAAGAAACTGTAATATAATGAAATAGTCAATTCAAAAATGACCTATTCATGCATATGACAACAAGGACACATTTTTTAAAATAATTATACCGGAAAGAAGGTATAAAGGAGGAAGTTACTATGGTTAGCATGATCAAATTTTAGAAGATGGAAACTAATCTTCAGTGACATTGGGTATATGAGAGGTTGGGGTTACACGGGTTTGGGATGGTGGGTAGAAGCAGAGGGGGGAACTTCAAAGAGCACAAGGAAACTTTTGAGTGTGGTGAATGTGTTTGCAACCCTGATTATGACTGTAAACATATACGTCACGAATGCACACCAACGTCAAAACTTCACTATACCCACTTCATATCTGTGTGACTTATTCTGTCAGCTATAGTTGACTCAAGCTTAAAACCACAATTTATCATTAAGGTATCTATTGTTTTTGAAAACACCAGGTTGCTCCCCACACATGGGAGGGGATTTACCTAAGTGACTCAAAACTGAAGTATCTACTGACATTTCATCAAGCAGGAAGCATTGTTAAAACTACTGAAATTGTCATCATCTCCTCAGCATTACTCAAAAAATGATGAAATTTATTATTTCCCCAAGCATTTCTTCTTCAGAAAATAGTTTTATTTCAGAGAAAGATGAGTGTACTGAGATTTTTTTACATTTCTGAGTGGGAAAACTTTTTAATAAATATATGTTTTTAGTAATTTTTTAAAAGATTGTACACTGCACTTTCCTGGAAAATAACAGAAAAGTCAACGCACAGAAAGACAAAAATGAAACATTTTTCATTGTGAAGCATCCAGCAATTCTGACTAAAATGGTACCTATATCCCTCAAAATGCAAGGAAGCGCATAAGGAAACAGTGGGGAAGTTTTCCAAACCAAAACCAAGATTAAACTGTAAACAAAGTGCTATATATGCAAGCCCAAACTTCAGCTACACTATTGGGCTGTGTTTGTTGGTCTCAATCAGCAAGATTCTGAATTATTAACATAAATCTCAGTGGTATAGGTCAGTTTTTCTTTTATTTTTTTATTTTATTGTGAATGTACTGTCTGCATGTAGGTTGTGCACCATGTTGCAATGCGCGGAGGTCAGAAGAGGGCGTCGGATTCCCTGGGACTGGAGTAAAGACGGTTCTCACCGCCATGTGGGTGCTGGGGATCGAACCCAGGGTCTCTGCAAAAGCAGTTGGTGCTCTTAAGCTAGCCATCTCTCCACCCCCTTTTTTTTTTTTCTATCATGCTTTTACCAAATATTTTATAAAACAGAATTACATACAGTTTCATCAAAGAAGAAACTAAGGGATGGGAGGAGACACTTCCAGTCCCACTGAGCAGTCGAAACAAAGATAATTCAGCAATGACAAATATCAAAAGCGTGAAGTTGGGTACTGAGAAATGGTATGTCAGGAACTAGAATGAGGGAGGAAGGCAGAAATACGACATACAGTGCTGGGGGTAACAGCCAGGGTAGTGGCGCCACATACAGTAAAAATACATTAAAACAATCAGTTTGGAAGAAACACCCTATATAATTTGGAGATCAAATTTACTCTTAAACAGATAATTTAAGGAACCAGGTTCATTTTGGCCTTTGAAAATAATAGGTTTTGTGTACAATATAACCTAGAAGTGGCCACTTTTTGACAGACATCATGACAGACTTATACATGAAACAGTTACACCACATGAAATAGTATACACCAGAGACAGCTTGGACAGACACATGCATGACTTAATCCACATTAGACTGCAAAGGGGGGGGGGCAGCTTAACCACAGACCCTGGCTCACAGCAGCAAAAGCTTGCAAAATGGCGAGTTAGTGTTAGTGGGACGGGTGCAGAGTCAGCAGATCCGTCCATGGCACAGCTCGCCTGTGTCTAACAGGTGTGGTGTTTACCTGCTAATTTAATGAAACAGTAAAAACAAAACCAAACGCATTTGTTAAAAGCCAGTAGCTTAAACAACAATCCTATGAAAACATTAACTATAACCATTACAAAAGCTAAAATTGAAAAAAATGATTTTAACTGGAAAACAATGAAAACACGGTGATAAAATCATGAAACTCCAATTGTGGACATTTTGATGATTAATTTGTAAATGCACTATGCCATGTGCTCAGATAAAAATGGCATAGCGACCGTGTATCATGTCATGTGATTATATAAAAAACGGCTACCATGACAATTTGAATCTGGCCTGGGAATGGCGGAGCAGAAATGAGACAGCAGGGGCGGGAGGGAAGCCAGGACTCAGTGGCTCACTGAGGAAGGAAGACTCAGCCTCCATGGCTTCCTATGAGAATCAGGAGGGGCCAGAGCCCTGGCCAGGAGAACCGGAGCCGCCGACAATGGCTACAAAGTTGGGGCGGAGCGGAGGTCCTACAAACCTGGTAAATAGGGGGCTCTGGGGCCTTGCCCATGCGCAGGCAAAAATTTTCCAAGTCCAGAGATGACTGTGGCCATGCAACAGAACAGAAACACTTGAGGCGCTTAGGGCGTAAGGACTGGAAGAGCCCCGACTTAGAGAGATTTTGTAGCAAACAGCCAAGGGGTTGTTTGCTGACCGGGTTTTAACTCGGAGTTGCCTGTCCCATGCCTGTGCCGGAAGCCAAGGATCAGGGCAGAGCGTCCCCAGCCGAGATCAGAGGCCGGACGGGGCCAGGGACCGGAACAGGGCGTGTCCTGTACAGATCTGACAGAGGGCGCCTTTGGGGAAGGGACGTCCCCCGTTCCACCAAAGTTCCCTCCCGGAAACAGAGGGTTTGTCCTGGGCAGGACTTCGGAGGACAGAATCCCGGAGAGCCCAGAGGCCCGAAAGGCAATGCCAAAAGGGTGGACTTACCGAGTCTAAAGTGGTCACGTCGGGGTTGAGAGGAGGGCCTCAGGGTTGGGGGCTAAGCCCACCGAGTTGAGGGGCTCAACTCCTCCCAGGGTTCGGCACCAAGATGAAAGGCTTTTTCAAGAAAACAGACCAGATCAAACCAGATTAACAAAGTATAAAAGGAGGTTTATTAGGACACACTCCAGGGCGGGTCCACTGGTCTCAAAGAGGGAGGCCAGGGGAGTTGCCCTAGGTCAGTTTTTTAATGTGGCCTCTTGGTGAAATCAAAAGAGGCAATATGCAGATTTATGGCTTGTGGCTATTTCCGGTGCAACACACAAAACAGTTTTACAGCATACTATAAGAATACATGCTACAATAGCAACAAAATATACAGTACATTGGACATATAAGACACTTAACAGTCGTTTGTTGATGTTATCAAGTGTTGTGTGCTATAGATAACTGCTACCACTGGAAGCACATTATATTTTTTCAAACCATGACCACTACAGTCCCATTAGTACTAATGACATATTAAATGGCTCTGACACTAGGTTGTTGGACTTTCCAGCTCCGTTGTAATATTATGGGATCATCATCATATTTGTGGAATTAATTCTTGGTCAATCTATGATAATGTGGCATACATACAGAGAGATGAATAATTTAGCAATCAGGTAAATGGTAATCCTTCTGTAAGCTCCAGAAGAGGAGGGAAACTGAACTATGTAAGACAAACACATATAAGGCAAACATATCTGCAAAATGGTTTCAAGAAACTAATGAAATTGAAGAGAAGCAAACCCACCCGATTCTGACACTGACTCCCCTGTGAATCCACTCGGTACTGACGCTGACTCCCCTGTGAATCCACTGGTACTGACGCTGACTCCCCTGTGAATCCAGTTGGTACTGACGCTGACTCCCCTGTGAATCCACTGGTACTGACGCTGACTCCCCTGTGAATCCAGTTGGTACTGAGCTGACTCCCCTGTGAATCCACTCGGTACTGATGCTGACTCCCCTGTGAATCCACTCCATCCAACTCCCCTTTGAATGACACCACTATTGCAGCAACAATTCTATTTCTTACTTTATTGTCATAATAACAATAATAAATATTCTGTGTTTCAATGCAAATTTTTTTATTTAAAATATATCAAGGCAGGCATTGATGGAGAGCATCCCTTTAATCCCCGTACTTGGAGGCAGAAAGCAGGTGGATTTTTGTGAGTTTGAGGCCACCCTGGTTATCTAATGGAGTTCTAGGTCAGCTGGGGCTACTATAGGAACCCTGTCTCAAAATAAAAATCAAAAAAATTCTAATTCAAGGCACAAAAGAATATTTTACATACTGCGGGATGAAAATTTATAAACTTTAGAAATGTAAATGGAAACAGTTGAAAGACATAGAGGATCTGAGAAAGGTAAAAGAAAAAGAAAGGAAAAAATTCCCAAGAAGATTAAAAGACTATTCTGTTTAGGTCATAAAGGAAAATTTAATGAAATAAATTAATAAACATTTAAAACAACAAAATATGAAGGAGAAGGTAAGAGAAAGCACAGTCAACTGAATCTGAATCAAGTACTGTCGGTGTTTGACCCTTCTGTTATCAAGACAAAAATGCCTTCAAAAAACTTAAGAATTCATTTTGGTTCATTCATTTAGGTTACAGTGCACCTCCGGAGGCTGGTTCCTTGTTCCTGGCCCTGCCCTGAAGTGGTACATGGTAGTGGAAAGCTGTGCAGCGTCACTGTCACATTCACATGACTCAGAGGCAGCAGAGGGCAGTGGCTGTGCTGGAGGCCCTGTCCTCACTGCACCTTGGCTCCAGCTTCTGGACAGTGCAGCTCACGACCTCTGGACAGTGCTGCTCGCATCCTCTGGACAGTGCTATTCACAGTCTCTAGACAGTGCTACTCACGGCCTCTGGACAGTGCAGCTCACGACCTCTGGACAGTGCAGCTCACGACCTCTGGACAGTGCTGCTCACTGCCTCTGGACAGTGCTGCTCACGGGATCTGGATAGTGCTGCTCACGTTCAGAGCAAGTTCCAACCTTAGTTAATTCTCTTTAGAAACACCATCAAAAACACATATAGATATGTTTGATCTCCTAGGTGCTTCTTCTAATCCAATCAAGTTGACAATGAAGATCTGCACCTGAGGATGGAGAAGTGTTCAGCAGTTAAGAGCACTAGCTGCTCTTGCAGAGGACCCAGATTTTACTGCCCACACCCACCGGTGGCTAACAACCACTGTAACTCCAGTTCCAGGGGAAACTTGCATGTTATACTACACATACTTATACATGCAGGCAAAAAAACATATGCATGTGTCATAAAAATTAATTACTCACCCAAATACCAGGGAATACACTTTTCTACTCAGCACCCCATGGAACATTCTCCAAATCGACCACATTCTGGGACACAGAAAAAACAACCTTAACAAATACAAAAAAGATTGAAATAATTTATGCATTCTATCAGACCAAGTGCAATTAAGCTCAATATCAATACCAGGATAAACCCTACTATGTACAAAGAACACATGGAGACTAAACAACACTCTCATGAATAATAAATGGGTCAAGGAAGAAATAAAGAAAGAAAACAAACAGAAAAAAAGAAATACAATAAAACAAAACCTATGGATACTTTAAAAGAGTCCTAAGAAGAAAATTTATAACCCTGAGTGCCTGCATCAGAAAAAACAGGAAGAGCACAAGTGAATGATCTAACACTGCAGCTAAAAACACTTGAGAGACAACAACAAATGAACCCTAAACACAGCAGACAGGAAGAAATAACAAAAATCAGAGCAGAAATCAATGAAATAGAAACAAAAGAAAACAATACAAAAAAAATCAATGAATCCAAAAGTGATTCTTGATGAGAATTAAACAAGATAGACAGACTCTAGCCCACTTAAACCAAAAAAGAAAGAGCAACATCCAAAATTCATAGAATCCATGATGAAAAGGGAAATATCAAAACAGACAATGAAAAATATATAAGAATAAAAATATCAAAAACCTTATTCTACTAAGTTTGAAAACCTAGGAGAAATGGATGAATATTGAAATCCTGGGAATCAATAAACTAACCAAGAAGAGATTGACAGCTTAAACAGAATTATAACATATGAAGAAATTGAAGACGTATAAGAAACCTCCAACTAAAAAAAAGCCCAGGTCCAGATGGTTTTCACAGCAGAATTCTATAAAACATTTCAAAAGATTTACAACCATTATTATTCAAATCTGTTCAGAAGAATCAAGCAGAGGGAAATCCCCCAAATCCTTCTATGAAGCCAGCATCACTCTAATATAAAACTAGGCAAAGATACAACCAAAAAGGAGAACTATGGACCCATTCTCATTAATGAACACAGATGCAAAATCCTCAACAAAATAACTTGCAAACCACATACAGACCCACGTTGAAAAAGAACCATCCTCATGACTAAATTGGATTCATACCAGAGATGCAAGATGATTCAACATACAAAAATCAATAAATATCATAAAACACATAAATGGACTGAAAGACAAACCCACACAATCATCTCAATTGATGCAAAAAAAAAAAAAATCCAGCATCCCTTCATGCTTAAAGTCTAGAGTGGAATTGGATTGGAGGATCATTCCTCAATCTAATCAAAGCCATATACGGGAAAACCCACAGCCAACATTCATCCTAAATGTAGAAAAGACAGAAGCATTCCCCTTTAAATGTAGGAACTTGGCAAGGCTGCCCCTGTCACCAGTCCTCTTCAATATAGTGGTTGAAACACTTGCCTAGGCAATAGCAAGAAAGGAAATTAAAGGAGCACTATTGGGAAAAGAGGAGGTCAAGCAATCCCTTTTTGCTCTGATAGTATGATTGTTTACCTAAGGGATGCAAAAACTCCACCAGAAAACAAAAAAAAAAAAAAAAAATGGTGATACAAAATTAACCTAGAAAATAAGTAGCCTTTCTTTACACCACAACAAGACACAACTGAAGAAGGATAGCAAAGCAGAGAACTCTCCCACTCACAATAGCCTCAAAAACAATAAGATCCTAGGAACAAACCTAACCAAAGGACACCAAAGATCTTCTAAAAAAAAAAATTTTAAACCCTGAAGAAGGAAATTGAAGAAGACATCAGAAGATGGAAAACCTCCATGCTCATGGATTGGGAAATTAAATAGTAAAATGCATTCTACCCAAATTAATATACAGATTCAATGTCGACCCAATTAAATCCCCAAGAGTTTCTTCACAGGCTTTAGAAAAAAAAAGTCCTTAATTCATACAGAAAAACAAAAGACCCCAAAATAGCCAAGCAAACCTAGCAAAAAAGAACAGTATAGGGGGGAATCTCTGTACCAGCATTTCAAACTGTACTACAGGGCGTATTAAAGTAATAAAAACAGTTGGTACTGGCACAAAAACAGACCTGTTGACAATGGAACAAAACTGAAGATCAATTAAGCACACAATAACAAAACTGTAGCCATCTTATATATTGACAAAGGACGAAAGATGGCAAAACCGCAATGGAGAAAAGAAAACAAGTAAAAGAAAATCTAGCAATCGTGTAAGGAACCTGGATCACCCAACTTGATAAGAAGAATAAACGTTACACCCCTCACCTCTGCCTCTGAACAAGTCAAACTCCCAGACGGACAAGAACCTCAAACAGTGCAACACCCAAAATCCTTACGAGTATAGAAGAAAAACATGGAACACATCCCTTACAAGACAATAAGGCATAGGAACAACCAGTCTTATCCTAATATCAGACAGCAGCTTGCAAAGAAACTAAAGAATCGACAATGACAAATGGGAACACTCATTAACACTCAAAAGAAATCCAAATAACCTGACACTAAATCAACAAACGAGAACATCAATACAGAAGTGAAGAAGAAAACCCAACCAGCAGTACGGGAGGAAACCTCACCACAGTCACATTACTCTGACAAAACAGCAAAAACTCTGAATTTCCAGAAACATAAATATACAAATACCAACTTCCAAAAAAAAACGAGAAGAAAGAAACAACACAACACATGAATCACGCAATAGAATGAAACAAAAGTAAAAGAGATGACACAGCAGACTTGCACAAAAAAGTGGGAATTAGACGATGGACTGAGAAACATTTACAAATACGTCAAAACGTAAACATAATTAACAGCACACGGCACAACTGAAACCGACTAAGGATACCATAATCTACAACTCCCAATTAAGGACTGCGCTAAGGCATCCACAGAAACAAATTCGCATACCAACAGTGTCTGCGAAGGGTTGACGAGAAAAGGGACACTCCTATCACTGCGCATAGATAAGTTAAGAAGAAACCACTCGTACAGCCACTATGAAAGTGAATCGGACAAGAACACACTTGGAACGAATCAACAAACTGAGAAATTACCATATGAACCCAGCTCCGAACACGCCTGCATGATACCTACAAAGACTCATCACCGACCCGCAGAGATAACCATGCACAGTCAACGTGTCATGTACATCTGTAGCTATCTTCACAATTAAGCAACACAAAAAGACACTAAGGACAACAAATGGAAAACACAAACCCAAGATGCCCTCTCAACACTGATGACGTGAAGATCAGACGAAAAATCGTGGTACACATCTACACCAACCAGACGTCCTAACACTAACGAGCAGTAAAAAGACAAGCGATCGAACATCCAATGAACTTTAACAGGTAAAACTGGATGAACTAGAAGCCAAATAAATTTAATAAAATGATTACAAATGAACACAACAAAACACCAACAAACAAAAAACAAGAAACACACACAAGATACAAGCAAATCACACAACAGACAACACGAACACTAAGGAATATCCACTCACTACTAGTGAGAATGTACAACAAACAGCTGCAAAATAATACTAGACTAATAAATATTTTCCTTGTGCACGGAAGCTCCTCTGAGCCATTTGTCCAACATCAGAATTTGGGAAATAGTGCAAGGTGGCTAATGACACGAAGCAGACAACCACACAACCAGCAGCCACCAGGCAACACACAACACAACCCAGAAAAGACTGCATCAAAAACTTAGGCTGTGAAACGGGTGTACTTCTGGCTTCTGTAACAAGTCTCAACTTCTGAATTTAGAATTTTGAGAGAGACTGATGAAAAAGATGAAAAACATGTTTGGCATAATGCATTGCCTCTAGTGGGGTGGAGGTGTAGGGAGGGGTACACGGGTGCTCTATTTGATTTGTAATGTAAGTCTCTGTATAAAATATAAATATAAATAGTCCATACACTATAACAGTAGGAGCTATATTAGTATAAGTAGTTATATGCTAGATGTAGAGAGATGCGCTCGCCTCAACCCACTGCTGAACGGACTGCTCTTCGCAGCAGGACCCAGGTTTGATTCCCAGCACCAACCTAAAAAGTCTTAGTAATTTACTTGACCATGTTTCTGAATTCCTTTACATGCTTCTAAAACACGCTGTATATAAAACTTGATCTGATGTAGAAGTGTCTTTTTATTTTTTTTAGCACACAATAGTCATGGGGTGCACCTGTTCCTGGTGTCTGCACATACTCAGCCAGGGTGTGTTGCTGAGTCTGCTTTTGCAGCTGTTGTTTTGCTATAAGAATACTACTGTATTCATGGAGGCTTAAGCTTCATGAACTCTGAAACTTGGACTTGTTAAAGGAAGGTTCTAAGACACTGTCTGGGCTGCTGATAATAGTGAGATAAAGATCTAACACTGACCCTCACACAACAACCCTGATCCTAATGGGAGGAATTCTTTCAAAGAACACAGTCCAGCAGAAAGCATATGCACACTAGGCAGAATTAATGATTAACTGCATGCCAGTGTGCTTGTTAGAGAACACTACTGCTCTTTAAGGGGCTTATATAGTCTATGAAAGAAATTAGCTCATGAGAGAGACCCGTAAGGATAAAAGAACAACCTTAAGTAGAGGCTTGACATATCCTGCTGTTCTTACAGGGCAAAAAGTTAAACATAATGGTCTCCTTTTTATAGTGTGAAGTTCTGACTCTGAAGTTGGGGCAGAGCATCCACTTGTTAAAACAAGACATGAACATTCTTGTTATTCCTTAAAGGAGGAGGGGGATGGTGCGCACTCAGTTTGAACTTTCAATGTACCAGGACAGAAGGGGAAATTATCGAACAATTATCCTAGACATTGAAGACCGTGAAACCAAAAATAATTATGAAAGTGACAGCAAAGAAGTAAAGAGAACGAAATGTTCATAATTCAAGATCCCTCTGGATTATACAGGCTTCGAAAAGCCTAGAAAACCTCATGAGAATTCACAAGTAAAGCTGAAGGTAAGCATTAGTTAAGTGTTAGTAGCCTTATAATTTATCAAAGCCATGTTGCAAGGAACATAATCTTCCAAAACATTTAGTCAAAATGAATTTCATAATAATATTTTCTTCACATGATCTAAATCCTCTTCCTGAATCCCTATTATGGTTCAGAATGTTAACAATACTAGGAATCCAGGAACTGCTAGACAAATGCAAATCCTTTTGTGTTCATTTAACTGAAGAGCCCTTGAGATCCATGTGGCCTCCATAATGCAATCCTATGTGGCTTAGTGCGTCTGTGCACCAAGATTCAGTCCATAAGTATTAAGTAGCTGTTCAACAAGTTTACAGATTTTACTGATAGATTTTCCCTCCTTCCCTTCTTCCCTGCCTCCCTCCCTCCCTCCCTCCCTACTTTTCCCAATAAGGAGTAAGGCCAGTGAAACCAGAGTGGAATTGTGGGAAGAGGGGCCCATTAAAGAAGAAGAGGTGCTTGAGGTTTTTGCTTACAGCCAGGCTCTTCTGTGACCTGGCTAAGACCTTGCTATAGGGCTTCATTTGCCATGTGGTCCCACTTCTCCCTCTACTGCCTCCATCCTGCATCCGGCTTGTTCCATTCAGGGAAGCAGTTTTCTTTGCTAGTTCACGACATGTGCTGTCTTTATAATTATGCTGTATTTCCTGAAGTTTCTGAAATTAACCATTCCGACACACATTTCTCTTTTCTTTCTTTTTGAATTTTATTTACTTTAATCTTTATTACATTGTTTAATTAGTACATTCTCTTCTGGCATTTATTTGTATTTACGGTTGTTGTTGTTTTTTTTTTTTAATGAAGTACCTTAGATTTTATTTTATTTATTTATTTTTTGAAAGCAATCTTTAGTCATCTTTATTGTAAAGATAATACTAACACTGTATTCTATTCTCTTTTTTTATACTTTTCTTTTTTTTTTTTAATATATATTTTGTGGGCTGGACAGATAGCCTAGCGGTTAAGAGCACCAACTGCTCTTGCAGAGGACCCGGTTCGATCCCCAGCACCCACATGGCAGCTAAGAACCGTCTGTAACTCCAATTCCAGGAGAACTCCAGTTCCAGGGGAATCGGACACCCTCTTCTTACCTCCTCGGCATTGCACGACACGGGTGCACAAACCTACATGCAGACAGTACATTCATACACATAAATAAATAGAAAAAAGACGAATTAAAATAATAATAAAATAATACTAAAATAAATAAAATATAATAGTTTTGTACAATTAATCAAATCTAGACCGGTGTTCCCACCCTAATGCGCCCACAACCCGAACAAGCTCAATATATTCCTGCCAAACATCGGTGGCATCTACTTTCTCGGTCTTTCTCAAATTCTCCATGTGGAAAGGGTTTTGAGACAGAATGTCACACTGTTTGGGACAGTCAGGGGGTCTGGGGGATAGCTGGTCCTTGTCTGTTGGTTTGTTGATCCAGTAAGGGGCAATCACTCCCAACTGCTTGGATTGTTTTGTGTTTTTATAAACACTTATTTTAAGTTACCTGAGGATAGTGAGGATAGTGATAATGTGGTGTGTGTGTGGGTGTGGGGGTTTGTTGCGTGTGTTGTTTATGTCCCGCAAAATATCGTACCAGTTATGGAATAACTTGGCCACTGACCCAGTCTACACACTCCTAGGCAGGGTACCACTCAAGACTCACCCACACTGGGCACTGATCACATGCACAGCCATGTTTATTTCAGCTCTCTTCACAATAGCAAGGAGCTGGAACCAACCCAAATGCCCCTCAACTGATGAGTGGATAGAGAAAATGTGGTACATCTACACAATGGAGTTCTATGCAGCAGTAAAGAAAGACGACATCATGAGCTTTGCAGGAAAATGGCTGGAGCTAGAGGACATCATGCTGAGTGAAGTAACACAGTCCCAGAAAAACAAACGAGGAATGGTATCCCTCATCTGTGGATGCTAGTGCCAATTACCTAGTTGTAAGTATTTCTTGTGCGTGGCCCCTTGAGCTTTTGTCCAAAGCAGTTGGGAGTGATGCATATTGGAAACAACAACAACAACAACAACAGCAGCAACAGAAAGGATTGCATCAAAGAACTGACTGAAACAGTAAACTTCTGCTCAAAACAGTCAACTTCCACATGGAGAATATCGAGAAAGACTGAGAAAGAGATGAAAAGCATGTGTGGCAGAATGCATGAGCTCTGGTGGGGTGGGGGGATGGGGGGACACGGGTCTAGATTTGATAAAAAAAATAAATAAATTTAAAATTCTGAAAAAAAAGAAATATCTAGCTGAGAGTTAGACATGAAATAGATAATTAAAGCTGAAGAAAAAGTATTTTATTACTACTAATTCAATTTGTGCAGGTTATCTCCTTTTCCATTTTAGATGATGTGGCCATCTTCACATAGAATAAAATGATTTCCTTATAGCTTCAGGACAAGCTGCCTTCCTACCAACTCTCATTTCCTATAGCCCTCCAGCTCTGCTCCTGAGATTGCCACATTCCAGGTCTATTTCTATTTCATTATCTTGGCAGGGATAGGAGGACCCAGGGTTGGATGCTGCCTTTAATCTGATACATCTGCTCCCCCTTCTCTGTGTCTACAGCTGACAGCTGTCCCTATGTTATATGAACACGGAAAGTGATACCGTGTGGGAAATTAACTTTTTAGACATATTAAAACTTCTATTTTGAGTATTTCAATAGACAACATAAGGTGCTCTGGGGGTCTTTTCACAGGCAGTTATGGGGTCAGCTCTCTCGATAGCACATCTGTCAGATGAACACCATGATAGAGATCATGGTAAAGGGCCAGCTTATCTCTGGAGGGCTTGGCAGAGCAGAACTGCATATCTGAAGTAACTCCTATGTTTTGAGAATTTATAATCTAGTACATTTTTTAAAACTAGGATGCATACTTGAAAACTGTTTTCCCTTTAGTGAGTGAATGTATTAAGAATAAAAGCAAAACTAAGGAGTGGCCCACGATTAATTTGCTGTGCCTCTCACTCTAAAAAATGTAATCACAATATTTAATTTTTCCCAGGGTTCTAAGAACTTTGTGGTAGCGCACCATCATCCACAGGTGAGCACTAGGGCCCTTTGGCCTGCCCCAGTCCATTTCTCTTAGTTTATCCCATCCCTTTGCTGATTGGGAGACTTAGTCCTGATTTGTCTCATAGTCTTACATGAGAATTTCTACAGAATTAGTGGCGAGAAAACCCTCAATAAAAATTTGGGGAGAGGAAAGGCATAGACACCAGGAAAGTAGACATTCTAAGAGAGTTTACATTTTGGAAACACTCATGCTTTGGACACTGACCATTAGGATAAAACTCAACCATCAGAGATGTGTGTGTTCACTTCTGTAATGTGTTGTGTGGTTTTCAGAGAATCACTGTGTTATACAAAATGATTCATTTGGATGAAACATATACCAGCAGGTGTGACTGACAAACAGCTTACAGTAAACTGAGGATGGTTGGTGGAGGTGTGTATAGGGGTGTGCTTTGTGTGTTCCTATTCCAGTACAGTTTCTTATATTTACTTTAGTTATTCTCAAACAAAATGTACAGAAGAAAACACAAGAAGTTCATGTTCTGTTCAAATGGTATCATAACATACTAACAAACTTTATCCTCTAAACAAATTATATAATAGAACTGGGCTTGCATATTTCTAAACAACGGCAAGTTCAGAATGGTAGATGTAACTACTTCTACGAGCCTAAATAAACTCTTTGTCTCTGTGAAAAACCAGACATCAGATGGGAATGTTGACTGTTAACATCTAAATAGAACAGTATTCTACTAATTTTGTAGTCCGGAGATGTCTATACCTCCCCAAGACTCCCATGTTATCTTGTGGGTCTCCTACTTTCTAAGGTTCTATAGTCTTAATATCTCTACAGAACACACTGACCCATTTGTGAAACTTAACGGCTCCAAAGAATCTGCTTATAAAAGCCTTGGCTTGGCTTCCTGTTAGGTTTGGTCAATGATGGTGAGATGGGGACATAATCAGAAAGAAAGAAGTGTGCCTGTGGTCAGGGGTCCAAACTCACTTGGGCTAGCTCTGTCATTGTGACCTTTTGGTCACACTTTCTGAAAGATGTCCCTTATCACACTTGTTGATAACCACCATCTCTTCTTCCCCATTGAACCAACAATAGAAATTCCCACACAGGACTGGCCTGGAAGTACTAGGTGAATACTTTGAATCTTCATACATTTGTTTATTAAACGCTCCAAGTTCCCGTGTGCACGTGCTGTCTGTTTCTTACTGCAGCCTGACAAGCCCACCTGGGCATGAATTCAAGTTCTGTTGCTTTTGTTTAACCTTAAGTAAGTTACTCAAACTGCCTCACTTCATTGGTCCCATGTATAAAGCAGAGGCAGGACCAATCAGGATTGCGCTCATACTCAGTAGGATTAGACAGGTAGCAGCAGATCTGTGGTACTTCACAGGAAGTAGTTGAAATGAATATTTACTTCGAACATCTCATATAAAACAGCATTTAAGCCCATAGGGAACATTTCCTAACTTTTTTTTCCTGGCCACTCCTTTCTTGCGATTGTTTGACACTTGACTTCTTTCACAGAATCTAGCATTGATCACTTTTCCCCACTCTTCTCGAGAAGATTCTCCTTACTATCTTTTAAAATTTCAGTTCTTCCTGCCTTCATTTTTCTGGATTGCAAACCTATGAACACAAAGCTGTCAGTCAGCATTCAGTGAAGGTTGTCTACATCCTGTAGATGGCAGGTAGTTTCAGGTGGCAAAACATTTCTTTCTCTGCTAGGCTTTCTTTTCCCTGCCACCCATAGGCTTTAATCGCTTTTCCCAGCAGCCCCTGCCCTGGAAGGGAACATTCATTGCACATGGCAGGCAGTGGCGTTACTATAGCTCCAGGCATGCTTTCTCCTCTGTTTAGCACAGGAGATAATCTCAGGCAGCTACAGTCCCTGCTGAAGATCAAAGGTTTTGTGCCTGCCTGAGGTCAGGATAACTCTTGCTCTGCAAGCCTGGAAACCTTAACCTAATGTCAGCTGCTCTGAGAGTAGAGCTTTCCCTTCCAAAACAGTGTAGCAAAAGATAGTAAACGAAATCTTTCTGAGGATGTTCCCATACCGAATAAACTTGTTTCTCTGAACTTTTTTCTTGATGTAATGGAGGCTTACGGTACATCTTGATTCCGTGCAACTCATTTTGTTTCGTGCCTTTGTGGAGAGAAGAAATAAACCATACTCCAAGCAGTTCCGTGCAAAAGTTCCCACTGTACTTACACAGCCTGCAGACAGAGTGTGTAAACGAGCAGACAGAGGGCTTCCAGAGATGGTTAAAAATTAACACTGCTGCTCTGTAAAGATCCTGATTTTTTTTTTAACCACCTTAAGTGCCCAACAATCATATTGTAGGTAAAAAAGAAGAAAATAAAAACCAACGCAGAAAACCTATGTGGTTATTTTATCCTCACGGCGCATTTGAGAAAGAATATGGGATTACAGCCTCTCTGGCTTCTGGGAGGTATCAAAAGCAAAGAAACAAAAGTTTGGCAATGATTCAGAAATTAATTTCTAGAAGCAACAAATAGGCCATTGGACCAGAGATCTGGGAAGATGGAAATATATCTTACTCTTCCTTATTTTTATTACTGTCAAAAGTTTTGCCTATTTTGTGTGTATGTGTGAGCATTGTATATGTAGTAGTGTTTGTATGTGTGTGTGTGCATGCACGCATGATTATGTGTGTGCAAGTGTGTGAGTAGTTGAAACTGTGTGTCTTTCTTGATTACTTTCCACTCTATCTTTTGAGTTGGAGCCTCTGACTGAATCCTGAATTCATGAATTGGAAGATTGGCTGGTCAGGGAGCTGTGGGGATCTCCACTCGTTCACCACACACACACACACACACACACACACACACACACACACACACGTTTCAGAACCACAGGTCCATGACCAAGTTCACCTATTTTTAAAGCAATCCAGCAGTACTTGACCCTGGGCTTAAGCCATCTATTCCCAGTTAAGCAACCTTTCTAGCATAGGCAGAAGAGGGTCAAGAGCAATTTGAGGTTGAATCACTTTGGCAAGTGTGCCCTTGATGTAGTCTGAATGCTTTGGCCCTGTCTATCTGTCTACCTCATCCACACTGACCTATAAGGCCTGTTGGCTCAATAAGAACCTGGCTCTTACCACTTGACTTGCTGTAGGCCTCAACCTTGATTTCTGGCTTCTTGATGCTGATTTCCCAACCTCTAGACTTCCATAACCCATATTGGGTCTGCGAGGACTGCTCTGTTCTAACGATCCTCCTTTCTTCAAAGTACATGCATATTTTGTAATGTACATATGGAGCATTGACACCTCAACCAGTGACAAAAGTGTTCTTAGCGACACTTCTGAAATACTGTCAAAAGCTTTATAAATTGTATTAGAATAAATGAGCAATAGAACTTGCATTCTTTTTTTAAATTTATTTATTTATTTTTTTATGTGTATGAGTGTACTCTCTGCATGTAGGTTGGTGCACCCATGTCGTGCAATGTAGCAGAGGTCAGAAGAGGGTGTCCGATTCCCCTGGAACTGGAGTTAAAGATGGTTCTTAGCCGCCATGTGGGTGCTGGGAATCGAACCCAGGTCCTTTGCAAGAGCAGTCGGGGCTCTTAACCGCTGAGCCATCTCTCCAGCCCCAGAACTTGCATTCTTAATTCTAAAAGATTATCTACATCCTGTAAATAATGACTGGAGGATGGCTGCATAATCTATTAGTGTCATATTTTAGGTATATCTCCAAATTATTTACTTTTATGGATCAGTATACTGTTGACCTTCCATTTACTATTGATTACTGCCCAGACAGAGCCATGCGTTTACTACTAGCTTTTGTTGTGGGATAACTTTTGAGTTTACTTCCAAACAACTCATAAGACATTGTCACAACTCTTTCCCTTTTGTCCCGGGGATTAAGTAGCCTTACTGAGAGGGGATGTAGGTTCTAGTCATGACACCGACCTTTGCAAAACTCTTACTGACCATTCTGTCAGTATATTGCTTCTTCAGCAGGCTTAAAAAATATTTTACCGATTCTTTGAGATTTTGATACAATGTATTTTAATCATGCCCCTACTCCAACTAAGTTTTTGGTTTATTTTGTTTTGTTTATTGAAATGTTTTTGAGATGATTGTGGACTTGGAATGCTAAGAAAGAAAACACAGTTCTCCTCTGTATATGTTAGCCAGTGTTCTCCAAATAACAACACTTTGCAAAGTAAATTATTTCTTTTTGTGTGTGTGGCAGAAGCCAGGGCCTCGCACGTGTTTATCTGCCACCCCCAGCCCTTAGTTGTATTTTCTCCCATACCCTCCCCATATCCTGCTGGTGATTGAACCCTGGGCCTTGAACTTATTAAATGCTGTTGCTGTGAGCTACAGCCCTCCCCTCTCCTAAGCTTTCTTAAACTTCCCAGACTGTGATTTTTATCTCTAGAAGTTCAATTAGGTAGTTTACATTGTAGGGCACAGTTAAGGTGCACTGAGGTTGTAGAGGAGTAATAGAAAAAATTATCAAAAATTGCTTGATGCCTGGAAATGGAAAAGGTCCAACATCAAGGCCTGGGTGTTCACGACCATGTGTGGAATCAAGCCCATAGCTGGCCATCCAGGGAGGTGGGAGGTCCAGTTCTTGAGACTCAGGTCTCTCAAGACTAGAATCTGCAAATGACAGAAACCTCCCCTGTCCCTAGCATAAGTTCAACACAGAGACAATGCCAGTGCCAAGCACAACCTGGGGCCTCAGAGGAGGAGGCTCTGGGGAGTATGAAACTGCTGGCCGACCTCAGGAAGTGCTCTGTCCTCCAGTCTGCCCCACTATGCACCACCAGTGGACTGCAGAATCATGGCTCATGGCTGGGGACCCACAGCTCTAGGCTCACGGGAGGGAGCCACAGCTCCAGCTCAACCTGGAGACCATGGCTCCAGCTCATGCGAGTGGCCACAGCTGCAGTTCTACAGGAGAGGACTATGGCTGTGGTTCATGGGAGTCATCAATCTATTTTAAGAATGAATATAACTATCTGTTTTGACTTCTGCACCAGATTGAGAATACCATTAGTGAAACTAAAATAACAGATACAGTGTTCTCATCACTAAAGGACCTTTCCTTTTAAATGAATTCCTAACCTAGATCCTTCAAGTAGGAAATTTCTCCAGTATACTTAAAACATGAAATATTCAAATAAAGAAGAGAAAATTATTTTTAGGAGCACAGCCTACATGTACGTCGAGGCCCACTGTTCTTCTGTCAGAATGATTACTCAAGAAGTCCCTCCCACAGCTTGACTTCTCAGGTTCCGGGTGAGGGCGAGATCATGGAATATAAGCAGCCATTTCTCGGTGTTCTCCTCTCTCCTCTTCCCACTCCTCCAAGCTCCCCCTCACGTCCCTTTCTGTGCCTCCTTCTTGTCTCACCAACCACGCTGTATTTGTGCATACACAGGCCCACTGTCCTGTGCGTGACTGAGCTGGCGAGCTCTTGCCCGACGGTCTTTGTTACCCCAAGGTTGAGTTGCTGGGGCAGCATTCAGTCTTGGGTGCTGGGACAAGGAAGGGCCCGGCATCTTTTCACTTCTGCCCAAGAGAAGGCTGGTTTGAGAACCATGGCGGCTCCTCCTAAGGACTCTGCGACTCTGGACTGAGCAGGGGAAGTGTTGCTCTGCTGAATTTGTACACGACCTCGCAAGCGGAGTTCACCATAGTGTAGTGAGTATCCGATAGTGTGGCATGTGGACATTACTGACCTGCTGCAAACATTTCACAGAAGAGAAGGA
This sequence comes from Rhizomys pruinosus, assembly GCA_009823505.1. Taxonomy (NCBI): domain Eukaryota; kingdom Metazoa; phylum Chordata; class Mammalia; order Rodentia; family Spalacidae; genus Rhizomys; species Rhizomys pruinosus. The sequence goes on from VZQC01007844.1 coordinate 495,776, forward strand.
GCATATTTCCCATTTAGAAATCCAGCTAAATGGGCCGCCAGCAAAGAACGAGAAAGGGGTTCCCTACCTGCATTTTAATAGGAAACTCGGGCATCAGATTCTCCGCAGGAAAGAAAGGGGGTGGCTGTGTTGACCACTAAGAATCTCCAGGCTCCCCTGTTGAAGCAAGCAGGAAAGGCAAGCACTTACCAGCCTCCACACAGATTCCACGGTTATTTGTAGGTCTTTGAAACAGGCTGCTCAAACTTTCTGATAAAATGACAAAATGACAAAATGATGTTTTCGAATCTTCGTCTCATGTGTCAGATATGATGGTACCAGATTTCCCATTTGAAAAACAGAGTCGAGCTTCCTTCCTGTGTCTGTCTCCCCTCCCACTCCCTCCCTCCCTCCCTCCCTCCCTCCCTCCCTCCCTCCCTCCCTTCTTCTCTCACTCCCTTCCTTCCTCTCTTTGTCTCTCTGTCTCGTTCTTTCCCATCTTCTCCCCACCTTTCTTTTTGTTTTCATTAATGGGTTCTTTCCAAGACAAGAAATCAATGAGAAAAAATAATTATAACTAAACTAAATTAAAGAATGCTGTTCTGAGCACCAGATTTTCTTTTTCTGCTTTTAAATATCCCAATTTGTCTTCACACCTTCTTTCCTAAACTCCTCCCTATCCTATTCCAAGTGGCTAGATGCTTACTATGCTAACACCTAGGATAGCATAAGGCTTTCTCCAGAGAGAGTCACAGAGATGTTCTGTGTAGCTGCCAGAACCACCAACCTGAGTTTTTCCCGAACAGACCCACCCCGCTTGCCAGGATGAAATCTGTCTCCAACCCTAGCAGTTGGGAGGCCCAGGGCCACCTGGACCAGCTTCCTGTTTCCAGAATTGGAAGATGCTTAAGAGACTGAACAAAGTCTCTGAATTTTTCTTTTTAATATATACAGTTCTCTACTGAGGTGATCATTTGCAAAGCATGCTGCTTAAGGACATGCAGTTTCTCTATTCACTCTCCTCCCCTCATCCAATTGAAACTAACCAAAGGGGGTCCTGAGTTAAAAAAAAAAATCTTAGTGGATTCTGGCATGGTGGTACATACCTTTAATCAGAGCGTTTGGGAGGCAGAGGCAAGCTGAAATCTGAATTTGAGGCCAGCTTGGTCTACAAAGCAAGTTCCAGACCAGTTAAGGCTACATAGTGAAAAGAAAGAAAGAAAGAAAGAAAGAGAGAGAGAGAGAGAGAGAGAGAGAAAGAAAGGAAAGAAGGAAGAAAGAAAGGGAAAGAAGGAAAGAAAGAAAGAAAAGAAAAAAGGAAGGAAAGAAAGAAAAGAAAGAAAATTAGAGGTTTCTCATGCTCCCTAAAGTAATGCACTGAGATGAGATGGCTAAGATGTAGCTCAGATCTTACAGATTAGTATGCATAATTCTATAAAGAAGCTTTTAAAGGAGAAAATAGAACGTAATTTAACACATTCTTGTCTATTAGCTTCTTAGAATTGTAGAAGATCTACAGATAATTTGGAAGACATTATTTTGGACCTTAAGAACTTTGTTTTCTTTATTTTTTTTTTCATTTCAAAATGAAAGGATTGGGATACTTTTTCACCAATAAAATTGAAATATTATTATATGGTCATATGTACTTGTGTGAGGAGGTGAAGACATGGACATTTTAATGCATTGTTAATATAATTTATGTAAAATTTTAAAGGATTACAAATGTGCATATAATTTATAGATGAAATGACTTCTGGGCTTGTTGTAAAATCACATCATAGGGTGCTGGAGAGATGGCTCAGCGGTTAAGAGCACCAGCTGCTCTTGCGGAGGACCCAGCTTTGATTCCCAGCACCCACATGGCAGCTAACAACCATCTGTAACTTCAGTTCCAAGGGATCCTATGCCCTCTTCTGACCTCTGAGGACATCATACCACATGGACAATGTGGACATCGCACTTACACACATGCTGGCAATATATTCATGCATATAGAAATAGTAAATAAAATATATTTTTAAAAATTACATCGTGGGCACGGTGGTGCATGCCTTTAATTCCAGCACTCTGGAGGCAGAAGCAGGTGGACCTCTGTGAGTTCCAGGCCAGCTTGGTCTACATAGTGAGTTGCAGGCCAGCTGGGACTACAGGAAGACCCTGTCTCAAAAAAGACAAACAAATTACATTATAAGATGTGGGTGGGGGAAACTAGAGTGGGAAGAATAAAATATGACTGACCACATCTTCACGTTGAAGTTCCTTAGAGGGTGACAAGGTACATTAAACAATATCTTTTTTTTTTTTTTTTTTTTTTTTTTTTTTTTTTTTGTCTTTTTGAGACATGGTCTCCCTGTAGCCCCAGCTGTCCTGGAACTCTCTGTAGACCAGGTTGGCCTTGAACTCACAAAGATCTGCCTGCCTTTGCCTCCCAAGTGACAATATCTTTTAATCTGCATATGTTTTAAATTTTATATGTCAAACATTTAAAAGGAACAAATAGAAAATACCCATATTTTTAGTCATTTGTGAATTTTGCTGGTATCTATAATTATGTTGGATACAATTTTCAGTGCTGGGGATTTAGCAAGGAACAAGCATATGTCTGCTCTCAATGAGCTTAATTCTAGCTGGAAAAAAGCTATAAAGAGTTAGAAAAAGAACATAAAATATATCAGGTGGTGATTGCAGCTATAAAAAACAGGAACAGATTGAGTGAATGGCAGGCAGGGCTAGTTTGGGTTTTTAAGACAAGGTCTTTATAGAAAGCCCCTCTGTTAGTAGGATATTTAAACAGAAAGTTAAATATACCCAGGAAACTATCACTTTGGTATCTAGCAGAATATTCCAGGCACATTCCAGGAAGAGGGAACAATAAATGCAAGGATTCTGAGGAGAGAGGTTTCTTGGTGTGCGTAAGCATTGACAGGGACAGTCTGTGAGAGAAGAATAAAGAGATGGACATATGCAGGACCACAGGGCCTCGCAGGCCCATGAAGGACACTAGCATTGTTCTGAGTTGGATGAGAATCAAGGAAGGTGTTGAACAGGGGGACGTCATAGTCTAAGTTCTCTAAGAGGACAACTCCTTCCAAGGAAGAAAATGTGAAGACCTAGCCAGAGGCATTTGTCTCAGTTAAGTAAGAAGTGTCAGTAGGGCAAGTTGTTGAGAAGCCATTGAATTTCTGAACAATTCAATGTGAGAGGCCAGGATTTCCCAATAGTCTGGGTATGAACTATGAGAAGAAGGAAGATGACTTCCAAACTTTGGCTTGGAAATGTGAGTTTCCATTTATATGTTTGTAGGTTAAAAAGAAAATCAACATTAAGACATTAGCCAAGTGCTTGGCTATATGACTGGAGTTTATAAATCAGATGACTACATTTGGAAATAGTTGCTTAGAGATGATGCTTAAAACTCTATGACAGAAAGGAATCACCATGAATAAAGTTCAACAGAGAAAAGAAGAGGCCTAGAAGTGGGAGCAGTTACATGTTCTAGATGTTAGCAAGGTAGGGAAGTTTCAGCAAAGGAGGATTGTTTCAGTAAAGGAGGATGGTTTCTCCAAAGTACAGTGACCAGAGTTTCAGAGGGGTGGGCTCGTAGTTTATTCGCTGGGCCCAGTATTGCTGACAGACCAAGAAAGGCAAAGCCAGAAGTCTGAGCTTTCAGTTTGGTAATGATGGGTGCATTGGTGTTTCATGATAGTAGACAGAGGAAGCATGATAAGGCTTTTCAAGTCGGAAGACAAAGGACTGACAGTAAAGAATGGCAAGTAATGGGACGGTCATTGCTGTGCTAGTGATGACTCCCAGTATGGTGCTGTACTGAAGGCACAGCTCAAATTGGGTGATTTGGAATTCTTCCTAAAGATTGTTTTCTATATTTATTTACATATGTGTGTGTATATCTGTGTGTATATGCTATATGTGTGTTCCAGTGAAGGCCAGAAGAGGGCGTGGGCCCCCCTGGAACTGGCCTTACAGGCAGTTATGAGCTGTCTGATATGGGTGCTGGGAACTGAGCTTGGGTCCCCTGGAACAGTAGCAAGTGTTCATTAATCAATGGAGTGCTTATAAAACTTGAACACAAAGTAGTAAGGTTACAATGGACAGCATGTGGCTATCTAACAGTGGGTTCTAGCACCATGCTGGCCACGGTTTGTGAGGGTAGGCATCCATCTCCAGACTCTGTAGACTGAAAGAAGAGCTACATGGAAAGGATGATCTGAAGGACCTGAAATCTATAGTGAGGGAGACACAGTTAGACATGGCAACCCTTCCACGGGAGGCGAAGGAATATATACCCCAACATCACTCTCTTCTTTACATCCCTGTCTAACCATTGTCATCATGCCTCAGTGAGTGGCCCCAACCACAGCAAGAGGGCCAGTGAGCTCTATCTCCTGAACCACAGAACGAGCAGAAGATAGTCAGCATGAAGAAAAACAGACATGGACCAATGGTAGAGTTATGAGAGTGAGAACAGATGGTACCTGGAATCCACTACCAGGGATTCCTTCTAAGGATGTAAGAGCTGATACATAAAACTGTACCTAAAAATTTGTACTTTGAACTGCTGGCAGCAGGGCTGAGGAGATGGCTTGGTGATGATAGCTGTGGACGAGATTGATCTCTGAAACCCACTAGAGATTCAGGGTCTGAAGAAATGCCTCAGTGGTTAAGAGTGCTGGCTGCTCTTGCAGAGGCCTAGATTTTGTCCCCAGCACTCACCAGCAGCCAACAATAGTCTGTAACACCAACTCAAGGGGATTCGATTGTCTCACCTGGTCTCCATGGGCGTTGCTCACATGTGGTGCAGTTACATATGTCCAGGCAGAACATGCTTATACAAAATGAATAAAAAACATTTAGATGCAGTGGTGCACACCTACAGTGAGACTGTCAGACATTTCCAGGCTGGAAGTATACAGTGCAGCAGCAGACACAGGAGAGATCCTGCCTCAGTAAGGGGAAAGGCAGGAACACTCCTTGTAGCATGTGTGTGCCGTCACTCACAGAGGCACACATATAATAAATGAATAAATAAGGACTGCTGATAATAGCATGAAGTAGAAATCTCATAAAAATGTATCTTCAGGGCTGGAGAGATGGCCTAGTGGTTAGGAGCACTGACCGCTCTTACAGAGGACCCGGGTTCGATCCCCAGCACCCACATGGCGGCCGAGAACTGTCTGAAACTCCAATTCCAGGAGAACTCCAATTCCAGGGGAGTCCGACACCCTCTTCTGACCTCCGCCCGCGGCATTGCACAACACAGGTGCACAAACCTACATGCAGACAGTACATTGATACACATACAGAAATAAATAAAAGTTAAAAAAATGTATCTTCATAGTGAGATTCTAGAATAATGTAAAAAAGAACAGTCATTAAGAAAAGCGTTGAAGCTGGGTGTGGTGATGTACCTCCTTAATCCCAGAGCTTGGGAGGCAGAGGTAGTAGGATCTCTGTAAGATCGAGGCCAGCCTGGACTACATGGTGAGTTCTAGGACCCTGTCTCAAAAAGACCAAAAGACAAAAAGAAAAGAAAAAAAATATTGAGTAATCATAAATTAATTTCTTTAAAAATTATTAAGATAATTACTGAATAATCTTAAATTGCTTTTGAAATAAACATATTTCTTAAATGCATTGCTTCCACTTTGACCCCAATTTTCAAAGAGAAAAATATCTTTTTACCTAAAAGCAAAACTGAAAGCATTTATAGTGTTAACTGTCATTATCTTCAAGTAATGAAAATAAGTTTTTTTGAGACAGGGTTTCACTATGTAGCTCTGGCTGACCAAGAACTCGAACTCACAACAATCCTGTTCTGCCTCCCAAGTGCTGGAATTACAGGTGTGAGACATTACTTTTAGTTAAGTAACCAATTGTTTTCATTTTTTTTCTCATGGCTATCACTACCTAGACAATACAATGGTTCACTTTAACATGAATGCGTACCCTGCATACTCAGCTGCTATCCTAGGTGGGTGTTTCTCACCTTTGTAATGTATTACATTATTTTATTTTTTTAGGTCGAGCCCTCAAATGTCCATCAGTGGCTTAGTCACATGCTCTTCGGCTTTCTGTGTCTTAAAATCCCCAGCCTCTTGGCTGACTGTCACAAAGACTTTCCACAAGAGCTGAATGGAAGGCAGCACCAAGTCAAGTCAGGATTCTCATTGTTGGTGACCCTAGGGCAGTCCTGGCTGCGAAGGGCAGGTCAGAGGTGATCTTCAGAGTCAGCAGATAAAACACAGACATGGCTGGAGTGTCACGTGTAGACCTTCTGTTCAGGTGGTTGATATAAATATAAGCAGCCATGAAAATCACACCAATTGTCAATTTAATAAGCTCTGTTGAGCACGTCTGTGTTCAATGTTACGTTGAGAACTGTGGGGGAAGACTAAATGAAATTATTTTTGTACTCAATTCACAATTTATCTTGAAAGACAATACATAAACAAGAATAATATGATAATATTTAATTAACTATAACACCTTTTCTTACCTGCCATAAACTCTATGTATTGCTGAGGAAACAAGGAGTGTTGGGTTAATTAGGGACCTGCTATAAAAATGTTGATCTGGGGGCTGGAGTGATGGCTCAGCAGTTAAGAGTACTGGCTGCTCTTGCAGAGAACCTGGGTTCAATTCCCAGCATCCACATGGCATCTGACAACCACCAGGGGATCTGACGCCCTCTTCTGACCTCTGTGCTCATTGTATGACATGAGTGCACTTACATACATGCAAGCAATACATTCATACACATGAAATTAAAATAATAAATAAAATATTTTTGAAAAGGGGTTCACCTGAGCTCTAAAGGAAGAAAGGCTTGAAAGACAGGGTGGAATCTCATCAGGATAATGAAGAGGCTGGCATAGAAGACCTAGGAGCAAGCCAGTGTAGGACTGATGGCAGATTAAAAGCTTTTGGAAAATAAACTCAAACTTTCCCAAATTAACATATGTGTATCAGAGTTCCCAGTCCTGGGGAAAACAAATTACATTCTTTAGCCACAGACTGTAGCAGGGCGTGAGAATTACTGCTTTAAAATGTCTTTGAAGAAAGACAGCTACTTGGGAGGGAGGCAATTTAGTTTAACAGGCCACTGAGCAAGTTAGAAAACATGAATTCTAGAATCTATAATGATTCTCTTTTGATACCAAGTCCATTAACTGCTTTGACCTTACATAAGGGGAGACTACTATTTAGGGACTGTTACTCTATGTTGAACTTTGAGAGAGAGAGAGAGAGAGAGAGAGAGAGAGAGAGAGAGAGAGAGAGTTTGTGAAGGCCAAAGGACAACTTTGGGTGTCCTGTGTTTATTTTTCTTGATTTCTTGAGTCAGGGTCTCCCATTGACTTGGGGTTTGTCAATCAGACTAGGCTGGCAGGCTAATGAGCCCCTGAATCCACCAGTCTCCGTCTCCACAATGCTGGGGTTACAAGTGTTTGTTACCATGAGCAGCTTTTTCACATGAGCCCTGGGGATCAAAATTGGTTCATGCTTATGGGCCAAGCTATCCTCCTAGCCCCACAATAAACTTTTTATGTACATCTTATCATTGATTTCTCATAATTCTGGGGGTGAGATGCTCGTATCTGTGTCTTTTAACTTCTATTGTACAAATGAGGAAACTAAGCCTTAGAAAAGTCAAGAGATGCACTCATGTTCACACAGCTAGTGATGGGAGAGCTAAACTGGAGCCTTCTGAGTCCACAGTACCACACTGTCTCAGTCCTATTTTAGGAAGCCAGTGTTCCACAGCCATGCGGTGAAAACACATATGGGAAGGTTTACATGAATTCCACCTTTTCTAACCCTTGCAGGTTTCTGTTTTTCCATCTTGTGATAGGACATGACTTAAATCATAACACAGCCGCACGTTTCACAAGAGACCTCCTTAAAAACTGAACGATCTGTTTTCACATAGCCCTGAAATTCTAGAGGCCAATATGTTTTCTGAGAGTGAAAAGTTCTTGGCCCAGGACCCAGGCTCAAGAGTCTCCTGCTATGTCCTTCCATGGAAGCCTGCCAGGGATGTCTACAGCCACATAACTGAGGAATGCAATCCTTGCAGAGATAGTCAGTCAGGGAGGCTGCGCAGCAGAGGAGGAAATGGCTCCGTTTCAGTAACCTGCGGGACTTGGAATTCACAGGAAATGATTTCCTCCCTTGTGGGAGCTGAGGCATTCCGGAAGACCTGAGCTCCTGTCAGAGGGTGCTCGGTGCTGTGTCTGCTCACTTCAGTGCTCAGTGCTCAGTGCTCAGTGCTGGGTCTGCCCATTTCATTTGCAGTTAGAATAAAAAAAAAAAATCCTCTAAACAAGCAAACAACCCCGATTCATAGAATCACAATAGTTCTTACTTTGAAAACTACATCTTATCCCTCTAAGATGTTTTATGCTCTTTGCTAATGTTTGCTCTACAGACATTACCTCCACTGAAAACTCGGCAAAGCACTGTATGTATGCTATCCGAAAATGTTTAGGTAGAATCGGACGTTGGTGTGTTAATCAATTTCAGCATACCCAGATCTGCCTGGAAGGTTGGGTAATTTCTAACAACACCACCCTTTACCTCTACTTCACAGAAGGCCATTCATGATACTTGTTGGGTTTTAAGCTGGGTGTCTGATTGGTTTCCCCAGTGGGGCCATGGTTTTAGTTGAGAGCAGTGTATTCTTAAATCCACCAGAAGGCAAGCTGTTCCACAACACAGAAAATGCTGGTGTAGACTGTTGAATGTTCTTTGTTAAATAATACTGGTTCTTCTGGAAGCTCAGCCAGATGGCCAGAAAGCCACTGTAGCCTTGTTTTCCTGTGAAGAGTTTAGAATTATAAGTGTATCTTTCTTGCTGTTTCTTCAGTATCTATACATTGTCATGTAATTTTAGAATTTCGGATGTGTGGAGCAAGCAAAAGAAGCACCTGGTAGAAAAAACAAAGTTTTTTTTAAGCAACCAACATATTCCTGTCGCACACTCACTCTCCTCAGGCTTGAGAAGAGGCCTTGTGAAGAAGGCGGACTAGCAGGAATAATCTAGTTCAGTTCCCTGAGTCTGTGAACCCACCTTCCGTTCCGAAACAAAAATCTGAAGGACAGTAAGTAACCTAAAGATGTCCTTAGCTCCAGGGTAGAATCCTGCCTTAAGCTGTCCGTGGGGATCCTGGGCTTGCCAGGTCAGGGGTGGAGGTCTCTAGATGGCCCAGCAGCAAAGCAAATCCTTCTGCTTTGGCCTCCCTGTCCTCACCCCACACACCCCTCCCTCCCCTGCTCTTGGCACCCCTTCGCCCTCCTCTTCTTTGTTCTCACTATTTGTGTGTGTTTCCCTTCCTTCTTCCTGGGTCTAGTGTCTATCCTTTCCTCCTTCCCCCTCTTAAATCCGTAAACTTTCGAATATGCGCACATGCCATGGAATGTCCTGCCGGACCTGTGGGCTTCCCAGTACTCTGGCTTCAGTGTCAGTCCAGGTCAGCCTGTTCTGGAGCCTCCTGAGCTGGGCAGGGCCACTGACCACTGCTCTCTAGCAGCTTCTCTGAAAACTTTTGACATAGCAATGGTGTTGTGAATAATCTAGAATATCGTCTTGGATCATTATCCTGACAGTTTCATGAATTGGCCGAGTTGTATTTTCAGAGGGAAACTAGGTACAGAGTGGTTAATGAGTGGAAAAAAATCAGCTGTAAAGTCAAGTGATTACCAAAATACTGTTAAATGCCTGTTGTTTCTACAGCTTTGTAATAAACAAGAAAAAGGATATAAGAAAACATATTGGGTACTCTAAAGATCAAGATCTTATGGTTCTGTTTGGGACAACAGAGAATTTACAGAAGAAAAATGAACTAAAATTGTGTATTACTGTGCTGAAAAGGTGGCTCAGGATAGATGCTGGCTGTGCAAGCCTTAGAGACCAGAGTTTGATCACCAGAACCGAGGTGAAGGTGGAAGGAGAGAATGAACACCCACGTATCATACACACACACACACACACACACACACACACACACACACCTCTACTACTAACATTGGTATGACTACAAATCACTGGACATTGTGCTGAGCTCTCTGTGTGTGCTCTGTTCAAAAATTCTTGAGACAATTTTACAGTTACTTTCATGTCCCATTAGGTCTACATTTTATGGTTGAGAGAACTGAAGTTTAGAGATGAAATAACTTGCTCCGGATCTCAGATCTGGCATGTGGGAAAGGCGGGACTTGAACTTACAGGCAGTGAATGTTAAGGAACAAGTGAATGAGACTGATGATTATTCTTGCAGTTCAGAGCTGGAAAAATCACTGTGTTCTGGGGAGGTTGCAAAGAGACAACATGTCAGAACTGGAGGAAGCCTGAAAGACATGGGTCTTCCTCCACAGACACCCCATTAGGGGGGGATTGGAGCCCTGGGGTGGAGCTGAGCTGCTGAGAGGACTCTGAGTGGTAGGAGTTTGATAGTCAGAAAAGTCCGTAGGACATTCCTGCCTAGGGAAACAGGAATTCTGGTCACTAACTAATGGACCATGAGGATAACGATTATCAGTGAGGATGGACAGCGAAGCCTGAATGAAAAGCTCTAGAACAAAGAGAAATACAATAGGACGTGGGTCAGAATGCAGATTACAGTGTTGAAATTGAAAGTTTTTACCCACAGGAAACTTGCCAGTCTCTTTCTTCTGCGCTGCCCCTGAAACAGAGCACGGTTTTACATAGTCAGAACAAGACACAAATAGTTCCGAGGATCAACGCTAAATTTCCTGGATTTGGTGGGCATAAATCCGAGACTTCGTGCTATTTTAACACTTTTTGAAAACAAGATTCTTATGAATAAATGGCAAAAGTGGGTCAAGCAATGCTTTATTCATTAATAAGTAAAATCTAGAACTTGGAGTAATGCTCCTTAATTACGAAATGGGCAGTGCTCTGTACTGCTTTCTGATTGGCTGACATCAGTTTGAATGCAAAGCTTTATTTCACTGCAGGGTCCTGGCATACTTCACACATTAAAATTCTAAGCTGTCTAAGTAGGTGTGAAACTAATTTTGTGTTTATTTTTTAAAACCCACCTATGATCATGTAGGACCATCCACTTCAGTTTGGGAAGGCAGCACCAGGTCGTAGGTGGGCCCGGGGAGACAATAAAGGAGAGGATAATTTCTTACACGCCTTGAACCAGAGCATTTATACCTTCCTGGAATAGTTGTAACTACTTATCCATTTTTCCAGCCACAACTTTTCTTAATAAGAAGGGCTTTGAAAAACCTGCTAAATCTGGGCATAAAAGGAAACAAGTTTTCCTCGAGCAGTGGAATTTTTTAAAGTCACATAGTGAGCTTATTGATGAAATCAGGAAGAGATTTCAGATCAGACTTGGAGGTTATTTACAAAACATAGGCGTTTCCTTGCCGTGCTAGGCACGTATGTAGAGGTTTCCTGCAACACGGCTGGCTGTCAGGCAGGTCAGCGTGTGTTTAAGATTCTTCTTCAGGGCTGGTGAGATGGGCTCAGCACGTAAAAGCCCGAAAGATGCAGGACAGTTATGGCAGAATGCATGATCTGGGATGGGGTGGGGTGGGGTGGGGTGGGGGGAAGGGAAAGGGAAATATGCCTGAACTGAGTTGGAAAATGATGTATGAAATACACAAAGCATCAATTAAAAAAAAAAAGCCCTCCTGGTGCAAACCCAAGGACCTGGGTTTGATCGTTAGGCCCCCACATGGTGGAAGGAGAGAAGTGACTTTGACAACTTGTCCTTTGACCTCCACAGACTCACCATGGCACGCAAGTGTGTGCATGTGTGCACACACACACATGCACACGCACGCACACACCCGCACGCACACATGCACGTGTGCGCACACACAAAGAATAAATCAATAATTTCTTTTAAAGATTCTTCTTCAATGAGGACTGTCAAGTGATGTTACTAGTCACTAATACTTTCAGAATCGCTTTGAGGACTATTATGAAGTCATCATTTGGTACTTCCAAAAAAGGAAAACACTACAATGTTGGAAATGAAGTCTGATTCATTAGCAGTTAAATAGGAAAACAAAACAAAACAAAACAAAACAAAACAAAAACAAAACAAAAAAAAAAAACGGACTTTTTTTTTCCTGCTTGGGTAGAATGTAACTTCCTTGAACTATTTTTTTCATAAAGGCACTTTCATGTTTATGAATGCCTACTTTGATAAAGTTTAGTTTTAAAATTTGGTGCTTTTGGGGGGTCATGGGCAATCTGACCTAATATACATTTTAGAAAAGCTAGCCTCATGTTGACCATCATTAAAACAGGTGGTGTGGCCACTTCCTCCAATGGACTTTTTAACTGTATTTTGTTGTAAAAGAAGTGTCTCTAATTAAAAATGTTCCTTGGAAGATATGTTCAAGCAAGTTCAAGAGTAGTCTCTCCCCTTCTCCTCATCTTTCTACCCCCACTTAAAAAATTTAGCTAGTACTAAGTAAAATAATTGGGCATGGTATAAAAGTCTCTTCTCCTGACTATGGGTCTCACACTCACAGACCACAATTCCCCATTACTCAGTCAGTAGTCACAGAAAAGGACCAGCTTGCCTGCAGCCTATACCTTTTGGTTGAGTTATGCTCACACTGCTGAGGCTGGCTCGGGTTCTGGAGTGTGTGTGTGTGTGTGTGTGTGTGGTTGTGTGTGGTTTTTTTTTTTTTTTTTTTTTTTTGAGACAAGGTTTCCCTATAGACCCAGCTGGCCTGGAACTCACTCTGGAGACAAGGCTGGCCTTGAACTCACAGAAATCTGCCTGCCTCTGCCTCCCGAGTGCTGGGATTAAAGGCGTGTGCCACCACACTTGGCTTAAAGATGGTTTTTAGCTGCCATGTGGGAGCTGGGAATTGAACCTGGGTCCTCTGCAAGAGCAGTCGGTGCTCTTAACCACTGAGCCGTCTCTCCAGCCCCCTGGAATATGTTTTAAGTGCTAGAACAGGAGGGGGAAGCTGTGAGTTCCTCACCCTCATGCAGGTTGATGTGCGTGTTACAAACAGATTAAAGACCTTGACTTTGTGAAAGATGGACATCATAGCTTAATAATTAAGCCAGTCTTACAGTGAGGACATGACATTAAATGCAGGTTCTTTTTATCTTTCAATAAATACTATGGGTCATTTCTCTATGCAAATGGCTGCATATATGAGATGCAAGATTTTCCTTGTAGAAGTTTAAAGAGCAGCAAGTTGGATGATATCTCAGCAACATCATGAATTGTAAAAAAAAAAAAATGGCTATAAAAATAGGCCGGTGTGGTGGCGCACGCCTTTAATCCTAGCACTCGGGAGGCAGAGGCAGGCGGATCTCTATGAGTTCAAGGCCAGCCTGTTCTACAGAGTGAGTTCCAGGCCAGCTGAGGCTACAAGGAGACCTTGTCTCAAAAAGACCAAAAAAAAAAAATGGCTATAAAATAACACAAAAAGAGCATAAGGAAGAAACTAAGGTTTACAAGTCCATCTCTTGGTAAGTTCTACTTTTAAAAATACTTAGTACTTAATAGAACAGTGGAGTCATCCAAAGGAAATGGGTTATCTCCATCTTCACAGATGAGGAACTTAAACTTACCCAATAAATAACATACTCGAAGGATATGTGAAGCAGGGATCTGAAATGAATATCTGAACAACCATACATCAGTCTTCAAAATCTATGTTGTTAACACAAATTAACTCCCCAGTTTGAATCATATTCCTCTGGTGAACCAGTTCCTTCCATCTCTTCTTGAGACAGGCAAAAGACCAGATGTCCCAGAGCCCCCGGAGAGTGCTGAGTGCAGACATGCTTGGAGATAGACAGGGAGCCCCGGATGGATGAATAACCTGCACATATGAAGATGTGGAGTGCTGAATGTCACAGCAAAACTGGAAGCTTGACGAATAAGTGTAACAAAGGGAATATTAAACATTGGCTGCAGCGCTGTGAGACTTTGGCACCCTGCTACCTTTGGAAGGGTAGAGATGATGGTATTCTTTTATGTGGCTAGAGAGCAATTGGTTGATTCTCTTTCTCTCTCTGTCTCTATCTCTGTCTGTCCCTTCATACCTACCCCTTTTCTGTGTCTCTGTCTCTCCCTTTCTCCCCCCCCCATTTAATATTATGCCTTCATATGGTTTCAGAAAGTTCATAGATACCCTCCATGAACTTCTATTGTGGGTTATGTGTAGAGTTCTGAGCCTGTATGTTAAGTGTTAGGGCTTTTCCTTGTTGTAAAGAAAGACCAGGATGTGCTATGTGGGAATTAATGCATCAGGACCATATTTACTCTTATTTTTAGTTTTTACGTCTGTGGGGTGTGTGTGTGTGTGTGTGTGTGTGTGTGTGTGTGATTTCAATCTCCACTTAGAGTCCACTAGTTAAATAGTCACTGGGATGAGAGGAGGAGGCAGTGCTGTTTATCTAAGTATCAGGGAGAAAGAACTCCCCGGAAGGAGGCCTCTTAAAAAAGCTTTCTTGGAAAGAACTCAGATTCTCATCAGATCCCACAGGGCCACAGTTTGTCTTCAGGGGAAAGACCCCTGGCCCTGTGTTTGCTGGGGTAAGTAAGGAGAAGGAGCAAAGCATTTGGACTCTAATGATCTGCACTGGAATGCCAGCACTGTGATTTAGCAGCTATCTAAACGTAAACTATTTTCACAAGTAAAAATCACAATACTCTGCCAAAATTTCAGGGTTACTGCACGGGAGAATGTGGATAAAGAATCCGATGATACTTTCAAAGGCGATTTAGAGGCTCTTATTGGGATTCTGGTTTCTTAGATTCTTACTTATCTACTTTAGAAGTTTCTGATCAATAAAGATCAATAAGGGAAATATTGGGGCCCCAAAAGGGATCAACAGTACAGCACACACCTGATTATTCTCAAAGCACGTCTCCCAATGAAAGTTATTAGAGGTTATGCAAGGACCTAAGGTCAGATCACGGCCTTTTAATACAGGTCTTCAAAACCTGACTATGAAGCACATCTTGAAGATTCTGAGAATCAGACCCGGGCCTGTGGCCAAAACACCTTATATCTCTAATCCTGTTGCAGGTGGAGCTAGGGTAATGATCTGCTTTGCAAGGGAGGTGGAAATGACGAAGTTCCCCTTCCCATCTGTCTCTTCCAGATGGCTGGCACCCACAGTGAGAGACCAGATAGAGTCTCTTCTTTCTTTAGAGACAAGGTAATTCCCCTCAGTGAAGAGCCTCAAGTACATCTCCTCAAAGCTGCCTTTCTGCTGCAGACTAGCAGAGAGGTTCCATTTCAAGCCTTGTGAACATGGGAGTGGCTTCCTCTCTGCAAATATTGGATAAAAGACTGCTCCCACATTTGGGCTTGTAGTGGAAACATTGGATTCTTTTGAAAAACAGATAAAAATGTATTACAAGTTGGGTGTAGTGGTGCATGTCTTTAATCCCAGCATTCGGGAGGCAGAGGCAGGCAGATTTCTGTGAGTTCAGGGCCAGCCTGGTCTACATAGTGAATTCAAGAGCAGCTGGGACTAAAGGAAGACCCTGTCTCAAAAAGACAAAAAAAAAGTATTACAATTCTTCAAGGGGAAAATACATTTAATGCTAATATTTTCTTTTTTTTCATGAATGGATGGGTCTGTTTCAGCAGAAATTGAAACTCTTGCCTTAAGCAAGGGCACTACAGTAATTATATCAGGAACAGACAATTTCCTACACTGTCAAATATATAAAAGTTCCTTTTTCACTTTCTTCAACACTAATCAACAAGCAGATTCAGTCCACATTTGCTGTGATGTCTACTCAGTTAACCCAAGCTTCTTCTTCAGAGACCCTGGCATCTCAGGTGGAGGAGGGACCTTCACGGAGTAATGGATGGAACCAGTGAAGTGCAGACAGAGCCCCAATCATGATGATACGGTCAGAGTCCCTTTCACACACCTTTAAAGCCAAGTCTCTGGAGGACCTGTGAAGCACTGCTACCTTTTTCTTTATTCAGCACAGATACCACAGACTCAGCAGGGTGAGAAACAACTGCACAAAAGACTCCAGCTGTGTAGCCCACCACAAATGCTACACACCAGCTGCTCTGCTTTTGTGCATTCGCTTCGGGGCTTAGGAACCACAAATTTATACAGTATTTCCACATTGTTCAAAGCAAGAGAACTTCATCATGCTGTATGGTATCTGGCTCATCCAGAGAGGAGCCACAACCTTGTAGAACCTAGGAAATTAAGACACTTGCTTACATGGTTGCATAAATAAATCTAGCAAAGACTTTCACTATCAATAGAAGTGTCCGAACACCAGTAGAGTCCTGACAGTAAAAAATGACAGCATAACTGCAGGTCATTTCCATCAGAATTTTAAGACTAACATGCAGGTATATTTATCTGATATGCCAATGACTCGAGCATCTTTGACTGTACAAAAAAATGTTGCTGGATGTTTCTTTTACTGGAACTACAAGAAACAAGAAGCTTACAAGTAGAATGCTAATATTTTCATACAGTCTCAGGAAGCTGGTAGATACCAGCCATTGACTCTTACTGGAGAGCAACCATAGAATTCTAAAGCTGTATAAGCTTAACCGCTGGAGTGTCCTCATTATGAAGGAAGACAGGCCTCTATCAAAAGGCTCCTTTTGAGAGCTGGGTGTGGTGGCACACGCCTTTAATCCTAGCACTTGGGAAGCAGAGGCAGGCGGGTTTTTGTGAGTTCGAGGCCAGCTTGGTCTACAGAGCAGGTTCCAGGACAGCTGGGGCCACAGGGAGACCCTGTCTCAAAAAGACCAAAAAATAAATAATAAATAAAAAAAATAAATAAAATTCTAATATCCTGAAAATGTGAGTCGACAGTCTTCCTGTGCAGGTAGGTCTTGGAGATCCACTAATGGGACTTCAACCAGTGTCCAGTCTATAAAGAGGAAAGTCTGCTCATGCTTCAAAAAGGGAAGCCTGGTCTAACAAGACCTGACTTTGTCCTTGAGTGGGTGGAACTGGTAAATGAAAACCCAAAAGGAGCCAGGGGTCCCATCTGCCCCCCCCAGGCCCAAATCTGAGTGACTCCTGAGGAACAGATCCTCAATTGACCTTGAGAAAACAAAAACCTTGGTTAATCTGGGCTGTGTGGCCTTAAACATCCAAAAAGGAAAGTATAATCAGAAATAATCAGTAAGGCCTGAAAAATTATGCTTCAGGTATAAAACTTGAGATCTTAGTAAAAAGACAAAAAAGGAAAAAAAAAAAGCACTGTTGTTTTGCCTGTCTTCAATTCTTACTGGCAAGTGCAGCTACCCTGTGGCTGCCACTGCTTTTGCCATCCTTCAAAGACATGAGACACAGCTTTTCAACCTTCCAATACAGACTGTCAAGACTCATGTCACTTCAAGAATCTTCCAAACCTTCAGTGCCAGATGGGGACTGCTGAGACATCCAGCTTGTGNTACCCCTCCTCTTCTTCTTCTTTTTTTTTTTTTTTTTTTTTTTTTTTTTTTTTTTTTTTTTTTTTTCTTCTTTTCTTTTTCTTTTCTCCCTTCTAGGATTCCTTTCCCCTAGCTGGAGTGTTGTAAGATCGCCCGTATCCATGTTTAGGTTCCTTTCTTTTTTGCTATAATTCTCGATTCGATTAGTTTATTTGCATATGAGTATGTTCTTGTGTTACTTCTCCATCTAGCCCGGGATAATCAGATATCCTTTTTCATGAGGGTATGGTTTGGTACTATTATCATCATCATGATTGATCTTCTCTCTTATACGGTTCCTATCTTGACAAATTTCCCAGTTTATGTTCTATTTTAACCTTTTTCTTCAAACTAAATTTGAATCACCAGAGATCCTGCAAATTATTAACTCTAACTATCCATAGCCATCTGTTTCTCATGAGGTCCTCTCCTATCCTCCAACATTGAGGGGAGGATTTCACTTCACATCTCGATGTATGAAGTGTGCTTGGGACTTGTCTCCACTACCCCTCAGTTTGGGTTCCACGCAATGCTTGTGATGCAATTTACATCTAAAGGAACATTCTGTTATCGCTGTGCCTTCTTCGATCATCCATATGGTTTGGTGTTACCGGGACCCTTCCGTATCTAATGCGGTGTCTCAAACTTAGTCGTCTCAGTGCACTAGGCAATATTCTTATAATCGCCGAGATAGATTTGGAGTTGCATGTGCGTTCCATCTATAATATTGCTGAGTTCTTAGTTAATCACAAAAGCGGCCAATCTAAGAGTGCTCTTATTGATGCTATTTATAGCTCCGTTATATACAATGACTCCAATGGGTAAGGTGCCGTATTCCTGACAGGGAAAGCCATCTTCTGGTTGTATTGCACTGCTATCTCTATATTACAATATATATCTCAATTTTTTCAAGTTTAATTATCCGATCTTAATCACCCGTTTTTTTCTGGTCTGAGGAGCATGTCCCTATCTATTGCCCCGACCCCTTCACCATTCGGCCGAGCCGTACGGCATATTCGTCTCTTGAGTGTTTATGGAGTATTGCGCACCTCTTTGTCAACTACTTGCTGATCTTCAATCTTAGTTGCTGTAATTGGGATATTGCGAAGCCAAAGCCATCGTCCTTACTCTTCTTCTTCTGTTTAAGGGTGTCATCACGCAAACATAAAGCTGAGAATAAAGAAAAAGAGTCTATTAGCATGTCACGACCCTCTATGCCCCACTATATCTTAGGAGTCCTTCCTACCATCAGCATTTCCCTGCCCTACTCGCCCCATCCGTCCATTTTTGTTTTTCGCAGTTGCTCAACGTGGTACCTTCGAGGTTAGGTTTGTCTTGCGAGAGAGGTGCGGGTCAACAAGGCTACATAATGTAAACCCAGTGTGCCCAGCAAATCTTTAGTGGTCCCCATGGAGGCCATATGCCCATCTCGGTGCTCGCATGTTCAATGGCAGAGCACTGCCTTTTCGAGTATAGCGCTGCCAACGTGAAAGATACTATATCTAGTCGCTCCGCCTTAACATCTCTGGCCCCAGAAAACTTCAACCTTCCTGCTTGTATCTCCTCCATCAGAACAGCCAAGTATCTAGTCAACACTGCTGAAAATTGTTGTCCAGGTTTCTCTTCGAACCAGACACTATCACTCTTGATAATGCTAGACCATACATAGCCGACAGGTTAGAAAATTAATCCAGGCGGTCTTAAGTTGTACCGACTTGTAGAGAAGTGGTACCTCCCTTAAGTATAATCTGCCTGGTTTACGGGTGAGACTGTAGAAGCGTCGCTTATATTCTAACATTTCAAGGCTCTTCCAGACTCCACCTGGCTTTAGGTACATCATTGCACACATTTACCATACTCAATTTCATTGGAGATACTAAAAGTATAAAACTTAATCTCTTTGGTCTATTCTCACCTTGCATCCACTACCGCATTAGAAAGTGACTCCCTTCTGGGTTTCGTATGTAATTTTCTTTCTTTTGATTGTTTATATTCCTCTATGAAATAAGCCAGCCACTCCAGAGACACAATACATAATTTTTATTATATTTTGAAGGAGCTATTGTATGTCTGGCGAATGGCTTCTGTCAAATCTAGGTCCGAGGTTATCTTGGGTCCGTAATTCTCCTAGCATTAATAGTCTGTTTGAAACAATGCAAAGTCATAATTGGCATATAGATCCCAACTATGACCACGGACCCCCTCACATCTCTGAAAAGTGGAGCAGAGCAGAGGCCCATCCATCCTCATGTGGAGCCTCGGAGCGATATCCCAGCCCTCTCGCCCCGCGACCTTACGCAAAGCAGAGAGAGACAATCGCGAGAGTTGTTAGAGCCGACCAATTCCACACGCGATATCCATTCATCTTTTCAACTCTCCTACCCAGCCCCTCCTTTTGATTCTTACTTTGTACTGTCCGGCCTGCCCCTAAATCAATCCTCCTTTGATCTAGCTCTCGCCCTCACGCACCTCACAAACCCTCCTCAACCGGGTCCATTGCCTTAGTCAACCATTATTGGATACATATTGCCAAGGTTATGTTTTTCTTCTAGTTTTTCTTTTCTTTGGGGTCCAATAATGGTAGGGGGCATTCCTGGGCTTTTATTAGGAATACTGTTCAAGCAATTAGTTTAAGTATCCCAAATATCCTTGAAGGTTGGGTGACGAGAGAGAGTTATTTCGTGGGTTCAAGGTACTTTTTTGGATGATTTGTCGCGACTACTGTCTCCAAAGCAGAAGTGAACAGGAGTCTAATGGCATTTAGAAGAGTCCCCATGTTCCCATTATAGTGGTGATTATATTTGATGCTCCATGTCAAGGTGAGAGGACTAAATAGGGGATGTAGAATCTTATTATTTTCTGAGTCAGATCCTTCTTGGTTCATTGTCTGGCTCTTACATTGCAATTCTTTTAATTTCATAACTTCTTATTCGCTCTTCTTTCTACTTGCCCTCTTAAATTTTCCCCCCTCTGCTTGGATGCACCAGGAGATACCCTACACCGTAGCGGTGTAGCACTTCAGAGCTCATGGCGCATTCGTAACTGTATTACGAGCTTTGCCCCATATTCGATCAGATTCAGGCCATTCGTTACTCTTCCCCAATCAGCAATGCGTTTGAGTTTTCTCTATATATCAGTCTGTTATTTTTTTTGTATTGATATTTGGAAAAGTTTGCAAGACGCACGTGTCAAGTTTGGACTAGCCGTTCTGTGACGAGAGTTGTGCTAGTATGTGTCAAAACCTAGATTACATTTTATTTGCACGTTTTTTATCTTGGATTTATTCTCACATAGGCGACCCAGGACGCTTTTCTTGTATGTGGACGGGGTTCCATGAGGCTTGCGGACCAAATATTAGCCCACGCATACTCTCATCGTCTTGTGTTGTTGTTTTACATCCCTGGTTACCGCAAATCTGTATCATCTAAGAGCTATTCAGATGTATGGGCATGTTTTCCTTAGGCTTTGAGTATATAAAAAAGCTTTACACTAAGAGTAGATCTAGATACACGCAGTAGTGATTAGATATTAGCCATCTTCTGAAGGGTGTAGTCATGTACGGGTGAGACTAGAAACACTACCACCACCAAAGTAAGATTTCGTCATTAATTATTCTGCATCACGTTGGACCTCAATAGCACATTATATCAAGAGTGAGTTTATCCACTGTATCACAAGTGTTCATATTAGGTGGTTTATCAGAGGTGTTGTGCTATCTATTTGGCAAGATGCTTTTGAGGAGTCTTAGGTAGGGATTTTGTCACACTCGCCTGGATCTATTTCAGTTTCATAGTATGTTTTCTTCTTTTTAAAAAAAAAAAAAAAAAAAAAAAATTTTTTTTGGGTTTTTTCAAGAGGCGAAGAGTATAACGAACTACCTAGTAGCTTTAACGATCGTGCATCTCTGGTGAGATGCTTATGTTTGTCTTATCCGATAGTGTAGTAAGATAATCGTAATGAGCCTATATGTGCTCTATCTTGTTAAGAACCATGATCCTTTTTGCTTGGTCTTTTCCTTTATTTTTTCTTTCTATATCTCTTTTCTTTATATTATACTAGAGATTCGTCTCTATCTGTCTATGCGCTTGTTGTTGAGCTTCTCCAGGTTGGCTCTTAGTAGTTAGTTTATTTTTTGAGGTGTTTTTGATTCATTTGTGTTTTTACTTTGAGTGATCTCATTTGCTGAGGTTACATCTGGCTATTCTGAATAAACATACGTGCAGCTGCCTTTATATTGCCGTTCTTATCTCCTTATTGGAAGTGTTTAAGACAAATTCCATTACCTTTCAGCACGACAGCAGCGTCAAGTCTTTGGGTATGGACTTCTGCCTATGATTACAAAATTCTTCTCCTTCGAATACAGATTGTGCCCCTACGGCCTTTGATGCTCCATCACAGCTAGGTGTCTTTCCCTTCCACATTCGGTCAACCAAATGAGGTCCAGCAAGTCACCTTCAGTCCCTGTCTTTGATCCTTCCTCCGTATCTCATTTGGGCCTCCATGAATCAGCCGTGGTAGTCCCATACAATGGGCAGTCTATTTAAACTCTGAAGAGAGCTGAACACCCAGTGTGTGCTCATTTTTTTGTACTAGAAGTTCATTATTCTCATTGTAACATGAGTAAAAATTCATTTCAAACATTCAAAATTTGTCTTTTTTCTTTCATTAAAGTAGAAAGAGTCCAGCACACCCATATCACAGAAAAAATTAACTTTAAAACAAAAAAAATGAACTTCCATACTCTATAACCTGGGTTTTTACCTCTTGTATATATACATTACTATCACTGGCCCATTTCTCATACTCTCTTTGTAACCCAGCGCTATCATTTTTCAATGTTTATGTTACAAATATATGAGATTGGAGCCCAAAAGGACGTTTTTCTCAGCCATTCTTTCAAATTTCTAAGTTTATCTCCAGTATGAATTATTCCTCCTTTCGCCTGCATTCCTACAGTGATGATTCATTACAAGTAATAGCGTATTTCTCAAGTTCTCTTTGTACATTTAATATTATTCGTCGCTCTCATCTTCCTACATGGAATTGTCTATTTAAGTGTTTCTTAATATACTGA
Organism: Rhizomys pruinosus; assembly: GCA_009823505.1. Taxonomy (NCBI): domain Eukaryota; kingdom Metazoa; phylum Chordata; class Mammalia; order Rodentia; family Spalacidae; genus Rhizomys; species Rhizomys pruinosus. The sequence continues at coordinate 518,277 of VZQC01007844.1, forward strand.
AAATGATGAAATAAGAATCTTTTTCACCAACTTGTATATATTCTTATAGGTAAGTCACCTTCTGCAGTATGAGTTCCCTTGTGTGTCCTAAGTGACAAGTTTTGAGTAAAAGACTTGTCAAATAGACAACTTCAGCACACAGTTTTGTCATAGTACTTTTATCACTTCCGTATTGAATTTCTCCTGTGATGTCATGTTAGGACCAAATGAATTTGGGAGATACAGAAAACTTTTTTTTCAAGTTTCCAAGCATTGTATGGATTTCTAGCTCAGTCATAAAGAGTCTATTATGATGTAGTCTATTACTTTTGATTAAGTTTTGGAGTCCAGACTTACACGTTTTTCGCAGTTTCTCTGATTTTTGGAAAGGTTTTTTTCTCCAGTATTGACTATTCTGGAATGTTTTCTATACCAGAAGTCTTTGGGATATATCTTGGAGGTAAACAACATATTTCACATTTTCTCAAAAAACATTTGTAAGGCTTTTTCTCCAGGTATGATTCTATGACTGTCTTCCTAAGATACTGAAATTGTGGGATAACGCAAACTCATTTAACCTGTTTCGCAAAAACCAAAGTTCTCCTCAACATTTTTAAAAGGTTTTTCTCCAGTATGAATTCGTTGATGTGCTCTAAGACTTGAAAGGTCGGCAAAACACTTTTCACAGTTTTTGCACACAGTTTGTAGTTGTTTTCTCAGTATGAAGTTCTCATGATTGGTCTCTACAAGAAGGTCGTATCAATTTAAGGGCTAAAAGCAACTTATCACAGTTTTCTAACATTTGTAAAGGTTCTTCTCATTCAGTATAAGCCAAAATTCATTATGCAATGTTCATATTTCTGAAACAATCGTCGAAACCAATTTATGGGCAAAACCACACTCATTATTCATAGTATATCAAGATTATGACATATAGGTTTTAGGATCTTGCAGCTTATGATTTCTCTTTTCTTTCTTTTTTTTTTTTTTTTTTTTTTTTTTTTTTTTTTTTTGGTCTTTCAAGACAAGGTCCTCCCTATAGACCTAGATGGCCTGGAACCTTGCTCCTATCGACCAGGCTTGGCCTTGAACTCCGACGAGATCCCCTGCCTCTGCCTCCGAAGTGCTATTCCCTATTTTTTTAATGTTTATTAGGCTGAAAATGTCACGTTTTCCTTAAGGGAAAGATGTTTCAAAACCTCCTCCTTGGCAAGCCCACACAACTATCCAGGTTCCTGCCTTTGTGCTCCACACTGGCTTTTTCCCTTCCCATGGTCACAAAATGAGGTCCAGTTAGCACCATGTCCTGTCTTGATCTTCCTGTACTGGCCTCCATGATACAGCCTGGGTAGTCCAACCAATGGCAGTCTATACCTGAAGAGGCTGAAACCCCCAGTGGGTTAGCCCTCGCTCATACACACACACACACACACACACACACACACACACATATATATATATATATATATATATCAAACTATGTTATATCCAAATCATATTTCAGGTTTCACATTTTTCCATTTTGATTTTATATTACTCTAAAATATGCATACGTACCCTCTACCCATATACCAAAATTCCAAAGTTTGAAAATAAATGGTGGGTTAATTCTAGAACCTGCTAAGGGAGTCACAATATAAGATCTCAGTTGCTTTCCAATCACAAGGAACATAACATTACCATTAACACTGCTCAGTTCACCTTACAACTAGGTACTTGGTACTAGCATCCACAGATTAGCCATTTGTTTTTCTGAGGCTGTGTTACTTCACTTAGCATGATGTCTTCTAGTTCCATCCACTTACCTGCAAAGTTCATGATGTCATCATTCTTTACTGCTGCATAGAACTCCATTGTGTAGATGGACCACATTTTCTTGATCTGCTCATTGGTTGAGGGGCACTGGGTTAGTTCCAGCTCTTCACTATTGTGAAGAGAGCTTGCGCTCCAGCTGGTCTGCCTGAAGCCCCCAATCTCTATGCCGAGACACTGTTTTTAAAACAAATGGAAAAGCCAGGCCTGGTGGTTTGGTGCACGCCTTTAATCTCAGCACTTGGAAGGCAGAAGCAGGTGGATCTAGGTGAGATTGAGGTGAGCCTGGTCTACATAGTAAGTTCCAGGCCAGTTAGGGCTACAGGGAGACCCTGTCTCAAAACTACAATAAGAACAACAAAAAACCTCCACCAAACACATATGCACACACATACACACCCCACACATGAATTCCTGATACCTTAGTTAATTTGTATTTACTTTTTTAACTATTAAGAGGGTTTGTGTTGTAATTCCCAGCAAGCTTTGTCTGATACCAGATAATGTTATTTATTCATTTTAAGTGACTCATTATTAATCTTGTTTAAATTGTGAACTATGCAATGTCTTTTTTTTTTGGTCTTTTCGAGACCGGGTCTCCCTGTAGCCCCTGGAATTTGCTCTGTAGACCAGGCTGGCCTTGAACTTACAAAGATCCGCCTGCCTCTGCCTCCCAAATGCTAGGATTAAAGGCGTGCACCACCATGCCCGCCTATACAATGTCTTAAGTGAACTGACTAAGCTATCTTATTGATTTTTAGTATAAGTTTATATTGAAGATATATTTTATTATGAAGCAGGATTTTAACCTTGAAATGAGAAGACACACAGCAAGGAAGGTCTTGGAACTTTGGAGGATAACAATCATCCTTCCCCTTTGGGTCCCCTCTTTTCTACTGTAACTCCTCACTCTGAATCCAGATACAGCCTCAGGCAATGACTGCAAATGTGACCCCAGAGTAAACGACACTGTAGTCAAACTAGTCTCATTGCAACCAGTTCTTTTTTTTTTTTTTAATTTTCTCCAGCAAAGCACATTGGTGATGCAACCAGTTCTGCCTGTCCTGCCCTGCCCTGCACCCCAACCCCAGCCTGCTTCTGTCCTGTTCACTACAGCCTCCCTCTCAGAATCCTTTCCCCAGGTCCTGCTGTCTGCCAGGTATTGTCCTTGATGGTTTATGTGCATAATCCCATTCAATCATGGTCAAAACCTGGAACTAGAATTATCATCTCTAGTTTCCATAAAAGAAAAGTAAGAGGCTTGGAATTGTCTACAAGGGAACAAGGCAGACACAGCTCCTTCCCTCATGGAGTGTAGACCAATCAGGGTGTGAAGACATCAGACAGAGAACTATATTACTTATTTAATTGCAGTTCATATAAAGGAAATGCTTAGAAGGGGAACTAACAAACGAGAGATCAATGGGACTTAGTGTGTGTCTTGGAAAGCTATAAAGATAGAGACAGAATGAGGTTCAGGAGAGATCTCACGAGGATGCGCCTTCTAAGTGGAAATCTGAATTAGTCAGATGCAAAGGGAGTGTGAGAGACAGGGGAGCATGTAGACCTAGGGAAGGTGTGCGTGGGACTGTCCTCAGGCCAGCCTGATGATGGGGGAAATGTGATAATCTAGGAAGTGAAAAGTGCAGAAAAGTGAGAACATGCCTTCAGTTCTGGATAAAGGACCTCCAAGGTGTTGATGATGTATACAAGTGACAATGTTGGGCAGGCAGCTGGAGATAAAGATTGGTTACTAGAGGAGAGATGGTATGATGTGATTATCCTGAATAGGGTGGTTAAAATCACACAAGGGAGACATTACAGATTAAGAAGAAAGGGTTAGAAATACCACTAGCATTTAAGGTGCAAACAGAACAAGACCTCAGTGGAGGAGGCTATTAGTTATTTCTGTACTGCTGTGACAGAAGACCTTACAGAACAGCTCACACGGAGGAGGACCTACTTTGCTTCAGAGGATTGAGTCAATGGTTGTGCTGGTTAGCTTTAGTGTCAACTTGACACACCTGGGTTGAGGGAGCCTCAATTGGGGAATTGGCTCCATTGGACTGGCCTGTGGCCACATCTATGGAGTATTGTCTTGATTGTTGAGCAATGTGGGAGGGCCCAGCTCACTATGGGTGTTGCCACCCTGGGCAGGTTATTGTGTACCATATAAGAGGGCAGGCTGGGCATGGGCCAGGGGAGTAAGCAGCACTCTTCCATGACCTGTGCTTCAGCTCCTGCCTCCAAGTTCCTGCCCTGAGTTCCTACCTTGGGCTCCCTGAGTGATGAACTGTGACCCAGGAGATGTAAGCTGAATAAACCCTTTCCTCCCCAAGTTGGTGTCAGTCAGAGTGTTTTGTCACAGCAATTGAAGACAAACTAGAACATGGACTAACTGCTGATGCAAATTTTACTAGCTAGTAAGAGGCAGATTATCTTTGGTCCTTTGAGATAATATCTGGGTGGAAGAAACTCACCAAAGCAGACCAGATGGGCTGACCTTGAGCTCACAAAGAACTGCCTGCCTCAGCCTCAGAGGACTGTGGTTAAAGGTGTGTGCCGCCACACCTGGTCCAAGATGCCACCACACCTGGTCCAAGAATTCATTCCCNTGGACCAATCATTCAACACTTGGGCCTGGGGTGCGGGGTGGGGAGGGGGAGGGCATTTCCTAGGCAAACCATAACAGAGACTATGCTTTTCATGAGACTGTGGCATGAAGAGGGAGGCAGTATATTGCTTACAGTGGAATGTTCCAGAGGTATAAGGTTGATGGAGAGAGGCAATAACTAGACTGTTGAATCCTGGGTCAATGTAGAAAGTTAATTGGGGAATGGAGTGTTTCCAAAAAGATTTCTCCATGCAAAGAGTCCTCACACCCCAAATTTAGCTGGACAGAGCAGAAGAGGGTAAGTCAAGGATTAGAATTCAAAGTAGGGTCACCGGAATGTGAGGAGGACCCTGTAGCCCTCTGAGCATCTGAGGCGAAGGAAATGGCCGCCACACTGAAATGTTTCAGTCTGTCTTGGGCTGAAGAGTTGAACTAGGAACTAAACAAGAATGGCATTTTGATGAACAACAGAAGACTGCAGAATCTCTATGTGGCTACAGATTGGATCTCAGTGACTAGATGAGAGATGCAAATAGAGACACAATGGGTTGAAAGAGGAGTAGGCAGAGCCGAGGCCGGAAACAGCTTCCAGGAAGCTTTCTTTTTTGAGTGGAGCACTCTGAAGAGCTAGAGGAAAGGTAAAAGAGTGACAAAGGGGACTGAACGGAAAGTGTCACGGTTTGGCAGCTGTCCTTGAAGCCTGAAGTGGTCCCATTTGCTCAGAGCGGATGCATTTGGATTTTAATAGGAAACAATACTATAATTTAGAACAGCGCATGCCAATAAACAGTACAATGGGAGTCACACAGGAAATGTAACATTTTCCTTTTAGTCACATTTTAAGAAGGAGCAGCTGAAATTGATTTTAATAGTATGTTTCATTTAATCCAGAATATATAAAATATTACCATCTCAACATGTATGTAATCCACATAAAAATTATTAATAAAATATTTTTGGTCTTTTAGAATCTTTAAAATCTAGAATGTAGCTTACACATATAACACCAGTTTAGACTAGCTATTCAAATGATATTTCTAGTCAGTGTATTGGACATTGCTGGCCAAGAAGTTCCCAACTATTGGACCCTGGGGTTTTTTGCTTGCAACTTTGGAACAGCATGGTTGGAACCTGGCAACCCTGGAGCCACTCACCCAGAGTGTGATCAGTTTGACACTATTTGCCTCAGCACGTCACACAAGCACGATGGGTGTCATGATCAGAAAATTGGTGTTTGGGACCATGGACTAGACACAAGGATAAAGTCTCAAAAATCAGCCTGAGATGAGGAGATATTTTCAAGAAAAGGTAAAAAAAAAAAAATGTCCAAAGTGCTTTTATGCAGTGAGCCAATGAAAATAAAGCAGATTAAAGAAAATCTGTTAGACACGATATTTCAGAGAGCCATCCTGGGGCCCAGCAAGGTGATTCTGGGTAAAGGTGCTTGTTATGCAAGGTCAGGTAAAGGTGAAAGGAGATAAGTAACTCCACAAAGCTTTTCTCTATTGATTTCCACACTGATGCTAGGGCATGTGTCTTCAGTAATAATAACAATAATAATAAAAAATTATTTTTAAAAAGAAGTCATGCCAAGAGGCAACTTCAGGTCATGGAAGAAAAGCGTTGGGCAGTACAGGAATGCGCTCCTCTGGGCACTAATGACAAAATACGTTTGTCATGAATGATGCCCAAGGTACAGTAACTCCCTAACTTGCTGGAGAACTAGGAGTGTCACCTCTCTGGGTTCCCTCACCCAAGTTTCCAAGGAATGGGCGGGACGTTGCCATGTGTCAGATCCATCCTGGCTATCCTTTGGTTCCACACATCACAGCCACCTGCCAGGTTCCCTGTGCCTCTGCAGGCCACTTTGGGCCACTTCGAGTCCACCGTCCATAGGGCTGCTGCCCTTTATTAGAGCCCACGCTAGCCCTGATGTCATCACTGCAGATTTTAATCACGTTTCTAAAAGTAAGAAAAAAACTGAGATTCATTTCTATAATACACTGTGTTTAACCCAGTATATATAAAATATTATCATTTCAACATGTAATCCACAAGAAATCCTCCTGTGGTTGACTAAAGAGTTAAAGAACACCAAAGGGAATTTGGGCACAGGTGTTAGGCCGAAAGTCGCTCATCGTGCTCATAGGGTCCTCCCTCAGGCCGGGTCCCTTCAATGGCTTTCCTGTCCACACAGAGCTCCAGCCGTCAGAAAACACTTCTCTCCTGGTTTAGCATCTCCATCTTTTAAACTGCTGTGATTCCTGAAGAGATGTTGGCCTTCACATTCACTAATCTGAATGTGTAGTTTGAGAAAGAGAGAATCTTCAAAAGAATTGAAGGCTTTATCTTTAAAGAAATACAATCTACTTACTTCTAAAATGAAAGCTGATACAGCAGAGAAAAAAAGTTGATACAGGGCTGGAGAGATGGCTTGGAGGTTAAAAGCATTGGCTGGTTTCACAGAGGATTCAGTTCAATTCTCAGCACCCCAAATTGCAGCTAACAGCCACCTGTAATTCCAGTTCCAGGGGATCTGAGCCCTCTTCTGACCTCCACAGGCATTGCATAAAATAGGTGCACTTACATAACATGTATACACAGGCAAACACTTATACACATAAAGTTAAAATAAATAATAGAATTTTAAAAATATTTTAATATAATACTTTTATTGATGTTTTGTGTGTTTCAGACATCATTTTTCAGTTCAACTTAGACATATTCCCCTTTCCCTTCCTCCCCACCCCACCCCAGATCATGCATTCTGCTGTACATGTCCTGTATCTTTCAGTCTTTTTAAAGTTTTTCTCTGCAAAGGTTTATTGTTTTGGGCAGAATTTAACTATATCAGTCCGTTCTTTGAACCAGTCCTTATTTTGTTGTGGTTCCTTCCCAATTGTATTGCTCCAAAACATGCCTATATAAATGTCATATATGTACCAGAATTATGTCCTCCAGTAATAAACTGTATGTTAATTCTGACATATGTTTAGGAGTTCACATTTTTCCCTTTAATTTTATATTGTTCTAAAATATGAATATATAACTTCCGCCCATGCACATTAATTACCATGTCTGAAAGTAAGTGGTAAGTTAATTCTAGGGCTCATTAAGAGATTCACATTATAACATCACAGTTGCTTTCAGATAGAAAGAAATATGTACTTTTTTAAAAATTTTATTTATTTTTGTATGTGTATGAATGTACCTTCTGCATGTAGGTTTGTGCACCCATGTTTTGCAATGCCGCAGAGGTCAGAAGAGGGTCTCAGATTCCCCTGGAACTGGAGTTCTCCTGGAATTGCAGTTACAGACAGTTCTCAGCCACCATGTGGGTGCTGGGGATGAAACCCGGATCCTCTGCAAGAGCAGTCGGTGCTCTTAACCGCTAGGCTATCTCTCCAGCCCCAGATAGAAAGAAATATAGCAATAATGTTGCTAAGCAATAGAATTTTTAAAGAAAAGAAACAAAAGCGGGGTGTGGTTGTGCACGCCTTGAATCATAGCACTTGGGAGGTAGAGGCAGGTGGATCTCTGAGAGTTCAAGGCCAGCCTGATCTACATAGCAAGAGCTACAGGGAGACCTTCTCTCAAAAAAACAAAGCAAAAAAAAAAGAAACAAAAGGTTGAAAGTAGAGTCTCAGCCAATCCCCCATTATATAATATATTTCTGTGACAGCTCTCATTTGTAGATAAATTTTAGAATATAAATTACATAATATATGTCTTTCTCTGATTTTTTTGCAACTTATAGTTGTTGCTCATCAAAATAAAAAATATCAGTTTCCCTTTATTTTCTATGTAAAATTTCTTAAGTCAAAGCGGGTGAGCCACTCAGGGTGTAGTTCAGGTCAGTGGCTGCACCCCATTTATTCATTCATCATCATCTGTCCACTGATGGCTGAACAAATGTGTAAACTCAGAGGGATGTCCAAGGTAATGGATAATCATGCCCAATACTCTAAATTGACACCAACTTTAGTTCTAAAATGTGTCGTCAGTTCAGGACTCAAACCAATGATGAATGTTGACATGATTTTCTTTGGCAGCAATCTAAAACGAATTCATCTTGTTCAGCTAGTGCTACAAAATGTTTGATGAATATTGTTTTTACATTTTCATGTTATTTTATTTATAAAAATGCATGTACTTTACCTTCAATATAAGTTTAAGTTTAATCGTCAACAAAATTTAGCAGATAAAAATGGCAAATATTCAGAAATAATGAAGTGGCTTTTTTAAGCTGAATAAGTAGAAGCTCTTCATTGTTGCTCTCCAGCTCTGGGTTTATAAACGGTTTCCTATAGTTCAAAAACATTCTTCTTTAGAAAGAGTCCTGTGTTCTTGACATAACAATGAAAATTCATTGTTAGAGCTAATTTAAATATACAAATCTATTTTGTCCAACATTGCTTAATTGGCCCCCCATTTTTCTCTATTCCTCCATCTCGATGTCCTTATTGGATGAAAACACACTACTTCCAAAAAAATTAAAGTGTGAATTTGGCTATGTTTCATTATATATTTTTTAAATTTATTTATTTCTTAAATTTTATTTATTTTTGTGTGTGTATGAATGTACTATCTGCATGTAGGTTTGTGCACCCGTGTCGTGCAATACCGCGGAGGTCAGAAGAGAGTCTTGGATTCCCCTAGAACCTGGAGTTCTCCTGGAATTGCGAGTTACAGAGGTTCGCAGCCGCCAATTGTGGGTGCTGGGATCGAACACTGGTCCTTACAAGAGCAGCTCGGTGCTCCTAACCGCAGGCATCCTCCAGCCCCCTTTTCATAATTTTTATAGGCAATCACACACCCACATTTAAATTTCTTGTTTAAGAAATCTATGTTAGTATTTATAACAAAAACTGATATAAAAATTGCTTCCTTTATATCTTTGACTTTTCACAGGTTTTCAAATTAAATTCCTCATGAAGTGATATCATAACTTTCATTTTACAGGGAAGAAAACTGATCATTCAAAGGATTAAGGATTTTGCCAAATTTCTTGGAGTTGGAACTCAAAATCAGGTTTTCTGAATTTAAATTTTATTCCTGTTGCTTTGTGAGGACTGGGTTCAATCTTTGGGCACACAAATAAACAAAAACCAACCAACCAAATGAACAAGAAACATACCAGAGGTAGTTCCTGTCAGCAAACTAGTTTCTCACCTATGAGTTTAATGTCTTGAGTTAAGGAGGAAGGAAACAAACTCTCATTATGTTGGCGAAATTGTAATGAGGCCGTGGCGCTGGATGAATGGCTGGACAAACCTGTCATGCTTTGTTTTCTTTTCCTGTTTTTTTCTAATTTTCATTTTTTATTGAATGCTTGGTATTATCATAATAAGTTCTCCCAATTCAGTCAGGCATGAGATCCCCTTTGGGCCCTGCACACCACCCCATCCCCCCTGCCCGCCATCTCACCAATCCATCACACGGCCCAAACAGGGCTTCTGCATCTTTCTCTGTTTTGTTTTTTCATGTTCTTTAGACAATAAGTGATAAATTTATAGGAGTAACAAGCCATCCTTATGGAAAACCAATTTGCAAGCAGTTGTGCCCAACACCCCACAGCTGCATGGTATCCCACCATCCACAGGGGGGGCTTGATATTTGCAATCAAGTTGATCAGAATGAGTGCCAGTGCTTATTGTATGTTTCAATCCCCAATTCAAGCCACCCCCAGGCGCCCGTACACTCCCGCTCTCTTCAGATTGTTCCCTAGCTTAGAAAGGGGCACAGGTGGACAGAAACAAAACAAGCTCTCTTTCTCTGTAGCTGTGTGTCTTTGGACTCTGAGTTAATTCCGGCTGTTTCCTTTCATGGGCTGACAGTTGTTGCCAGGCATAACCTTTCGATATCCTACTAATGAAGCACAAGGCATTAGATATATAGGTATTTAAAAAGCGTAATTGTGTATGGTCGGTTTATTGGTAGAGACACAGATTTTGGTATGTAGATGTTAATCATGAATTACATTTTTTTCTGTGAAATATGACAGGGTCTATTCTTGTGGCTTAATAACATCCCCAACCACGTAGAGGAGTAAGCTATGTGCATCAGCCACTGAATTCACCAAGGAGAGAACCAATACCAACTAGATTTGGGATATACAGACGAATGGCTGACCACTGCTTGCACAGTATTTCCACAGGTGGGTGTAGCTGTGACTGACAAGAGTCTTATCTTGACCAAGGAGACCCATATTGCATATTGAGAAACAGATATAAAAATTTGCTTATTTGAGTTTAGTGGCCTTTGGTAACACTGCTCTGTCATACCCAGAGACCATCATGTAACTTGCAAGTGTGGTCTCCATACATTTTCCATGTTTAACAATCAGGCGTCATTCCAACAGCAGGCCTTATCAACCCGCTCTCTTGCAGTAGTATCCCAGTTTGGATGTAAGGAGCCTTACCTTTTTGTGGGGTTGATATCCCTGGTCAACATTGCCACTGGTAGAAATAATCCATTATGTTATGTCAGAGTCTCCTGTATGAATATATTTTGCTTTAGTGCACAGCTAAGATATAGCTTAAGGAGGCTTAGCATTATATTTGGTTCTGAATAGGAGAATAATCGTTTCAGTTCACATGTCTATTAGTCAATTAAAAAAGGCAGTTTTAGTTTTTAAGTTTTTTTTTTTTTTTTTTTTTTTTTGTCTTTTTGAGACAGGGTTCTCCCTGTAGCCCCAGGCTGTCCCGTGTTTTATAAGAGACTACCTCAATCTACACGGATGAGAACGACCTATCATCTACTTCATTCATCATATTTCTCCTTAGTTCTATGGTGGGAGTTAAGAAAGTCTCTCGGTAATTAAAACCTTGTTGGCCATAGAGGTAGCTTTGTTAGACTCATTAAAAATAGTTGTTACTAGTAGGATCCACAGAGGGGCCTGATGTCTGCAGCAATCTGAGGCTTTCTTCCCTTCAATGCCCAGAGGAGTCAAATCCTTCTGCTGGCACTTTCTGGTACATCTACTCACTACAAGCTGTATTTTCTTTCTCAGCATTAAGTTGGTGACATTTGACATGGAACATCAAATCCTTTCCCATAGTTAGTTTTGAAAGATTTGAATTGCAAGGTTTTTTTGACAAAAAGTTTCATATATATATCTGATCCCCCTTTTTTGTTTCTTAGGTTTTTTGTTTTTTGACCCATGAGTACTCAAGAAAGCAGTTGTATATGCATACCTATAGGGTATGAATCAAGGCACAGATTTCATCATATTCACCTATGCTGTTTGGGTGAGTATGTGAATTAACTTGGGAAACAAACTTAATTTTTAAGTTAAATCATCCTATAGGTGAAAGAGATTGCTACAGGGTGATACTGTACAACAGCAAAATTATAGAAACATTTGTATATGCCAATCTCCGAAAGTTATTGTTATACAGATTTTATTTTATTTTTTATTTTTTTTAATTTTTTTTTTTGGTCTTTTTGAGACAGGGTCTCCCTTTAGTCCCAGCTGTCCTGGAACTCACTCTGTAGACCAGGCTGGGACTTAAACTCACAAAGATCCGCCTGCTTCTCCGCCCCAAGTGCTAGGATTAAAGGTGTGCACCACCACGCCCGGCTGTTATACAGATTTTAATTAAAACAAATGTGGACAACAGCAATTTATATCTCCAATTAACTCAGATGCATTACTGTTTTTATCAGAGCCTTTAAACCAATGTTGTTTAATATACACATATTTACTTTTACTAAGTCCTAAAACACCATGTAACCTGTAGACAGAGTCTGGGCAAAACTGGATACTTGTTGAACTCACGTCAATTAAATTTGCATTAATCGAATATACACCCGTGTCCCTCTCCCGCCCCTCCCACCTTTCCCGAGTTACAATTTCAGTCAGTTTTCTGATGCAGTCTTTCTGTTGTTGTTCTTTTAATATGCATCCCTCTCCACAAGAAATATTTATAACTGGGTTATTGGCACTAGCATCCACATATGAGAGATACCATTTGTCGTTGGACAATTGATTCTATTTTTTTGTCTTTTTCCAGACAGGGTCTCCCTGTAGCCCCAGCTGGCCTGGAACTCACTCTGTAGACCAGGCTGGCCTTGAACTCACAAAGATCCACCTGCCTCTGCCTTCCAACTGCTAGGACTAAAGGCGTGGGCCACCACACCCTGCTACCTGTCATTCTAAACACTAACATGACAGATTTCATATAGGTTTCTTGAGTAAAATAGTTAATTTACCTGGAGAGCAAGTAAGTACCAATGAGTCTCTTGAAAGATCTTGCAGGAGCCAACAGGAAGGTATACTCTTGACTTTTCTGTAGCTATGACAGCTGCTAAAATTGCCCACCTTCTCCTAGGTAAGAGCTACCAACATCAGAACTCTTAGAGAGTTACAGCATATTTCATTTACTTAAATTCTTTTTATTTTTAATCAGTACTAATGCAGTCTTATATAGTCCTTAGCATATGTTGGGCGCTGTTTTGTATGACATATATGAGTGTATGTGTACACATACCATAAAAACAGAATGGTTGGGAGGCAGAGGCAGGCAGATCTCTGTGAGTTCAAGGCCAGCTTGGTCTACAGAGTGAGTTCCAGGACAGTCAGAGCTACAGGGAGACCCTGTCTCAAAAAGACAAAAAAAAAAAAACAAACCCCAAAACAAAAAACCTGAATGAATCTAATTCTCAAAACAATCTTTGATTTAAGTACAATTTTTTACACCTATTTTTTAGATGAGATAATTTAAATACAGAGAAATTGAGTAATATGAAAACGTGTAGGTTACAGAGCTAGGAAATCAATGTCCTCAAATTAAATATATACAAATGTATCAGAACATAAGAGAAGCTGCAAATGTCCTAGAACAAAATGAGAAGTTTCTTTTTCTGGATGTGATGGCACATATTTAATTGCAGTATTTGAGAGGCAGAGACAGGCGGATCTCTGCGAGGAATGCCTGGTCACTCAATGTAGGGAGTTCCAGGACACCAGTTGGGGCTATGGGAGACCTGTCTCAAAACAGTAGCAACAACAACAGCAACAAAGGTTTCTTCTTACAAGTATTTCTTTCCAGTTTTTCTCAGTATAAGTAACTGCAATGGTTGAAAGTTGAAATTTTTCTTTTTTTCGAGACAGAGTCTCATGATGCAGTCCTGGCTGGACCTTTTCTTTTGACTTATGAGTATAGGTAATTTTTGAAGTGCACTGCTCCAACTGGTAAAAATATTTCACTCACTTTCTCTCCCCCAAATTTTCTCCAAAATATTGGTAATTACATTATTTTTCACATTTCATTATTTTGTTATTTTTATTTTATGTGTATGAGTGTATTACCTGCATGTGTGTAAGTGTACCCGTGTCCTGAAATGCCCAGGGAGGTCACACAGTGTGTCTGATTCCCCCTGGAACTAGAGTTAGAGATGATTTGGTCCTGGGACTCAAACCTGGGTTCTCTGCAAGAACAGCCAATGCTCTTAACTTCTATTTTTTTTTTTTTTATCTTGACTCCTAATATTGTCCTTGAATCTATATTTGCTCCTTCTGATATTCACTGTATCTTTTGATATTCCTGTCAGGATTACCTGCTAGCACAATGCTACATGCACAGAAATAAACACAGTCAACACTTGATGTCCATGGAGGATTGGTTCCAGGAACTTACAAATACCAGAACCTGTGAGTGCTCAGGGGCCTTATATACATTTACAAAATATTAGTGTATATATACATATATATATATATATATCATACATACATACATCCTTTCATACATCTTAGTCATCTACAGTCTTTCTACTATCTAATATAATAATTTTAAACACTGTGTAAATAGTTGTTATACTGTACTGTTGAGGGAGTAATGACAAGACTAAAATGTCTGAACATGATCTGACAGTTACAGTTTAAATTGATGTATTTTTTTGTTTAGTATCCATACCTTTTTTTTCTTTTATTGAGTTTTTTTTACATGTTTCATACATAATACTTCAATCAGTCTTACTCACCTTTATACCCGCTTCTCCCTTGGCACTCTCCCCAGGTCCCCACCCCCTCCTACCCCCTGCCTGGGTTTACGCATTCTGTCATTTGTGCTAAGGTCCATTGTGCCAAACTACTCTCCCTGCCCACTCCACAGAGTCAGCTCATCCCCCTGAGCTCTAGTCAGCCTGTCCAGACTCCCTTTTCTAGAGAGGGCCAGGTCTTCCTCACCCACTGCCATCAGCTTCCACTATTTCTTCAGCGAAGTTGGGCTCTGTTACCAATTCTGCAGTTCTGTGCTGGGTTTTTGTCCAGCTGAGCTTGCATGGGTCTTGTGGATGCTGATACCAAAGCTGTAGGCTCATAGGAGCAGGTTCCCAGGGGCTTTCAAGATCATTTGTTTTTGGTTTTGCACCACCTCCTCTTATAATCTTTCCACCCCCTCTTCCACAATGTTCCTTGAGCCAGGTGAAGCTGAATATGGGTGACCTGTCTGTGGAACCACACTCTGTAGACTTCATGGTTTGGTCATTCAGGCCCTGTTGAGTTCCTGGTCTCCTATTGCATGGAGGAGCTTCCTTAATGAGAGTTAAGAGGTAGTCAATACCTTCTTGGGTCCTTGTTCTATGATGCTTGGGGCTTATGTGTAGAGGTTGCATTGTAGATGTATCATCATGAGCAATTCACAGACCTTGTCTGTGTGTGTCCACTTGTGAGACTCTGTACTATTCTCATCTGGTGCACAAATAAGTTTCTTTTCTGAGTGGTGTCTGGGATATTTGTCTGTAAGTATAAATATATCTCTTTTGTAGTTAGTAAGATATTACCTTAGCCTAGGAATGTGTCTACCTTGGGGATTTATCTGAGATCTATGACCTCTCCAGTTGTGTGCCTCTGGCTATGTTTACAGTGCCACATGAGCTTCTTCCTACTGAGTGCGCTTTTGGTCCAATTAGTCAGCCATTGATTTCCCAAGATAAAAGTGCCACCACTGCACCAGTGTCATCTGCCGTGCTGCTCATTGACATGGATGTTTGGTCTGAAAGCGCGTGTTGGAGCATTTTAATTGATTTTCTTTCAGTGAATTTGTATAATTCCTCAGAGTGTGATTTATTTCTAGGGAATATATAAGTATGTATGATAAAATTTTTTACCTTTGTTCTAAAATACTCAAAAGTGGAAAAAAAAAAAAGCTGGTGTGGTGGTTTAATCTTAGCACTTGGGAGGCAGAGGCAGGTGGATCTTTGTGAGTTCCAGGCCAGCCTGGTCTATATAGTGAGTTCCAGGACAGCCGGAGCTACACGGAGACCCTACCTCAAAAAGACTAAATAAATAAATAAATAAATAAATAAACTCAAAATTGTGAAAATAAAAGACAAAAAAACATCTTTTTTTCCATTCAAGTTTGGTTGAATCTGAAAGTATCAGAACACCGGTAGAGAGGGCTAACTATAATAATTCTATATCACCAATAAAACTCACAGCCAGCCAGATGATTCCTCTTACTTTTCTGCTTTGTATTTCATGCTATCAACTGCTCAAAATAATTTCCCATTATAGTGTACTTCGTGATTGAAATGTGTGAATTTTCGTTGAGTATTTTTTCCACTGCAATTGTCAGTTGTCTTTTTTATTTTTATTTTCATTTTTTTTTATGTTTTTGAGACAGAGTCTCCCTGTAGCCCCAGCTGGCCTGGAACTTGCTCTGTAGATGATCAGGCTGGTCTTCAACTCACAGAGATCCACCTGCCCCTGCCTCTGCCTCCCAATTGCTGGGATTAAAGGTGTGCACCACCATGCCCAGCTTAGTTGTCTCTTTTTATTTGTTTTTATTTTTATTTTTAATGTTTGTTTGTTTGGGTTTGTTTTGGTCATCCCCACTGATGGAAAACATGTATTTCAGATCTTGTTACTTTGGTGCTCCAACTTCTTTGTCGCTCTACCTGTTTTGACGCATCTCTAGAAACTCTGACATCTTGGAATTCTGATTTCTTGTTCTGATTTGGTCTGACTTGTCTGGACCTGCCATAGAAATTATAGGGTTTCTTTTCATTATATGCTCGGATTATGTTCTCTATGTCGTGAATCACATTTCTGATTTTCGGTGGGGGTCTCTTGGGAACCCTTTCCTGAAGTACATTGTCCTAATTGCTTTGTATTGCTGTGATAAAACACTCTGACCAAACCCAGCTTGGGGAGGAAAAGGTTTATTTGGCTTTCATGTCCAGATCACAGTTAATTGTTGACAGAAGCCATGGTGGGAACTCTGGGAAGGAACCTGGATGTAGGAACTGAAGCATAGACCAGGGAAGAACACTGCTTATTGGCTGGCTCCTCTGGCCTGTGCTCAGCCTGAATTCTTTTTTTTTTTTTTTAATTTTTTATTTATTTCTGTATGTGGTAGGAATGTACTGTCTGCATGCAGGTTTGTGCACCCGTGTCGTGCAATGCCGCGGAGGTCAGAAGAGGGTGTCGGATTCCCCTGGAACTGGAGTTCTCCTGGAATTGGAGTTTCAGACGGTTCTCGGCCGCCATGTGGGTGCTGGGGATCGAACCCGGGTCCTCTGTAAGAGCAGTCGGCGCTCTTAACCGCTAGGCCATCTCTCCAGCCCTCAGCCTGCATTCTTACACAGAGAACTAAGACCACCTGGCCTGGAATGGTATACCCACAGTGGCCTGGGCCCTCCATCACTTAACAATTGAGAAAATGCTCAAAGATATATCCACATGACAGTTCAACAGAGGAATCTCCCCAGTTGAGATTCTGGCATCCCAGATGTGTCACGTTGACAACTGAAGCCAATCATGACACACATCTTCAAAGGATTTTTCCCCCAGAAATATTGAACAGAAAGTTAGGTTTCTAAGGCTTTGTATAGAGTAAGAAATATATTTATTCAGCTTCTATCTTGTGGGTGCCTTGCAGTGAGCACGCATGGGCAGGACCAGTTCCATAGCCACGGGTGGTAGAATGTTGAAACTGATAAGCTCCACACGTTCCCCAAGATGGTGTGGGTGTTATCACTCACAGAATGAGGCTTTCTGAGGCTCCCAGGGCAGGCACTAAGCCTCTGAGAAATGTACAATTTTACCTTGAACAATCACTTGACTACAGAACTTTACATCACTAATTTTTCTAATAACATCTTTCGAAAATCTCTTTGTTAATAAGATCCTTAATTTTCTTCCTGGAAACCTAATACAGTTGTTCGTGTTCTTGGTACATATTATGGAACTTTTAGAATTCTAAGACATAGATTTTTGTCTTCCATTCAGTTCTCTTGACATTCAACTATCTCCTTTTTGCTTGGTATTTATATTTTGCTTCAGTTCAGAGAAGAAAGATAAATTCTCTTCATTTGGTTGACTACATTCCTGGGAATGTTGTCTACTGAAGATATTGGAGATTTTTCCTCTCAGTCTTGTCTGTAATTTTTCTGAACTTTCCTCTTAGATCCCCATACATGCTTTTTGTTTTATGGTGACAGGAATAGATTTCTCTTTTAGCCCTTCTATTGTTGTTTTTTTATCATCTGCCAATCTTATACTGAAATCACAGAAACTCTTGTGGTTTGGTTGTTCTCTTTTCAGAGCAAACTGTTCTTGCTTTATGGATGAAATCTGTAATAAATTTCTTTAAAGGTATTTTATCAGTTGTTTATTTGGCTATGTTGGGAAACACTGTCCTCTGAGCATAACAGCCACTACATCTTAATCAGAGTAGCTGCGGTCACTTGCAAGAGACCTTCAATAAACTAGGCCTACTGATTTTAACTCATAGGAGGAATGGGGAGAATCTTTAGACCCTCGCTGAGAGTCCAGTCACTCCTTCCCCTCTGTGCCCCACTCCCAGATGTATGTAGTTCTTTTCCAGATGGACATGGTCCCTGAAGCTGCTAAAGTATATGGAGTGGAAGTTAACTAAAAGGGAGGGGGGCTCTATTTGTGCAGCTATGGGGAAGTTGTCATCCACACTGGGGTGAGACCTTTCACTGACACCACTGTTTGGAGTCACCTATGCTCCTATCAATATGCCCAATATATTCTTTGGCTCACCAAGAGGGCACCACTCCTTTGGTCTGTCATTGGTGCCTTACCTGGGATGAGAAGAAGGTTGTTTACATCTCCCCCAGGAAAAGTCAACACAAGAAAAAGAAAGCTCATTGTAGCAGCTCATCAAACGAAGTTGTACTAGTCTCTTATAGCAGGAACCTGGACAAGCACAGATTGGAGTTGGTCTTTTAAAGACTGTCTCTCCATTTTGAATCAGTGTTCCCATGTGGGCCTCTTAATGTCCATCTCCAGAGACTCAAAAGAACTACTGCACTGTTGGGTATGATGTCTGCTTCCACAAAAGGCTGAATTTAATCTATACCTTCTCTGTATCTCATACCTATTATTTTGCAACACTTTCATGAAAGTCATATCTGATAACTGAACTGGCTCACATGGGTACACTTACTCAGCCATTGGAAGGCATTTCGGGAGAAGATGAATCAACTAATCAGCAATGCATACCAAAGATATTAACTTAAAATTTAATGAGTCTTCTCTTTTAGTCTTTGCATCATCTCTTTTATGGGACAGTTTCTCAAATATCTGGTCATAGCTGGGTCTACTTGTAAGTAACTAGATTTATAATGTTGTATAATTATAAATATAGTATATTTTTAGTTTCAAATTTTTGCTTTTTCTGTATTTAGCATTTGTGATAAAGTTAAGGTTTCTCATGTTTTGTTAAGTCTATTTAGACATTTGTCAGCTTCCCATTATTACTGGACTACTAGATTCTCTTAAATGGCAGGATTATGATTATCCCAGCTCCTGTGTCGCTTGGCTATTGAAGGGAGTTTCCTTTTTAATTAGATAGACAGCAGTTCAATTATTCTTTAACTTTTCTACTATATACCCTTCCTTCTCTTTATTATGAATATGTGAGCTTTCTTATTTACTTCTGGATCTTGGCCCCCAAAACTTAAACTAAACCAGAACAGCTTGCTTTAGAAGGTGAACAAAGTTTGACTTACATTTGATTTCATTGTTTTTATTTTTCTAAGGATTTCTGGGAATATACTGGAATGGAAGAGAAAAGGAGAAATAAAAAGATTATGGAATTGGACCAATAGGGAAAAAGTTGGTTCTTGCTGAAAAGTTTCTCTTATTGAATTAGCAAAACTTTGTAAGCCTGTCATTGGTTCTATTTTTAATATCCCAAAGCTTCATTATTTCATAAATTCTTCCGAAGCAAATGTTTAAAAAATGCATTAAGAAGATGCTAATTTAACTCTACACATATGTACAGAAGTCATGGAGGTGGAAATGTTTTGGGGGAAGATGGTGGGGTCAAGAGAAGCAAGCTCTGACTTCTTTGAGTCTTTGCCAAAAGGTAGGAAGAGAAAGAAGTGCATTAAGATTATCTTATTGTTTATAAAGTTTGGGGGACATGGGTACCTAGGGTAAGATTCAAATGAACATTTAGAAAGTGAAGTGTTTGTCTAAGTAACAGAATCCAATAGCTTTGAAGGACAAACCTAATAATTCACAGAGGGTAACACCTTTGCAGATTTTATACTTTGCATCAATATACTGTGTTAGGTATAACTGTGGTGGTTTGAATGAGAAATGTCCCCCATAAGCTCATGCATTTCAATACTTGGCCCCAGTTGCTTTGCTGTTTGCACAGGTTTAGGGTGTGGCCTAGCTGGAGGAAAAATGTCCCTGGGGATGGGCGTTGCGTGTTCACAGCCTTGCCCCACTTCCTGCTTGCCTTCTCGGCTTCCTGCACATGCTTGAAGATGTGAGCACTCAGCTCTCTGTTCTGGGCACCTTCTGCAATGTCTCCTCTACAGTGATAGATTCTTACCCTCTAGAACCATAAGGCCAAGTAAACTCTTTCTTCTATAAGTTTTATCACAGCAACAGAAAAGTAATTACTACAGTAGCCAAGTATATTTAATGAATATGATTTCCTAATAGGAATGTTATAAAACATTTATAAAAAATATTTTGTCAGAGGCCAGGTGTGGTGGCCCATGTCTTTAATCCCAGCTCTTGGGAGGCAGAAACAGGCAAATCTCTGTGAGATCAAGGCCAGTCTGGTCTATGCAGTGAGTTCCAGGCCTGCTGGGGCTATAGGGAAACGTTGTCTCAAAAAGACAAAAAGAAAAAGAAAAAAACAAAATACTTGTAAGTACACAGAGATAAGGTTACTACTAAAAGAGAAAAAAAATCAAGAAATTGCCTTCCAAAGATTGTTCATCCATGTGTCAGCAGAGGCAGGGTAAGGATTAATGCTTGAGCAACAGCTTTGTATTAGGTACATATGAGGCCATTTACAAAAGTTCATTTTTAATTTTATAATTTTCCAAGGAAGTGTTTTTATTCTACTTTTTATATTGTCAGGTAAAAACATAGCCGGGCGTGGTGGCACATGCCTTTAATCCTAGCACTTGGGAGGCAGAGGAAGGCTGATCTCTGTGAGTTCAAGCCAGCCTGGTCTACAGAGTGAGCTCCAGGCCAGCTGGGACTAAAGGGAGACCCTGTCTCAAAAAGACCCCCCCCCAAAAAAAACCAAAACATATGTATAAGTTATATACAACACTATGGTTTGAAATATGTAAATGTATGCAATAGTTAAATCTGGTAATTAACGAAGCTTCGCATAGCTATGGTTTTAGGGTGGCGGCACCTAACCCCACTCCTTGCATTTCCATAAGTTTAATAAATCAGTAGACATACACTGCATTGCATATCTCTTTGATTTATTCCTTCTTTCTAACTATAACTTGTACTATTTTAGATATAAGTCATCTGAGGACATAACTTGTCAGGGTCTCAGATCAATTCAGTCAGTTTTGGGGGGCAGCAGTAACAAAATAGTACAGACTAGAGGCTTCAATGGGAAAATTTATTCTGGGGGCTTAAAGTCCAAAGTAAAGGTGTCATTAGGATTCCATTTTATGGGGGCCTGTCTCCTGGGCTCATAGGTGTGGGCTTCTTCTAGTTCCTTCTTCACTGTATCCTCTGTGTATCTCTGTGTATGTTCACTTTCCTCTTTCTACAAGGACCAGAGCCTCTGTGTGTGTGTGTGTGTGTGTGTGTGTGTGCGCGCACGTGTGTGTGTGTGTGTGTGTGTGATGGCCACCTTGTTATTGCTTGTCTCTTTGAAGGACTCATCTCCAAATACAGTCAGATTCTGGAATAAGGACTTCAGCTAATGAACTAATTGGCGCTGTCCCACAATGAGGTGCTGGGGGTGTGTAGCAGGGAGAGGGCTGTATGTTAGGAATAGTGAAAAGGACATGAGCTGTGAAGATGTACATTTTCCTTGTGTGAAATAAGGAAGGAACACATAGCTATAGGGAAGTGCTTCTTCATTATTTAGGCCAAACACAGAGTTGAGCCCAACTGGTGCTATGGGGAGGACATGCTGTGCATGTGCCTTATTCTTGAGTGCTCAGCCTGGGAGGAGTCTAGAAATTAGTCTTAGCCATTCACTTTACAGATAAAGATACAGAAATCCTGTTATAAACTGATTAGCAAATTGTCACAAAATTAGTGGATATAACAAGGCTACCTTTTTGTTACCAACTGTATGCTATTCACTGAAAATATATGGATATACACAATGCTCATGAATATACATATATGAGTATACGTGTGTGTGTATATATATGGGTATACATATATGAGTTCATGAATATATATGCATATATGTGTATATGTATATGTTCTTGATGTTCATATATGAGTATAGCCATCACAGTTATATGTGGCTGGAGATGCAGCCAACCAGTTTGCTTTCTGAATGGCAGCTGCTGCTCCCAGGCACCCCCTGGGTGAGGCGGCTCACAGAGACCGCCACTGAAGAATCCCATCCCAGGCATCCCCCTGGGTGAGGCGGCTCACAGAGACCGCCACTGAAGAATCCCATCCCAGGCATCCCCCTGGGTGAGGCGGCTCACAGAGACCGCCACTGAAGAATCCCATCCCAGGCATCCCCCTGGGTGAGGCGGCTCACAGAGACCGCCACTGAAGAATCCCATCCCAGGCATCCCCCTGGGTGAGGCGGCTCACAGAGACCGCCACTGAAGAATCCCATCCCAGGCATCCCCCTGGGTGAGGCGGCTCACAGAGACCGCCACTGAAGAATCCCATCCCAGGCATCCCCCTGGGTGAGGCGGCTCACAGAGACCGCCACTGAAGAATCCCATCCCAGGCATCCCCCTGGGTGAGGCGGCTCACAGAGACCACCACTGAAGAATCCCATCCCAGGCATCCCCCTGGGTGAGACGGCTCACAGAGACTGCCACTGAAGAATCCCATTACCCTTGTCATTTCAAATTCATTTTTCTCAGGGAGTTCCATAACACCTATGGAGACCAATGACCATTTTTATTAATGAAAGAATTCGCTGGGGAACTAACTGCCTTTGAAACTAGCAAACCTTTGTGCCAGCCCCCACCTTTTCTCTCGAGATTGGACCTATAGGTGGCAGCAACTGTTAGCTGTTGAGCCTAGGTGACATGTGCCCAACATTCTCTTGAAAGGCTTTGAATAGTTTAAATATTCTTGGATATTCAAAAATGAAATTTTCTCTAGATAAGAAAGTGAAAGATCAGCTTTGAGCTGTGACATGGGAATAGTTCACACACTGTAGTCAACATTATAGAGATTAAAAACAGCATAGGGGCTTGATACTCTATAACTAGACATTTGTGGTGTGATGATGGTAGAGTTCAGTCCTAAGATTTGTTACTGTACCGGTCAGATTGAATATCTCTTCTATTCCATCATTTTGTATAAAGGATTTTCTTTTTTTTTAATTTTTATTTATTTTCATATGTGTATGAATGTGTGTGTTTTTAATTTTTCATATGTGTATGAATGTGTGTGTTTTTAATTTTTATTTATTTTCATATGTGTATGAAAAGAGGGTGTCGGATTCCCTGGGAACTGGAGTTAAAGACGGTTTTCATCCACTATGTGGGTGCTGGGGATTGAACCCAGGTCCTCTGCAAAAGCAGTTGGCTCTCTTAACCGCTAGGCCATCTCTCCAGCCCTGTATAAAGGATTTTCAACATAATCTAGAGTAAGGCCATCAGTTCTTCTGTGCCAAGCATTCAATAAACGCTGGGATTTTAACTCATATACCATCTGTTTTATTTATTGTAAATGTGTCATAGAAATGTCCAACACTGTTTAAGTTTTTGCAAGTCAAACAACATTTATTTGCATAAAGCAGCTTTTAGTTTAAGGGTAATTTGTGGGGAAAATTCTATTTCCATTTGGATTATTTCATTGTAAATTTATTTGAGGGTTTAGAATTTTGTTTGTCTCTTTTGCCTAAGGAGGGACATCTGTATTCAATAGTCTTCCAAGTGTCCGTTAGGTTCTGCAACTGAGACAGTTTGGACTTTGTGTGTCTATAGGTGATTGCTAAGTGACGGCTTGGCATGACTAATATCAGTCATCTTCATGGTCTATATTGCTTGTGGCTCAATCCATTGGGGAAATGATGGATTGAATCAGCCACATTTCACCCAACTAGATTCAACCTTTGTATTTCTTAATTCAGAAGGTGGCTTTCTTTTTTTTTTTTTTTTTTTTTTTTTTTTATGTGTATGAGTGTACTGTCTGCATGTAGGTCTGTGCACCTGTGTCATGCAATGCTGCGGAGGTCAGAAGAGGGTGTCGGATTCCCCTGGAACTGGAGTTCTCCTGGAATTGGAGTTACAGACGGTTCTTAGCCATCATGTGGGTGCTGGGGATCGAACCCGGGTCCTCTGCAAGAGCAGTCGGTGCTCTTAACTGCTAGGCCATCTCTCCAGCCCCAGAAGGTGGCTTTCAATTATGGTATTTACCTACTAGACCTAAAATATCATCTAGAGTAAAACTTCTAATATAGATTGCTGGCCATTCATCATAGGCATATGCTTATTTGATTTTGTAATTTCCAAAGAAGATTTTTGTATGCATTACTTAGTGAGATTATATTTACTGTGTGAAGAAATATATTAATCCAATTTGAAAAAGAGAAAAAAAGGCATTACTTTTGTGTCAAAAGTGTTAGTGCATGTCAACCGCAAGATTTACTGAATCAAAACAAATGGTTACAAACCATTTGTTTTGATTCAGTAAATACTTGCGGAATAAATATTCCTGAATTATAGATATCGGTTAGAGATTTTTTTTTTAAGAATGAGGCATGGGCTGGAGAGATGGCCTAGCAGTTAAGAGCACCGACCGCTCTTACAGAGGACCCAGGTTCGATCCCCAGCACCCACATGGCGGCCGAGAACCGTCTGAAACTCCAATTCCAGGAGAACTCCAAACCCTCTTCTGACCTCCGCGGCATTGCACGACACGGGTGCACAAATTTGCATGCAGACAGTACATTCATACACATACAGAAATAAATAAAATTAAAAAAAAAAGAATGAGGCATAAGCTTTTTGGGTTACAAGTCTGGAAATAATTCATAAATTTTTATTTTGAAATTAAACTATAGTGGAAATTGAGCATAAAAGCTGAATATCATTTGTACTGGGATTTATCTAAGATTAAAGTCAAGGAGTTGACTCCTAAATGATTATTTGGGGGGATTTATTTATTTATTTATTTATTTATTGTGTTGTGTTGTAATGGAAGGAAGAGAACATAGATAGATATTTAGAAATTGACCCAGATATTATACATAATCAAATCAGCTATGGTGTGCTGGGTAAATTTACTCGGTACCTAAGAAAAGGTGCTAGAAAACAGGTACATTCCATAACTTAAGGTAATACTGAGAGAAGAGCACAATACAAATGCAGAAATGAAAGAATGTGCTTCAAACATGGACAGAGTCTACAGTGAATGTCCATGTTGTCCTTGCACTTGAAAATGCAGTAGTCCTTGTTTCACCTTTCAGTCCTTATCTTCAAAGATAAATATTTTCCCCAATGATTGTTTTTTTCAATTTCTCCAAAGTTCATATAAAATATAACAAGTCATAGCTTATAGTTTTTAAAGAATACTGCTTTTGTAGTTTCAAGTTTATTATTGTGAGCTAATAAAAAAAATTAGAAGAATTGGAGCTTAATCAACGATTCAGTTCTAAGTTTAATACCACCCCTGAACCCAATCCACTTTTCATGTCCTTAGACTTGTAAAATCAGTGTACAGTCTTGATGGTCTTTTTCACACTGAATTTGGTATCCTGAAACCACACAGGCCTGAATCTAGAACATAAATGTCTGCCTTCAGGCAACCCTGTTATTTTGGAGGTAAAAATATTGAATGTTTCCAAGATCAATCCTTTCTCCCCAGATCAGTCCCTTCTGTGGTATTTTTTGGAATTCTACATTTTAAAAATGCTTCCTGCAATTCGAGCAGACAAAAACCCAGCAGATACCTATGGAAATGGGCAGCAGGCCCAGATCTTAGCCAAAGAACTAAGGGATAGCTGGTTACTGCTGGTTGAGGAAGACCTATCTTTAAGGGAGTGACTCTAGATAGACTGACTAGACCCCAGTGTGTGAATTTGCACTAAGGGGTGTCAGGGGACACTACCTGAGTTGGTAGGCCTTAACATAAATGACAGAATGCATGAAATCCAATGGGGGGGGGGACCATGGGAGGGTGCCGATGGGGAAGAGGGCATAAAGAGGACGAAGATGGTGCACATGAAATTTGCCTAAACATTAATACACCCACAGACATTCACATTCGTACACCATCACTTAAGCTGTAGTTAATAGTTTACTTCACATAAAGAGTCTGGGGGAGGTATGTGTATGTGTGTGCATGTATGTGTGCAGGCATGCTGGCCTCTACATGACTACCTACAAGCCAGAGGTCCAAATGTCTTTCTCTCCCTCTCTTCACCCTATTTTTTGAGACAGGAGTCTCCCACTGAACCTGAAGCTCACCGTTTCTGATAAACTGGCCATTCAGTGAGCCCTGGGGACCTGCCTGGGGCTCTGTTCCCTTAAAGCTGAGGTTATACGTACACATCATGCCTGGCTTAACATGGTGCAGGGAATCTGCTCAGGTTTTTATGCTTGTGAAGCAAGCAGTTCACACACTGAGCATCTCCCCAGCCCCAACCCTAAGGTTGTTTAGGATAGCATAGTAAATTTACATCATTAGAAAAAGAATGTCCAGAAATGACCAAGGCCACTCGTGGCCATCTCTGCATGGCTTCACTGATTATAAGAGGAAAACCATGATGTCTTAGATGGGCATCAACTTCATGAGGGCAGAGTTCCCACCTGGTTTGTTCTTTGCAGTTTTGCCAGGATCTTAATAAAGTTTGGCACAAAAGAGCTGCCCAGCAAGTGCTTGCTAGGTGGATGAATCAAGAAGAAAGTTGCTGGAAAGATGCAATGATTCTGCTGTGAGAAAATGCCGAGCACGTCCATCTTAGAACTCAGACTCATGCAAACACAGAGGTACCCCAACTCACTAAGTTCCTAAGTTTCCGAGAGACTTCCTCTGTCCTACCCACCCATCAATCCTTTGGTATCAGGACCAGAGTGGCGCCCTTTCCTCTTCAACACTCAACAAGTCTACCTTTACCCTAAGAAAGAAAGCTTAGCGCTTGTTCCCACTGGAATGCACTAAGGCATTGTCAGACTGTGCTGTCCACTTAAGCAGCTGATAATAGTCCTTTGATGTAGAGCTTTGAACAAGAGATAAGAAGTAGTTTATCTAACCATAGCTCTTGCTGATAATCAACAGACCTTCTTCTATTCAGGACATTAGATAGAATTTTTCTACGTAGCTGTCCAGTCAACACGAAATCTTACCCGAATTTCATAGAGGCCATAGACCATATTGTCAAATTCCAGATTTCTCTCTCCCTTTCCCTTCCTTTAATTATCTTTCATTTTCCCCCGAATCACGTTTAGGTTGTAAACACAAGCAAGGATGGTATTCTACGTCAGCCTTATTTGCTTAGTCTTACCTGAAATTAAATAGTCAGAATATAAGCTTACAAATCTTTGTTGTTTTAAAAAATGTCAGTCACAGACATTGAGAGGTTTTCATTTTTTCT
This sequence comes from Rhizomys pruinosus, assembly GCA_009823505.1. Classification (NCBI taxonomy): domain Eukaryota; kingdom Metazoa; phylum Chordata; class Mammalia; order Rodentia; family Spalacidae; genus Rhizomys; species Rhizomys pruinosus. The sequence goes on from VZQC01007844.1 coordinate 545,682, forward strand.
ATGTGAAGAAACTTGATAGAGCCAACATGTTAATATAAAGGGAAGTATTATGCTACCTATTCATGTAATCCAGATTTGGAAGATTACAAGACCCTGTGTGTTTGAGAGTCCACGCTTACGTTTTTATGCTATTAAGACTCCTGAGGTAAATGGTCAGAAATGGGCTAACTAGGGGCTGGAGAGATGGTTCAACAGTTGAGAACACTTGGTATTCTTCCAGAGGACCAAGGTTCAATTCTCAGCACCTACATGGTGGCTAACGACCATCTGTAACTACTCCAGTTCCAGGGGATCAGACACCCTTTTCTGGCCTCTGAGATTGCAGGCACATAGCACAAAACACTCATATACATAAAGTAAAAATAGTAAAATATTTTTTTAAAAAAAGAAATGGGCTAAGGAGCCTCAAAAAGTTCACTTTACAGTGAAAAGATTTTAACCATCCCTTTACTTCATTTGTTCTTCACATTTGTTCAAGAAAAAAAAAATTAGTCAAAGGGCTTGCTTGGAAAATTTCCTTCTGGGGAGACTCTTTAGAAGCCCCCCCTTCTCACTCTAAATCTCTGGTTTTCTATTTCTTGGGTTTGGACACTGACTCTTGATCTCTTTCTGTGGTTTTGCTGTCTGCTTTTGTCTCTATGTTAAGCTTACTGACTTGCTTTAGTAAATCTAAGATATCTCACTCTGTGAACCCTCCTGGTCCACATTGTTGAAAACAGCTTAGCAGCAAGGCCAGCTCCTGTCCTGAGACTGTCAGCAAAAGTCTTCACAATCTGGGGTCCCCGGGGCCACCGCCTCCTGCCAGTGGTGGCTGCTGGTTCCTGGAGTCAGACAAGGTATTGTCATTCGGATTACACTGATTAGCTGCAGGGAGTTCGGTAACAGGAGCCCTTTCAATGGGGTCCTAGCATGCTGTCAGGTTGACTGTTCAAATACTGTTTTTTGGGATCCCCTCCAGCATTCTTTAATGTAATCCAGGCATGTTATTGCAGGTTCTATTTGAGAAAGGGGCTACTTACTTGTCACTTGAAATATTTTTTTAAGGGGGGAAAAAAAAACCCAGCTGAGAAATGAGAGAACATCGTATAAAGAAGAAGCAGTGTGAGGGAGGCAGGAAAGAAAGGACAAGATGCAGAAGGCCCCAGTGCCAAGCTTACATTAAGTGCAGGTGCGCTCTGCGGACTGAGAGTTCTGTTTTGTTTTACGTTGTAACTTTCTTGATTATGCATTGTTTGGGGGTTTGCTTTTCTAAGGAACTACCAAGCCCCAGGAAAGGGCAGAGGCATAGAGGCCCACTCTCTGCTGGAACTGGCTTTGGTGGATACCCAGTTTTACCTTCTAGTGGTGCTTCACTGCGTGCTATCAGGACAGCCTGCTGCTGGGAGGCAGGGAAAAGACGAGATCCAGATAAGTCATCGTTGCTGCTGTTCCCCCCCCTTCCCTGCTGAAACACAAGATCAAGAAAGTTCTTTAGATGTTGAGGTTTTCAGTGACCAACCATTTGACAATCTTCTCCGAGTAGGCATGAAGTGCCATATTTTGGGAGAGTTTTTCTGAGCTAAATCCCCTTGGATTGTCCTTGTGATGAATGTTCTTTTTAAGGTCGTAGAGAAGAGAATTTGGGTTTGAAGGGAGGAGAGAGGAGACATTGCAGATTCTGATCAGATTTGACACTCTCCTCTTTAATTGCCAATTCTAATCTCAACCCAGAAGGCTTTAAAGATGCCTGTCCCAGGGGAGCTGCTTAAATTCTGGAATGTAAGTATAACATATCTCACAGATACCATCTTGGTAAGTGTAGTAGAAACAGACTTCACGGAAGCCTACTCTCTTTTTCTGGGATCTCCGGATTATGTATTAATCTCGCACCCCTCACTCTCCTCCAATACATGTGTAGCATACACTCATGTATATACTTATAGGTACACACTCCATAGGTTTTGAGAATCAAGCTCAGATCCTCATGGTTTTGAGGAAGCAGCTTATCCACTGAGTCATGTCCAGCCCTAGGAACATGCTTATGTATGTTCATTGTAAAGTGTCTAGCTTCATGTCACATAACACACTCAGTAAATGACATTTCCATTTTCCTTTCCACATTGTATTGATAAGACCTTTTCATAAGAATTGATCCTTAGGGGCTGGAGAGATGGCTCAGCAGTTAAGAGTACCGACTGCTCTTGCAGAGGACCCGGGTTCAATTCCCAGCACCCACATGGCAGCTGAGAACTGTCTTTAACTCTAGTTCCAGGGGGATCCGACGCCCTCTTCTGATCTCTGAGGCATTGCACAACATGGGTGCACCAACCTACATGCAGACAGTACACTCATACATATAAAATATAATAAATAAATTTTTAAAAAATTTAAAAAAGAATTGATCCTTAAAATTATTTATGAATTTTTCAATATTTTAAAAACTGAAGAGCTTTGAAGAAAACATGTCTTCTCTTAATTTCCTTAGCTAGCATTCTTTGCAAAGGTCATTAGGATAATATGTAAATATTGTCTTTGATTTATAGTGATTAAATAGACCTGATAAATTATTAGTTAATGTATAAGATAGTTAAGAAATAAATGGAGATAATAAGACAATAAGACTAGTTATTTGCTCCAAACTGTACATCCCTGTTTCTAAAATTGTATCATTCTTTTTGAATTTTCTCAGTCCTCAAATAAGTACTTTAACTCTTGATGCTAAAGTAAAATTCCCTCTGGGCCAATTTTCTAGCAAATGTACTTAAAAATACTGACACTTTCCCTCAGCAGAATCTTAGGACTCCCTGGCAGTTAGTTCTGTCGACATCTTTTTTCTTCTTCTGAATCCTCCCAGCTGTTAGAGCTGTCTCATGACGCTGTCAACTCCCACAGCTTCCTGGAGAAATCATCCAAGTGACAGTTGGGATGGAATAGATGGATGGGTCGCCCGGCTCTGCTCCATCTGAGCCTGGGGCCATATGGCTTCGTATTCCTGCCTATGTATTTTTTCCTCACAAGTAGTTGTTAAGTTGTTAATTCTATTTTGATAGTCAGGTTTTAAAAGAAAGGGGGAAAATGCTCAGACTGAGATCCTCAAGAGCAGAGAGCAGGAAAGGTTGCTATGGGCTTTGAAACATGCACGCGAGTGCACACACACACACACACACACACACACACACACACACACACACAAACACTCAGACGAAAGGATAAATTGAAAAGGAAAGCAGCACCCCCTTGCTTGGTTTAGCAATCCTGGTCAGCCCCCAAGATGAGGAAGTGCTGCTTTGTCCAGAGCTAAAGCCTTGTTTTCTTGTTCATTGTCTTTCAGGGTAAAATCTGGCGGAAATTCACCTGTCTGATGCAAAGTTAAACTGCTGGCTTTAATGTGACTGCATGGGAACTTGGGTTTATTAATGAATACAACATACCCTCTTTGATTTGAAAGCTTTCACCCCGCTGAAAAGATTCAAAAGGCATCGCTTCCTGCACCAGCGGCATTCCTTTATGCATCTCAGTGGTTCACCCCTACCCAGCTGCTCTATCTCATTAACAAGCATTTGACCACTGCAGCCGGCCTGGGAGTGTTGACACTTGAAAGGCCCAGGCAGGCGTGGGCAGGCCATCAGCTATGGCAACAGGAAACTGCCCCGGAGACAACACTGAGAAAACAGCAGCTGCAAAGCCAAGTCAGGGTAGACATAAAGGGTGCCTATGCCCACGTTCGTCTGGGGTATCCGTGCGTGCCTCTGGATCTGAATCCACACAGCCATTTGCTTATGCATGGGTTGTAAGTTTTGCCATCAGCATGAATCCGGCTTTGGGCTTTTTGACAACTCAGGATGATTTTTTTTATTTTGACCTATAATATTCTTATGTATAGCCTTATGTTTCGAAAATCTTATTCTCCAAACAATGTAAGCCCTTGTTTATGTACATAACAATGCTCACTGGAGGCTTCGGGCTTGATACAGCCATCCACCTTCATGGTCATCATACCCACAGGGAAAAATGTATATGCCTGCAATCACATACATGTTTCATGCTACCACATTATTTTTTGATAATAAACCAACCCATGAAGTTATCATATAAATATGTGAGATTACTCTAATAGCTTTTGATTTAGGCACCAAGCTGTGATGGTTTAACATAGAATATTTAAGAATGGAGGTGTTATTCCAGTTCTGTCACTGTAGGTCCTAAAATTAAGTGGGCTAGTTCATGTACGTTGTTATTGATTAGAGTGGTTTTGAGTATAAATCTAAATAGGATTTATTTCTTAGTCACTGGATGCTCCTGAATTTATTTCTGTGTTTCTGTATTAATCAGAGGAGCTCAAATTACAGACTAGCTCAAGCAATGCTTTTGGGCATGGATTTTCTAAATCTTATGTATCCAAAGAATCTTAGTGGACAGGCAAGCAAAAGTTCAAAAAAATCATGTTTTTTTTTTTTTTTTGTCATACTTAAGGAAAAATGACCTTGTTTAAATCTAAGAAAACAGAGGTAACTCCCTCTTAAAGGAAGAAAGAAAGCTAAATGAAAAAAAAAAAAATTCCACAAATTCACCGAGTTCTAAGTGAAGTCAGTTGACTATTTGAGCGGAATGGCGAGTTATTTTCCTGCCACTGACCTCGGAACAATAGACGATTGGTCATTATTACAATGAAGTATATGATTATTATTTTAATTCTTCCCAATGATTTAGATTTATGAATATTTGCTGACCACTCGTTATAAAAATTCTCCCATTGTATTCTTGTTGTTACATTGTCTATGGCTCTGTCTAAAATGGTTAATTAGAAAGCATTTACTATGTCAAGATTATTTCATCTTGACTCTTTGGGGATGCTCTGGAAAATGGTTCTTAAGTGCAGTGAATCTTCTAGCTCTGCCTTCATCCGCTGCCTTGTCTTTCACTTTTATGCTCCAGGGGAAGAGAAGACTGTACCAGATGGTGCTGGAAATTTATGTTCTTGACAACATGGTAAAGATAGAAATGTGGTCCTAAGGGCCATTAAAATATTTCCATTCGACTTCAGTTTTTCCATCCCAGTAGAACCTGG